>KK351049.1:889917-1076120 GCA_000671755.1 Glossina brevipalpis | reverse complement strand
TATAAAAATAATGGATTTCTTTTTCCCCAAACTAATATATTATAAAAATACTTTCAAAGAGTAATCGATATCGATCTAAAATTCCTGAAATATAGTAAAAAAGAAACGAAATAAATGTATTATAAAAATGTTTTCCATTGCTTAACGACAGTTTACCTTTGTTTGACGTAATTGACGCTTACTAACAAACATACAAAAGATGTTGACATAACGAAGCTTTTGTCCAAACATGTTTTATCGGTCATTTTGGTTTAGATATACAGTTGAACGATGATCTTTATAATATATGTATGCATATATATGTTGAGAAAATTTCATATTTATTTATAAATCTTTCACGGATAACTACAGTTTCTCATTCTCATATATAGTATATATCTCAGCCAAGTAAGATCGGCTGACTAATTTTGACTAATTTTTTCTTTAAATATTTTTGCAAGCCTTAGACATTTTAACGTATCTATCGTTTGAAAAATACTTTCGAATGCATCAAGTCAAAATTTTATGCAAGAAAGTAATAGGTTGCGTTTTTTTTTTCTCATAAGAAGAACTCCAAATATCCTGGCTTATAAAACTCAATAGATTATAGCGAACTTTGTTAACAGCTAACTAGAGAAATTAGGCATTATGGCATTATGCCGTTGCTAAGTTAAGGTTTTAGAATTTTATTTCTATACAAAATACGTTATCAAAAGCACCAATCAAAAAAAAGGCTCAGTAGTTTCCGCCCGAAAATTCTGGTTAAAATGAAATTTATCTCGGTAACGAAGACCGGTATATAAACATTTATCAGATTCCTAATAGCACAAAAAACCTATCGTTAAATAGTGTTATAACATCGAACCATGCAGATTTGCATCTACCACACAACCCCCGTTACGAGCAAACTTAAAAAATTCAAATCTGTTGGGAAGGCTTTCATGATGAAAAATGAAAAACTTATTTTTGGCGGTATTGTACAAAAAATGCTTCAGAAGTAGAGACTGCACGTACGATCATATTGCATTGAACGGGATAAAAATTGAGCAAAAATTGACTCAATTGTTGGTTTCTTTTCTAATGGACTAATTTTTATAATAGAACACTACTAACGGTAGGTATCTGACGTACTTTTTTCGTTAAGCTTTGCAATGTTAATGCATTTTTAGTTGTCGTTGCTTTTAATGAAATGAATAAATTGTAGTCAAGCGTTAACACATTATTGTCGCCAAAGTAACAGTCAGTCATTAACAATTTAATTATTATTGAATTGAAATTTTTGCAAATATTTCTCTTGAATAGAGCTTAGGTAACATATGTCTATTGTTTATCTTTAAAACCGAAAGATATAAAATCTGCTGACATTTTCAAGTGTTCCGTGGATGATGACAACGATAGTCAAAGTTTAAGCACAAGAAAAATTGTTTATTTTTTCTTTTAAATCTTCTTTTTAACTTACGATGTAATCGCATTACAATCAAGTGTTTATTATACATTCGTTTTATATCTCAGGCTTTATATTGTTTTACAGTTATTTATGCGATAATAATAAATATGTACATATTTGTCTAGCTGTGCTCTGTGCGGTTTTCTGCTTTGTTATCGTTAATATTGTCGCTCTCTGAGTGTTAAATGATTAAACGAATAAAACAAAAATGAGTGATTGACTGTTGTCTGCTCGCCTGGTTAGTCGTATGATTGTTTTGTTTCAGTTGATTATTATGTCACAAATTCACTGATTGTATCTAGAGTGGTGCTGTGGCGATGTGCTTGCTATATAGATAGATATTATAATATACATAAAAACACACACGATTTAATTAACTAAATTACGCGTTTAGCATTTAATTGAAACGCTGTGTGTTTTTCTAGTCTATTTTTTTCTTTTCTGTTTTGTTTTGTTTTTCTTTAGTTCTTATTATTTTGTTATCGTTGAAAAGTTTATTTTAACCGTTTTATAATTAATGCGGAAATTATTGGTTTCATATACGGTTACACACATGCACACCTACCATTGCGGCTGCTACTATGTACATATGCACGCGTGTACAAGGTATAGTTTCGTTAGTTTTTTTTAATTATAATTTGTTGGTTAATTTTCTGAAAAGCTTTAGTTTTATTCATAGATTTTTAAAGATTAACTCGCTTTTCTTTTCAAATATAATAATTTGTTTTCTTTTTATATGCGTTGCACTTTTGCACACTTTTATAGTTTTTTGATCTATTTGGAATTTGAAAAGTCGGACTTAGTCTTAAGTTCTTCAGCGTTACTTTACATTAAACCCAAAGAAGTGAATTGGATCGATTTTAATGTTCTCCCTCAATTAGAAAATTTATCTCAAGAAGTAACACGATGGCTATAGCTTTAAAAAATAATGTTTTTAACCATTTTATTTTTATTTTTTAATTTATTTCAATTTAAGTAAGTATGAAAAAAATTATGCCAACACCGAGGCCATTTTCAAAATTCTTTATTAATAGAGGCGGCTTCGTAACTGGTACAAATTTGAATCTAAAAAAAAAGAAATTATTTTGTCTACATATCTTCAGCCGAGGTAGAATGTAAAAATTTTAAAAAATATTCATTTTTCGCGACAGGCGAGTATTTGAATGAAAAAATACAATTTTAGACGAAAAAGTATCCAATCTCTTGCTAATACCTAATGTCTAGATTAACTTACCAAAAATATTCCATGTCTTTCCTTTTTAAATTTAATTTTCAAGATAGATTTAGAAATTCCAACGAAGAGAATGAATGGGTTTATACGGCACAGACAGAGCCTTTGGGGAGAAGTTGAAAATTGCAAAGAAAAAGTGCTTTCTGATAGTAAATTTTTTTGAAAGCAATGGAAAAACTGAACCAAACATTGTTTTGTGCTATGATTACTCTCTTCTTCTCCTTCAAAGACAGCAATTTCTCCGTTGTTTACTAATTTTAAACGGCAAATATAGCCAACGTTCAAAGGACATAGTCATACCAAAAACAATTAAACAAAAACTTCAAAATTATTCTAAATAATTGAAAAATGAGGTTTCAAGAGATAACTGACAGACTAAAGGTATAAAGAGGCAGCGTGTATTTAATGTCTTACATGAAGTTTTGAACATTTTCTAAATGAGTTTCCAATAGAAGAAGACCATCGAGGTGTCACTAGTTGGAGCTGCTTAACAGGCAGTAAAAAGGATTTATTTCATATAGAATGTGACAATAAACGAAACATAAGTCCACCATTGTATTCCTAAATCGTTTCGATGATCTCATTTAAAAGCATGCAAAGTAACCTAAAAGGTAAAAAACGATAAATATTAAATATTAGTCGTCACTTTGGGTTCGACTAAAGGACGAAATTCCCTCTCCTCAAACCGGTCCCAAATGGCGAAGAAAAAATGGGTCTTTCATCGAGACAATAGCAAAATTGCATGAATTTAAGGTTCTTAAGAAAATATAAGGTTCAAGAACTTTAATTAATCATTGTATAAATAGAATATAGAGATGTTACAGTTTGACTGCATCACTTCTTACTTAGCCCTGTGAATTAGTGTATCATATATTTGTGTATGTAATATGTGTGCATGGTAAAGATATACAATTTCATTTAAGTAAACAAAGCTTCAAGAGAGAGAGGACTTCAACAGTATTTGTCATTTGTCAATTATCATCAAATTATCGGCTGGCCACGGCCTCTTTACGTGCGCTAAAGCCAACTTCTTAAGTAAATCTACAAATCATCCATGATTTCTCATATAACAATTGGTGCTAAGCAACATTATTGTCGCAAGATTATTGTTATCCCATCAATGCACAATAGAAGATTTGTTAATAGCATAGGAAGTGACAGCTAAACTGCATATTGTGAGCTGAAAGTTAATGATGACCCAAGAATATCGTGTGTGTAGATGAGCAAACATGATCATGCAAAATTTTTATACCTGTTTCCGCATAGATGAGACGTTTATTGACCATTATTGACCAACTAATACCCTCACCTCTTACAATTGTAATGTATTTGCTTCAGTCATTTTCGTCATTTGTTTTTAACATACCTATCAGATGTTGATCGTATAGCAAAGCTGCAATTATATCGACAGCAGTTTTTATTATCTAAATACGGTAGGCTCTCGAAAATTGTATTAAAATGAAGAACAAATTTACTTATGAGATTATTGTTCTATCTGTGAAGTCGTTTCATTGAACGACCGTTAACAATAGATGTGAAATTTCACCAAATACTGACAATTGAAAATCAAATCTATATCTTTAACCGAAACGATCAATATATCTATAAAAAGAAATTCCGATAAATTTGAAATGTTTTCGTAGGTCTCTTAACTATTATTATTTGCAAAGAGAGGAACATTTCGAAAAGATAGCAAAATGATATACATTTGCAAATGTGCACCAAATGCCAACAACTAAATGTGTAGATATGTTTTCAATTAATATTATACGTATATACGAATACACTTAAGTATGACGGACATTATAGTTTCTAGTATGACAGTTGATTATTAAATCAGTAGCTGTGAGTGATATCGACCAATTTTACTTATGTCCGTATCTGCATATGCATGCATAACAGGCATATATTGTAGATATGTCTTTATATACAACTAGTTGTCAACTGATTACTGTACTAAAATGAGTATTCTCATACACATGCAAACACCTTGCCATATACACACATACACACATAAATGCAGTAACATTACACTTGTCTGCACATATGTGCAATAAATATAACGTTCTTGCGCGTTTCTCAATAATTGTCATTGTCATATAGATATATATACATACATATATTGCCATATATATATATATACATTATTGTTGTATTCTTCTTTGCAAACACATGTGCATACAGCGTAGTTTAAAGCAATTATATATTAATCTAAGCAAATTTACAGTGAAACCACCTTTTTATAGATATTGTTCAAGTTTATATAGTATTTTAAGTAACTTAGCTAAGATTTTACTGTGTATCATTTTTTAATAAAGTGTCGATTTACATAATTACCGGTTACCTGGCGAACGTTCAAGAATAGATTAAGTTCGTCATTTCATTTAAAATATTTCTCATAACACATAAGCATTCTGAAAAGCATGGCGCTAATGGAGATAGCGTTAGTTAATCCCATATTTTATTACAGGTTATGTTCTCAACAATCGTGACATCCTAAGATGAAATTTGTCCGTTCACATGCCCAGTCCCTATCGATGCCTGGTGGAGGTGGTAATTAGGAGAATGGCCAGTTTCTAATGAAAAGGGAATAATCTCTTCTCTAGGTTCTTTGCTGCGAAGGGATTGTACATTGAATAGTTTTTGGTAATGTATCATTCACAGAAGCAGTATCGAATATGGCAGCATGGGAGCATAGCTGATAATGGGCTGTGTCACTTATTTACCAAATACATAATAATCCAAGAGATAAGATGGTTGGAGGTCCTTCCGGGATGTATAGTTATCCAAAGGACCATCCAAGATTCGCGGCGATCAGGTTAACTAAAGAAAGATTGCAACTTGTAAGTGTTGCTTACCCAATACACTGCTTGAAGAATGCTTTCTTGCCGGATCGCTGGTGCGGTCCTTCGGAAAGTGTCGCGGTGGATGTGGAAGTATCTTCCTCTGACCAGAGAGAAAATCTGGACTATACGTTTGTTCTGGAACCTTGAGAATCGTGGAGCCCGCCTTGCGGGGATTGTTCCACTACTTGGAGGATGCTGACTATCGTTCATTGAAAATAGTTTTGTATTTAGATACACCGTGAAGCGGACCCTGAAGGTATATACTCACGTTAAACCTAAGAAAGACTATGTTCACATGCTAGTGGTTTTGAACTATGCCCCCATTTCTTCAAGGATGCCGTTTTCCTTTGCTAAGCGGAGGAGGTTCGGATAGGTCTCGCTCTGACCAGTGAGCTTATCGTGTCCATGCGCTTGATATATACTGGTTCTCCTCTCTTATTTACTTTTCTTTTTTCATATCTGGTACCACGGGTGTCAGAAGCCCTCGAGGTACTCATTTTCACTTAGTTCGTCCTGAGAATGAGAACGGCCCATCGCGAGAGTTTCGCGGTGGCTGCAGTTAGCTCAAATCGCGGGAAGAGTTAGCTGCTAGCTCGAATCTGGTATTGCATTGCAACCGGATGCCTGACCCTTGGAAAGACAGAGGTTTTAGATGAGCCTCGCTCTTATCGGCTCCACGGCAGGAACCCGCGTTAAACCATCAGACACATTTGTTCACATGCTTTTATGAGAATTCTTCGACTGCCAAAATTTGAGCACTACTGTTCCTATTGCTCATTCGACTACTTTTTAAATGAATGCAAAAATCATGTTTGGAAAAGCAGTGTTCCACAACAATGAGCTGGCAAAAGGAAAAAAGATAACTTTTTCAATTTATGTATGTATACGTGATAGGAACCATGGGAACGTTTAAGAAAAAACTATCATAAGTTTTTCCTACACTTATTACCAATGGTAGTGAGTATCTAAAATGCACCGAAAGACGTCAGTAGTTCTTTTGTTTGTATTGTGTCTGTATATTTAATGCTATTGACTGATGTGTGACTATATGGGTAACTAAACAAAGGAAAGTCAATACTTGAGCTGAAGCCGAATTTTGCATATCGAACACTTCTGCTAGTATCGTAACTAAAAAAAAAAGAAAGGAAGAAAAAGAACACATCTATACACGTGATTTATTTAGAACATTTTGACTTGTATGACTTAATTATAAACTATATACAACACTTTAGTATTATGAATGCATAAACATGATTAAATAAAAACATTTGGAAATTGATACTAAAAGTTACATGAAACTCTCATGAAATATGAGATCGAATGAGAATCAAAGTTCTTACTACGTTCTTATAAGTATTCGAAGCTTCGAAGTTCTAAGTTATTAACAAAAACTCAATAATATAATAAATGTTCTCTTTATGGAGAAATCGATGCAATCTTTATAGAATTATTTATGGAATTCAGCCAAAATTATACTTAAGGTAAATTTCAGTTTACTCTTTCAAATATTAGGATAAGGAAGATTCCAACTTCTAAAATATTTTCTAGAATAAGTACATAAGATAATCAAGAAGAAGAAGAAGAAGAAGGTATTCAGTACGATGAATGTTACAAACGAAGTAAAATACGTAACATATTTTCCTTCTCTAGTAATGGGCGTAAGTCTGCACTACGATTGGTGACGAGGTGCTACACTTTACAATAAACATCTTACAAATGCATATGCGCACAAGCTCGCACACGTACGCATTTGTTGTTCCTTACATTTGTGGGTGTGCGAATAGCTCAACTCAATGCTAACTCGCCGGCCGTACGTTTTATTTGTTAATTTTTTTTAGAAAATATTTTACGATCGATTTTGAAATTTATTTCATTACATATGTTTTTCTGTACTCGCTTTGTTCTCTTCTCGCACTCTCCTTTATACACACTCAGGCATTCCAAATATTTATTAACAATGACTTGTGCTTTGCACTTCATACGCTTAAGCTTAAAGAAACATTTTACACTGACAAAACGTCTCTTACATATTTTTTACGTTAACGTACATGTGCATATATATGCAAGTTATCATCACAATTGCTGTGGTTGTTATTCTTCTTATTTATATGAAAGCCAATATATATAAATATAGAAAAAAATAAATAAACATAAATAAAACAAACTGTGCATAAATGCAATCATTCCTTTCCGTAACCGTGCCATGGTTGTCAAGTGAAAAAAAAAGTGAAAAAATTTTTCAGTTTCTAGCCCTGAGTCGGTCTGGATTAAAATACTTACGTGAATTTCATATTTTTATTAGGCGACAATATTTTCAGTTTTAAATTGTCATTGTTGCTATTATTGGTTTCGTTGTTGTTACTCTTATTGCTCTTGATGCTTTTTACATTTCTTTTTAAATTAATTACATAAATAAATTATAATATCCGACGATTTGTTTTTTTCGCCTCATTTTTTTATAGAAAACATTAATTTAGATGCTCTTATCCTACGTCGTACTGTGAGCGTGTCCTTTGACCCATTTTCAATACCAACAATACTTTCAATGTTTTGTGGTCAAATTAAATCTAGATATTTTAATTTTTGGAAACGTAAAAATGGTTATCGCAGACATTACACAGATAAGCAGACAGGTAGATAGACGGAAGGACAGATGGACAGATGGACATGTTTAAATCGATTTTAAATTGAATGCTGATCAAGAAAATATAGACTTTCTAAGGTTTTGAAGCTTCCTTTTAGGTATTACAAACTGAATGACAAAATTAATGTAATACGGCGCTTAGGTGGTGGATACAAAAAAAAATGGTCAATATTTGTTAGATCATATTCTATTAACTCAGACAAGACGTTAATCTATTAATAACAAAGACAATAGAAAATGAATCGTATTTACATTTAACTCTCTCTGGATACTTTAAACTTAAGTAACTCAATAACACATCGATAAACACCTGAATAGACTAAGAGAAGGAACGATGACATAGGTAAGCTGATTGCGAAAAGTCCCATCCCCAATATCAATATGCAATATATTTTCCAAGAAATATTTGTTGATATTAATAAAGACAAGTAAAAAAGTTATATTCACGTCTGTGACCGAATCTCTTATACTCACCACTTTCATTTTAAAAACGATAACATTCGAAAAAGAGTAAACTTCGATATTCTACAACACGTGGATCATTTCAACTATAGAATAAATATAGAAGTTTTCATTGCGTGGTTATTGCAATTTTTATGAGGAGTGAACAAAAAACCTAGAAAGAATAGGTGCTGTGGGAGTCTCCTTTGGCCAATTTGCCCCATTTCAGTACCAATCTACGTATAAGAACTTCCAAAGTGTTTGCCAAATTTGAAGCCCACGTCTTCATGATTTACACATTAGCACAGGCAGACGGGCGGACGGACATGTTTAAATCAATTCTTAATTTGATGCTGATCAAGAACAAATATACCTTGTAGGGTATCTGAAGCTTTCTTCCGGGTGTTGCAAACAAATTGACAAAATTAGTTTACCACCATCCCTCAGTCGTGGGTATAAAAATGGATTGAGTACCATACCACGAAACTTTAGTGATGGATATAAAAACTTTTTCGTTCAACTAATTTATTTGTACATAAGCCCAAAAAAAAAAAAATAAATAAATAAAAATAAAAAAAAACAGAAAAGACGAAAAAATTCTTATTCTCAAGAACAACCTTAACGCAAACTGTAATTATAAAACTTTTGTCTGCCTTATCAAACAAGTAGACTTGGGGTGTTACAGTCTCTGCATATGATAGCCAACTAGTCTTTTTTTGTTTTTTACATTCTTCCTTTCTTTTCTCCGTCTAATTAGTTAAAACAAATCCTATCCATATTCTGACATTTTTTTTTTCTTCTTAATTTCTTTTTTAAGGGGCAGGAAGAGACGTCGGAATTTTTTTTTTTAAATAGACACAAAAAAGGGAAAAAGGCCGAAATGGCTCAACTTTTCAATAAAATCGTTCTTTTGGAAAATGACATTTTCAAATTTTTTTTTTTGTTTGTTTATATGGTCAACACATAGAAAAAGGAAAAGGACGCTTACAACCCCATTCTAAATGTACAACACGAACATATTCAACAATAATAACACGATGTCACAGCGCAACAGCCCACACAATCTATGGAAAATTAAACGCAAATCTCTCATACACTTATAATACGCAGCCGAACATGCTTACATAACAAACCATTCCGCCTTTGCCACCACCATCAAGGTTGAGCTTTGTGCATGTAAAAATCCATTTTTAAGCCTTTTTTCTAAAAATCCTTCATGTTCCGTTTTTGTTTTCTTATTTTATATGCTTTTTATTAAATATGAATTTTTTATCATTTTTTCTTTATTTTTTTCTTTTTTTTCAAGTCATTTTGTGCCGCCAAAAGGACCCTTTTTATTACTCATCATCAAATATTGCGAATATACTAAAAACAATATCTCGTCTGTAACGCTAATAAATACGTAGCAGAAAATTCTCACGATTTTGGTTAGCTAAAGTCTTACGTATGTTCGTCTGTCTGTCCTTCTATATATATATGCTGTGGGAGTAATTAAGAAAAAGGAAATACTTCAACAGAAATCTGAAACTCTGAAATACAATCTCTAATTAGTTTACGTAAAACGAGTTCGAAACTCAAATGTGTTTGTCTTCATTGGCTAAAGAACTCTACAAAACTATAAATTTCAATATATATTTTAATTTTTTAAAAATCTACCCATCAAAAAACAATAGCAACTTGAAAACTCCAAGACATATAACAATGGCTCGATTTTGGCTAAGTAGTCTCATATTCTTAATTAACAAAGAATTAAACGATTGCTAAGTATCCGCGATTCGTTTTAAGGCCGAATCTCAGCCGAAACTTATTTGTCTCAAAAAAACAGGAAAGACGAATCTAAATTTTGTAGTACATCAGGAACATCAAAATAAGTAGCGGTTTTTATTTGCTTTCGTTCCCTTTTTTCAATATTTGCATAGTACTCAGCTTAAAGCATTCGTCTTAAATAAAGTAATACGTTAACCACACAAACCTCTATGTCTACATCTACGTTATTCTACATACATATTTATAACTGCATATGTCTCTACCAAATAATATAACCGTAAGTGTATTTGGCTTATTAGTTATGCTAAGGCTCTTAAGAAAAGAAACAGTACTTTTAATTTAACTGAGGATGATTTTCCATAAGTTTTTAACAAATTATTCGAAAAACAAATGTTATAAATAAAAACAATATTTTATTTTAAAAAATTCTAAAAAACTCTGAAAAATATCCTTTTAAAACATAAGATTTCCTTCTTTTTTTTCCTTTTTTTTGTTAATGATAACAATTTAAAGATTTCTAAAAAAAAATCAGCAACAAAGCTTCATCCAGCGTCCGACAACATTTTTTATTACTTGTTATCTTAAACCAGAAAGACATCAGAAACCGACTAGAACCGGTTCTGCTTTTGAAAGCTACGGGAAAAGGTCCACAAGATGGGAAAATGAGTTCCGCATGAAGTAAGTGAAATGTAGCAGAAAATCGAAAAACGACTTCCGAAATGCTATTCCTAAGGTACCAAAAAAAAAACTACTTCGTCATTTGAAATGAATATATTTTGAGAATTTATTTGCATCGATGGAACAAGCACTTGGTAAACAGCACTTTACTTTTTTCGTAAATGTACGAATATGACTCGATGACTGTTTCGCCTCAAAAAACCATAATTTCTCTGACGTGGCACTCAGAAATTGTCAGACAAACTATAAATGTGTATTTTCTATACAAATATTCTGTTTCCATATTTACATGCCTGGGAAGTGACAATTCTTAGACGATTATCGTGATTTCAGTCCTAATTGTTACATTGCTATAATTAATCAGATGCTCTTATCATAGACATACCCTTGGCCAGGATCTTGCACTAAGAAATTTTTTTAAATGATTCCCATATCAATGCATACACCCTAACTAAGAAAGAAACATTTTCACTTTTTTTTTTTTTGACAGAGTACAACTATATTCATCAACTTAGTCTCCTACAGAAATGATACAATCAGCTCGACGTCTTTCTAATGCTTCTATGCTCTTTCTGTACAATGATGTGTTGAGATCTTCAAAATACGCCTCAGTTTCAAAAATGGTCTGATTATTTGATCCATATCTTTTTGCCTAGAGCATGCTTTCGAGACCTACAAGCAGATAATAGTCTCTGAAAGGCAGACTTGAATTTTAACTTCAATTTATATAATTTTTTCATTGCGGCCGTTAATTTATGACAACTTGTATATGTTCCATTGTGACTAATTTCGGCATCTATTCGGAAAATAACTTTGTCCTGTAAAAATTTCTAAGGAAAATAGTGAGTACAATAAACACACAGTGAATACAATCTCTTAAATTTTAGGATATCAGCGGTCTCTTGAAATTTTGCTTTTCGATTATCGAGAATAATTTTCCGAATTTTTGTGATGATTCCTTATGTAACCGTCTCTTTTAGGCGTTCACTATATTCAACATTTAATTAACCTAACATTGCTAACAATGCTAAGTTTAAAGGTATTTTTTCCTATCAAAAGATATGTTTAATTCCGCACACGAAAATTTGAATTTTTCCTTTCTTTTGAAAATAACAAAAAAAACGTCACTACAACCACTGTAACTCCTCAAAAAAATGAATGAAATGACATGAGGTTTTAAAAGGCGTCGTGTTTTATGATTTGCATTTTAAAAATTATATGGAATTTTTGTCGAAAATAATATATATCCCTATGTATCTAAAACCTGCAATAAGTTTAGTAGGCGATGGAATCATTTTCGTGTGCTTTAAAGCCGCTCGATCGGCTGAAGCTTTTCATTTCTATTCTTAAATTCTTCAAAGCATATTTTGATTGGTTTTTCAAATTTTTCTTATTATCTCAATAGTATGTAAGCGGTAAACAATTTCACTCGAAACCTTCTGTTGCCCCTTTTGCCATTTGTACAGACTCATAGATAGGCGTGCAAGTGAAATACTACAAAAACTTCTAAATGGTCCTTTTGCTAAAGCACTTTCCTAGATTTTCTTGGAAGTCTACAGCAGGATCTTGTTATCATTTTTTTTCTCTCTTAATGAAATTCGAAAACCCGAAGATTTCAGAACGAGTTCTTCTCTTGTTTAAATTTGATTACAATTGCATCGTAAATCCTTTTCAAATTGTTTGTTTGTGAACCTTGATTTCATCTAATTTAAAAGGCAATAAAAGCAAATTTTTGTACAGTTAAAAGCCGGTATTGAAAAGACGGTTGTCTAATAAAGTCCCAAATGAAATACAATGCGATGACTAACTAAAAGTTATTTTTGTCAAAGAAAAAATCAAATCATATCATAAATTTCGGATTCTTTCGAATAATCTCATTATAAAGTATCTGGGCGTTCGTGATATCGACGAGAAACATCTCAAGATTTGCTGAATAATTAAAGAGCTACGTCTGGCCTATCATTGCAGCAAATATTGTTCGTTATTACTTTTCCCCACCTTTATATACGATTGTACATTAAATAAAAAGTGATATTCACATATCGCATAACTGAAGTCATTATTCTACTCTGCAATAGATCCAACGCTACCTCAGTAAAAGCCAATCAACTGTTTTCATATTTTAATAATAAATTGAAATAATGGACGTGTTGTGGTAAGACTCAGTATTAAGAGTACAAATAGTTCGTTTTAAACTAAGAAAAATTATTACACTTATTAAGATTCCGAGCTCATAAGTGATTTCTTTATTCTCGCAAAAAAAAATGCCACACAATTCAACATAAATCGGTATTTAACGTGAAACCTAAATGAATGAAATTAAAGAATAAACGGATAAATACGATTGTGACTCGGTCGTAAGTGAATGAATGAGTCGTAAAAAGGGTTAAAAACTTTATATATATTATTTGCTAAGAGAATTTATTTCACAATAAAAATATTTATAAAAGATATATTTGTTGTGTGTGGCATAAGTGTATGTGTTTGCCTTTATATGACTCTCGGTGTTTGTGTAAGCAATTTTCGTGGCATTATGCTAAACTTCAGTTACTTATTTTTGCTGCCACAAATGAAGATTAACGTCGTTTGAGGGTTAAAAAATTGTTTTCAATTTAAATTCAATATACATCCGGTTGTTAAGACGCCTTTTTCGTTTTTCGTTTTTCGTTCTTTTTCTTTTTCTTTTTATTGTTTTTGCTTTTTTGTTTTTTTTTTTCTGTATTGCGTTCATTGTATTTGTTACAAACGTTGATAGACGATGACGACACAACATTGATGATGACGCGCTCATTTCATCCATCTTGCTTACAACAAACCTATAGAGAAAAGGTCGCCTGGTCAAATATGTCTAACTTGTGTTTGTTTGAATATTTTCGCAAATCAACCACTGTTTCTTGACAAATGTTTCTCTATACTTACACACCCATACACTTTTGTCAAACACCGTACGTTCATATATATATATATCTATATATATATATGTATATCTATGTATAAGCTCGCACACCACACTCTTTACTAAATAAACCCTCTGTGATTTTGGTTTTCATGGTTTTTGTTCTCTTTTTTTTTTTTGTTTTTTTGTTTTGTTTTTTGTGATTTCTGGGTGAAGAAGGATAGACGCGAGCAACGTAGTAGTCATCACACTATTATCAAGATTATCACGGGGCAAATGTGAAGAAGATTTGTTTTAAAAAATGTTTGGATGTATATATGTAAATATATGAGTACTTTTGTTTTCCTAATACATTTCCATTCAGTGGATAAAGCAAACATGCAAACAGCATCAGTTCAATTTCAATTTATGTTAGCTTTTGAGTTTTTATATCCTTTACCAGCCATAGCTGAGCGGGGTGAGGAAAAGAGGGGGGGAGGGGGGTTGAGTAACGCAATGAAAATTTGTAACAGGCCTTAATATCACACTACTGATCAGAAAGTTTCTATATATATATGTATTATATATGTATTATAAACAACATAACATACCCGCTATGTGCATATCGCTTACCCCAACTGGTATTTGGGTTATGGTCTTTCGGTTTAAGTAAGGTATTTAAGATTCGTTTCAAACTTCAACGTTTAGCTTTGCATTTTTGTTTGCGTTTACCACCAACCAACAATAGCAACAACACCAACCACCCTAAAGGCGTTTACCCATCAACATAATTGTCAAATGATTTCTTTCTTGCCTTACGTTTCTGTATTGAATTTGTACGTTTCATGTTTTTACCTTTTCGACAGCGTTTAACGCAAGCATTAAATTCACCGCGCTATGCTCTATAGAAAATATTTTCTAAATTATCCTCACATACTTCAGCTATGTGGTGCACAAACACATCGAAAATTTCAATTGAATGCGTTAAACACGCATGTAATCGCTTTAAGGTATACTCCGTATATATCTGTATATGTCTCTGTATATTATAATATTTGTTTGTCTGATTGTGTGTAATTATAGTATGCTAATATAATGTCTTCCGGAAAAACCTGAAAAATCTGTTTAACATTTGTTTTCACATCATTATTGTCAATCCGTATTTGCCTGTTGTCTGTTGTTGTACGCGTTCGCATCGGTGTTCCTTTTGCGTGTATGTGTGCAATAAGCGAATTGGCTTTATTTTTGGTTTTTCTGTTTTGTTTGCGTCGAGTGTGTGTCATAAGAAGTTTGATTTTTTGACGTTAAATTATTGTTAAGATAAGATTTTTGTTTTCTGTTGATTTTAAATTCATTATTATGACAGATTAAAAAACACAAATACGCACGCACGCGCTTATGTACTTATATACATTTCGTTAAAAGAAAGAATTTAAATTTTTTACTTTAGTTATACGAGTTGCTTTATTAGTTCATAGAGATATAATACTATGAATGTAAGAAACTTTCGAAGGGAGAGCAAACAATTACTTGGGAAGGATGGTTTTCATGGTATTCATACATTTTATTACCAAATTGCAAAGGTATTCAAAAGTGAAATGTATTTCAAAACGATTTTATTATAAATTAGGATTAAAAGTAATCTTCTCAAACTTCTTCTTTTCATTGTCGCTTAATTATCGATGCTGTCTTAAGTCAAACGAAGCTTTGTTTAAGTCATTTTTTTTCTAATTTTAAATCATTAACCTTTAAAAAGAAAAAAGTTTTATCTCAATAAATTCAAAGACATTACCATCTGGTACGTCAGAAAGTCAGATTTTTGTTACTACCGCTACGCAAATACTTACTTCTATCAAAATATAGTAGCTGGTAAACAATTTTTTACGGAAAACAAATTTTTTAATGAAATTCCGAGCTTTGCGGTAAGCGCTTCATCGAAGCGACGAAGTCTGTTGAGAAGTTGCAGCCTAACCTCTTGCGTATTGATTTCGATCTTCTCTAATACAGTAACAGATGTTTTTCGAGAGCGTTCACGTTCATTTCAAAACATTTCTAAAAAAAAAATGCGCTAGTATAGTCGTTCGTTAAGTAGATATGAAGCTAGAAGCCATTCGAGCGATTCCAAGTACTTCTTTTAAGAAATTAAGTCTTTGAGATGTATTTTTTATACATTTACCTCCTTTTTTTCTTTGTCATTTCGGCGTTTACGTAAAGTGTAAAACGTGCGAATCTGTTTTTAATAGATGCAGCAAAGCAGACAACTGTGTGGAACGGGAATTGGGGACTACTAGTGAAAAATAATAGAAAATTTGTTATAATAAAACAAATGGTAACATTAAAGTCATCCACGCATGACCCTGCCCCAATTTGCCTAACACAAATCTTAACTTACTCTCTTAAGAGAACACGAAAATAATGTCATATATTATAAATATTACATTATTTTATATTATATTATTTATGTTATATATATATATGTTATATGTTATATATTATATTATACGTTTTTCAAATAGGCCTACGTGAACCAAAGTTTTCAAAGTTAATTTTTATGCCAAAGTTACTTTTGATCATAAGATATTATATATTATATAATATATTGCACTTTTTCGCTATAGAAAGGCTTTTTTATAAGAAAGGTTATATGGGAGATGGTTCAAAAAATGACCCCATCCGATCGAAAATTTTCAAATCTATCTTGTGTACCAAAATACTAATTTCTACCGTTCTTTCGTATATAAAGACTTTTTGCAAATGGAATCGCTATAGGAAGAATCGTCATAAAAGCGGTATCCTTGAGTCAAGGCACGTCAGTAGACCAAGTTTCATCAAAGCATCTGAAAAATTGCATTCTGTATGTTGAACCTAAAAATACATGGGCAGACATCAGACAGTCATATGGACAAAATCAAATCGATCCAGATAATGATTCTTCAGCCCTTCCGAGTATAACATACATAACCATAAACTTATAGTACCTTTTACCACAAGTACTATAAGGTATAAAAAACATGCCTGTAACACATATCAAGGCTTTAACCGCGTTCTTCTCGAAACACGTTTTTTCAAAAAGGTATGTAACGTAACCTCTACATTTTTTACACTTTCGGCTAAGCATATTTAAATTAAGGCTCAAAAACTTACATCGATTAAGAATACATGTATTATTTGGAGTCCAAAAGTCCTGTATATAATGTACTTGTTAAATGACGAAGCGGTATTTTCAAAACGATCAGAATGCGTTCAGAGAAAAACAGTGCATCTATATAACTTTTTTTCAGAATAAACTTTAGACCTCAAGAAGATCTCAGTAACCTATCAAAGATGGAATTTTAAATGTATATCTTTTTTACTTTAGTCATACGGTTCGTCTATTTTTCGTTCTTTTATGCTTCGAGATATCAAGAAAGTAATGCAGATCTTCAAAGAGGAAAACTTAATATATTTTAATATTGAAATTAGATATTGAATCAACGTATGATTCTTATTCGACCTATTTATATTCGCCATATTGTTCGTTTCTCTGCTCTTGATATCTTCCTTTTGGCACTAATATTGGCAGAGAATACCAATTACGTGTAGATAATATTTTTTGTTTTTTTATTAATTTACATTGAAAACTATCGTAATTAACTCACCAAACCTCTTACCGCTTAAATTATACAAACAAAATTTTTAAAATTCTTAAAGAAATAACGAAAAATTTCGAAGATTAGGTGGATCTTCGTATGCTTCGTATGCTTACATAAGTATTTACATCAATTATTCTCTCATCCTATCATTAAAAAAAGACTCAGTTGTTCCATTAGATATACTCAATCCTCTGGGTTATTGGCATTCAAGTAGAGAATTGTGTTCACACATGTTTTGTAATCAATCGATGGGTTTTCAAGTTTTGACGGTGAAGTCCAAATGTAAATAGTTTCCTTAATTGTAGTTTGACGCAAACTTTTTTTATTAAAATGAAATTCAAGAAACTATGTTATGAATATCTTATAATCGAATTAAATCGAACTAAAGATATAATATGAAAATTTTTATGGAAATAAATTATTAAATAGGAAATTATTTAAACATTGTTTAGACATTTTGTATTAATATATTTGCACATATGTCTGCATGTTCGCACTGTATGCGTGTATATGTGTGTGCGTGTGATAGATGACATCCTTATAATATATAAATGAAATTAATACAGTTATACACAGAGATATATGATTAAACACTTATGAGACTGAAAAGGACGTAAACCGGAACGATAAACTCATAAATACCGAACATTTCATTGAGAAGTACCTCTGTACGTATGTATGCATGTATAGATATATATGAACGTATGTATATACTATATCTTTTCATATATATATGTATCTGTTTAGGCATTTGTGTAATATGTTGCTTGTGAGTGCGAGCAAAGCTATATGAAATGATGTGTAAGTTGCTAAGCGGGTAAATATGTGTTTTCTTCCTTTTTTTTCTTCTTTGTTTTTTCTTTTTTTCGAAAAGATTTTTGTTGAATAAGGAACTAAAACATATATAATTGTGTACATTACGAACCCTCAGATAATATAAAGACAAAAATATGTAGGGAAAAAAGAAAAGAAGAGACAGAGATTTGGAATTTCATTTCAATTAATTTTTATACATTTCAGGTCTTTTCACTTATTGTTGTTGCTGTGGTTGTATTTCCATTATGTCTGCGAGTCGTAGTTGAAGAGGAGAAATAAGGTCAGTCACCAAAATCAGATTGAAGTGCGGACTGTATGTGCAATTGTGTGGGAAGCTGAAGGGAAACTCAAATACCAGACGAAAAAAATGCACAATTTTTTTTTTTCGAAAAGTGAAACAAAGACAAGTAGCAGAAGACAATGACAATAAGGGGATGAAGATCTTTACTTACCAACGCCGAAAATATTTATATTAATTCTGGTATTCATTTCATAACAGTAAGGAATAAGATCATTAGAAACCCCCTAGAAGATACTTCTAGAAGGTAATGGTATCCAAGGGATTGTTAAGCATTTTAGTTATTCGTTCGCGCGTTCATTCTCATTACATATATAATCATGAAAAGTCAAAAATGAATTTTTCGCATTAAATTTGAAACAGAACAGAAACAGATCGCTATTAATCAATCGAGCGATCAACCTTTTATATAATCCTTGTATATTTGTTCGAATTGATAGGTATCCAAGATTCGTTTTAACTCATCAATTGAAGTTATTTTACTTGTTACTTACTACAAACAACCTCATCAAGCACACAATACTTACGTATGTTTACTTATACTACATTATGATATCAATAACTGCATAACATATGTGTATATATTCGTCGTATACGAACACATATACATACATATATGCATATAAACAATTTCTTTCATTCTCCCTGCGTTCGAATGATATTTTATTCATTTCAACTTTTTTTGGTTTTTTTCTTTTTTCTGTATATTTTTGGATTATATTTTATACGAGGGATGGATAGATGGCTCAATGTTGAATGAATCAATGTTTGTTTCAATGTACATGTTGTACGTATGTTGTATACATGAGTCTTTATGGCGGACGATTAGTCATAGAGAGAGAGAGAGAATTTATATTATTGTATAATATTTTGTTCCCGTTATTGTTACAACAGCAGAGCCTTTCAAACATAAGAGACAAACAGTGAATTGTTGAGTTGGTTTTTATTAAAGATGCTTAACCTAAATTGGGGAAGTTTTCCATTTTTGTTAGCGAGAGGGGAAGATTGAAGGAGGACAGGAGACATACGAATGTAGCTTTCAATATCTATTGACACGTGCAGCTATAGTCACAACCACAAACCAACGGGTGTACGTTTTACAAAGTAAGTGCTACTAAACGTTATACGGCAATACGTGCATATGCCCTAATACGTAAGTATGTGCAATATATTTAACCATCTCTTGCTTAGACCCTAGCATTCAATGTGTGGTAAATATTTAAGATTTCATAATATGATTGCTGACGGTTGATGGCTGATGTGCGTTTCTTTGGTTATTGTTGAGGGTAATTTTTCTTTTTTTGTTTTTTTTTTTTTGTTTCTTTTTTTTACGAGCCTGTGTATGTCGAAGGATATGCTGCGTCAGACAGAAATTTTACCGCATATAAATATTTCATGCCGCAACGGAAGCAACACAATACTCAAACCATAAGAATTTAAGAAAAAAAAAAAGATTCGAAAAATATAAAAATCACAAACAAACATAAGAAGAAAATCAAAACAGCAAAGAAAAAAAGGTTAAAAACCTTCTATACATAGCACAATGCTACACAACTCTCTCAGGCAACCGAAGCACAAGAAAAAATAAAAAAAAAACATATTACGAATATGTATACTTGTTTTTTTCGTTTCACGCTCACACACGCACGCATACAAACACACATACACAATATGTATACATGAAAGTATATTTTTATTGATGGCACTCTATTATCCGGAAACCGGAAGATATTTTGTTTGAACATTAACAAGAGTTTGCAGCAAGAGAAGACAAAGTATACACGGAATACAAAACTGTGTTATAATATTAGACATAACAGCAACAAAAACAATAACGAGTCAAAATTTTTTATAAAACTTGTAATCTTTTTAAGACACTCTTCACTATCAAATTCAACTTGAATTCAATTTAAGTTTTGTTAAGGAACGTTCTAAGTTTCCGTCTTTCTTAAAATCAAGGAACGATCAAAGCAACAAACAAACGAACTTAACAAACTTCAACTGTCAACAACAAAGTGAACTCTTAAACAACTGTGCTAACTACTTTATGCAACACTGACCAGCTGTCAATTACATTATTATTGACAACTTCATAAAAATCATAGGAAAGTAAGAAGTCGGATTTAATTATACCAGTCACCGAACAAAGCGGTTAAAATATTATTCTCATTTCCTTTATGAAACGCACGAATACGCGACAGAAATTTCGTAACCTAATAGACGCTGTTGGTTAACGTAAGAATCTAAGTCAACTTGACTGCACTTTTCTTTTGATTTATCCATCAATGAAAACCTATTAAATTTTAAATTCAGGTAGAGTATTAAACTTCGACATATGATCTCAACCACTTCAGGAAGTAGAGAGAGCATATGACCTTTCATTTTTCTGTTGCTTCTACCGGCTTATTTGTAACCAGATCACCCTTTTTTTCATATTTAATTATTTAAATTGCACTAAGATGTGAAGCCTCAACTTATTTTGTTAAATTTTGTTACTTTAAGATAATTAAAAACACAGACAACACATTTAAATTGTAAAAGAATCAAAAACTTACCCAGAATATGTAACTGTTACGAAAATTCTGTTGATAAGTAAAAAATTGTAATATTTAACGGTAATAGTGTTAAAGAATTTTATTGAAAATTCCTCTCAAGTGTTATTTAGGTAAAATGAAAAGAGAAAGAGAAGAGCAAAAATCAGTTCATTCAATTAGATTTTTTTTTTGTTTTTGCAAATTATTATCACCCCGATCTTTGCTTACCAGATTGGAAAATGAAATTGTTCGATGATTTATCTTAGTGAAATTGCATCCAAATAATGATCAATTTCCTGCCATATTCTCAAAATTTAAATTTTGGAATTACTTTCATTATGAAACAAATTAATGTTCTCGCACGATATGTGGCATGTATTGTCGTCCTGACAGAATCAATGTTGATTTAAAGTCAATTTAATCAATTAACGTTGACTCTAGTGCTTTGAATTTATGCCAAATTGCCTTTAAACATTTTTTCATGACTCAATCATGGTATTCATTCATTCGCAAATTGCATGATTTCTTTCATAAGTGATAAACAAATTTAAAACCTATAGAGTATCCCAAGATTCACGTAAGATATGAATCTTGTTGCAAACGAAAAAAACCCCGCATTATAGCTTACCGATCAAGGTTAATAAAAGTAGAGCACGACACGGAAAAACAATAAAATTTCTTTGTTGAACATTATTTTAAAAGCTATAAAGATTTGACAACTAGAATTCGAACAAAATCATTTCCAACGATGATAATCGATAATATCATCACATTTGGAGTTCCGATAATTGACGAGTAATTGCTGGAAAGCGAAAGTACTCTTTAATGAGGATTTTGCGATCGAGGTATTATCGGACTATATATAGATAGCGAGAAAGGGAAAGAGAGAGAGAGAGTGCTTCTACGAAGTTCTAAGTTGTAACTTATATCAATCAATGTCCCGAAACTAACGCATAGAAGTCATAACTAGCATATTATTTTTAAAGACTCAAACGAAACAAAATGAAAACTAAAATTTGTTGTTTATGAGCTGCAGAGGTTTTTTTGTAGTAACGCTACTTTAATCATTTTTAAAACAAAGAAAAAATCGAAATTTCGTGTGTTGCTCAAACATTGCTTTTTGATGGGAAAAAAAATGTCGTTCAAACTCAATTTAGCGAATTGATTTTGTTGAATTTAGCGAATTCAATTTCTTTGTTTAACTCAAGTTCGAAATTTCCATGAAGAAAGATTTTACCACCGAAGGAAAGTTTCAAATTTACTTCATTTTTTAAAGTAAAAAAGAAAAATTTGAAAATAATTTTTGTTTTCCTTGATAAAGTTTTGAAGTCTTAATCGGAATTTTAACAGACCAAAAGCCATTTTTGAACCGATTTTGATCTTTATGTTAATGAAAAATTTATTGACGATATAGACTCTCATCTACATAACCATATTTGTTAGCAGAATTTGATAAATCTGTCGTAATGCAATTCTTCGAATGTATATCTAAGAAGAAACTCTTTTTAAAGGAATTGAGTCAGCGTAACCAATACTTTTAAAAAGATTTGCCCTTAAAAAATTTTAAAAATGTGTTGAGAAAACCGTCTTAAATTTTGTTTTCTAAAATTGTTCTCATTCTCCCAGAAAGTCTTTAAATTGTCAATATATTGCAGAAGATTGTACAAAAAAGATCTTTTTGGAAAATATATTTGAAATTAAAAAAAAAAAAACCGGGATTATAGGTTAAGAAAATAAATTTTAGAAATTAGAAAATTCGACAAAAGTTCACTAATGAAATTGATTTAAGGAATGAACAAAATTTATCTGAATACCACCAGAGAACTTCAAGAACCATGTTACTTAACTGTAAATATACATAAGCATGTTTATTTTATGGGGCTTCTAAAGGATAGTTCACAACTTTTCAAAAGAAAAGGTATCGCAATATTTCTATGCCTACCTATTCCGCCGATGGGTATAAAAAGCTAAAAATAGATTTCATGGATGATATGGAACTGAAAAATAATTTAAAATAAATAAAGTACATCGAAAGAGATCCCTAAACAAATAAAAATAAAAGCGTATATATAAGGCATTCATTCTTGCAGATATATAGATACTGTGTAGTATAGGAGAGGTTGTGTCTCCAAGCTACCATTTCCTTACTTGAGAATAACTTTATTTGACTTTGTTGTAAATAATTCTCCGGTGACATACTGTACAAACACTTATACCTGCAGCCACCTCTTCGTTGACGACACGAGCAGCCTGTAAGGAAGCATAGAAAATATAAAGGAAATATAAGAATATATACATGTATACATAAATACATATATATATATATATCTGTAGGTTTACATGCACAGTCTATATAAACGTACATAAACGTTGAACGGATACATATCATAAACGTCTTTAGATCCCTTGACTTGTGTTATCGATTTCTCACCCATAATATCAAACAGAACAGCTTGTACCAAAATAACTACGTGTATGCGTCATTTCTCATTGTTCCTGCTTTACTTCTTCTTATGTTCCTTTTCCTATTCTTTTTACTTTTGAATCGTGTTTGTAAGTGAATATGTATGTGTGCGTGTGTGTCTTTATTTAATTTTTATACTTTTCTTATTATGTCTCCTTCCACTTCTCAATTCTTACGCACCAGATTCTTTATTTGTTTTTCCTTTTTCCTCTTCCTACTCGATTGATTCAGTATCGTTCCTTAGTGTTATGTCGTGTTGTCTGTTGTTTGTCATCAGCATATTGTAGTTAAACACTTATTAAAAATTCATTAAATTTTCCAGCCTTTCAAGTTAACTAACATTAGTTACACTTAACATTATTTATGCATGTCGACGAATGCGTGTAAATAAATATATTTATACACGATCATAATCATTATAAACACTTAAGGGTTAAATATTATAGGCGTCGTGCTCTTTATATACACGCACAGGCGCGCGCCCTAACACACACATTAACAAATATTCATATTGTTTAATAATCAAGTTTGACAAAATTATGTTTATGCGTTGATAGGTTTTTTGACAATTTGTGTTAATAAATTTTCCTAAAATTGATTTTACGTGATAAGAATATTGTGTTAAGTTTGAGATACGTATGAAAGCATAAGACATCGTATGCATGGAAGAACATCCCCGATAGTCAAAAATAATTGCAACCTTCCTATGAAGAATTTATCTATTGAATCATTTTTTCATCGAAATTTTATTGATCATTTTATAAAAGTCCCTCAAAATAATAACTGTTAAGAGTTTATTGATTTTATAATTCGCAAAAAGAACTCTCTCTCTTTCTCTCTCTCTCTCTCTCACTCTTTCTCTCCCTTTCTCATGTACAATACAAAACAAAGATGCAATGAAATGAAAAAAAACAAATTACTATATTATAGTCTTGCGAGACCAACCGTTAATTATCCAGCACCACTTTGCTTAATCCTGTTCCTTGTTCATTTTCGTAATAATAAAGAATTATAAAATTATGTGAGATCTTGTATGGGTCAAAAACGTAAACACAAAATATATGAATAACTTTAATAGGTGGGCGTGGCAGATGTTTGTTATTTTCATGGAATACCGTGGAGATTTTTATATTACAGTCTATGATCATATACGTGTTGTCAGATTATTTTATACTGTGAGCCTGTGATCGATTTGGCCCATTTCCAATAGTAACGTATGTAAAAGAACTTTTAATGTTTCTGCCAAGCTAGAAACCGATATTTTCATTTTTGTGGCCAGGAGAATGCTTACCCCTAACATTACACAGATAAGTAGGCATGCAGATGGACAGACGGACAGACGGGCAAACAGGCGTGCTTAAATCGATTTCAAATTTGCTGCTGAACAAGATTATATGTACTTTGTAAGGTGTCTAAAGTTTTCATTCTTCTAAAGGCAATACAAACAAAATGACAAATGAATATATCCCTCACCTTCGGTGGTAGGTATAAAAAAGTAACTTAGCGGTTGACAGGATAACTCATTACAGCTTCGTATGAAATCAAAACACTAAATAATATCTGATATCGTGGTTATATGATTATATGTGGCGATGAGACCTTTCTTCGAAATCATGTCCACCGGCTTCAAATAACTGTATATTTTTCAGAAATTTTGTTTTAAATTGCTTTATTAGCTTCTGCAATGTAGACTAAAAAAAACTCATTTCTTTGAAAAAAAAATTTGCATGTAATTTCGAAACCTTTCTCACAAGCAGGGAGAAGACTATTTGATTCAAGTTAATACATGTCTAACCTTTTCATTTCCTGATATCTTCCAAACAAAACACGTTAATGTAGCTTCATCGACCCGACTATTGAATGGATATGAAATTGAGAGCGATTCGAAGTCAAGCGCTGAAGCTAAGATGCTTCTACCAAGTTATACGAAGTTTTGCATTACGATTTTGATGCTACACATATTCTTGCCGTATTCTTCACATCTTATATTGTTAAATAGCAAATAAAGCACAAATTAATTTTTCGAAATTTCAAAACCCTTTCAAATCTTTTAGGTTTTGAGTTTCGTATAGTATAACCATCAAAAATTACCGAAACTTCCCCTGTTAAATCTTTCAAACTTATCAAAATCATTTATCGATATGCTTTTGCTTCGTCAACCGAATCAAAACGATGTCTTCAAATTGATTTGAGCTGCGAAAATGACAAGAAATCAAACGGAGCTAAATCGAATTCGGCGAGTAAGATGGTCGCGAAAGGATATGAATTGAATTTCTAGTGAAAAATCTTAAAGAACCAACTTAGGTCGAAAAGTTTCATTATCCTGTTGCAAAATCCAAGAGCTGATCACAATTCTAATAAGTAGCTTTACGCAAATGACAACTTACCGCTTAAACAAGACACCTTGTTAAGAGTTCGTCCCAATAGAAGGAATCGATAATACACCATAACATGGCATTCAAATAAAAAATATTTTATTACTCTTCGCTCAAAGTAATAAATATCTTGCTTAATTGTTTTTAAATTTAAGAAATAACTTTAAGCTTTTTCACATAAATTCGTAGAAAAAGATTAATTTTATAAGAGTTTTCATTACAGGTTTTCTATCAAAAAATACAAAAACTTTTTCATTGATTTTACGGCAGTCTTTTGAAAAATGTTTTTTGTAAATTTTTGAAAATTCAATTAATTGGCCAAAATAAAAAAAAAACAACAATTTAATGTTATAGTATTTTATTTAAAAAATAATGATGTAATGATGGTGCAGAAGGCATTGACGATCATCTTAATCCGATCTGAAACTAACTTTTAAAGGAATAATCGCATTTGTGCATAAATTCACGGACCCTAGCGAACTGCTGTTTGGTAGGTGTTATTGGATGATTTTGTAACCTACCAGAAAGAGATTTCACGTTATTGTACATTACATGACTTAGGGTTAGAAGTCTTTAAATGCCACAGTGTTATCTATGGCCGTTAATAGTTGATGAAAAATCTCGCCTTAAATCTCCAAATATATGTATAGTTATAGCTTAGGAAGGAAAGAGAACATCGTGTGGTTCATACCCATAGCATGGGCAGATGCCTACGTAGTGTACCTTGGCATGTGCAAATTTGCAACACAAATATATGTAATCTGTGAACACAATTTCATTTATTAATTAAACTCATTAAGAGTTCAATTCTATTTTTGCGCATGAAATAAGTTGTTGTTGTGTTTGGTGTTACCGCTAGTGCTGCTGCTGCTGCTGCTGCTGCTGCCATTTTTTGTCTGTAGATATATTTGAACACAAGAGGAAAGAAAAAGAGAAACGGAAAAGATTTTTACAAAACATTCATGTACTGCTTAAGATTTACTTGAGATTTTAATGCGGTTGCTATTGGTGTTGGTTGATTTTCTTATTATTTTTGCTGTTGATTTTGCTTTTGCAGTGCTGTTGTCTAAAGTTTATTTAATTTACCGAGCAATAGCGAGCAATGTGCAATGTGTGCGAGCGCGGAGAATACCATATATTGGATGAGTGGCTGATGTGTAATCGCATAGCAGTAGCAGATCTTTGGAATGTATCGTTCACTACATAGCCCAGCAATAGATTCAAAAACAGCAAGATCAGCAAATTGAGTAAATGTTTTGTTTCATTGTATCCGTCATTAAAATGATAACAATATATTTAATTTGTCATTCGTTTTGTAACGACAAGAAATATCTAGAATATAAACTCTCTCTCTTGGTCTTTCTATCTACCTATTTATCTTTTTCTCTCTACCGCTTCCTCTATGTTTTTTTTTTCTTTTTCACTTTCTCCGTCTCCCTTTCTTTCTCTCATTCTTTCTCTCACGATCGTCAATATTAAGACAAAAAGCTGACACGTAGCGTTGTTTACAATATCCGGTATGTGGTATCGACTTTTTCATTCTCCTCTTACATTAATTCTCAGAGACTTTTATTAAGACATTTATTAAGAAAAACCATTCAATGAAATAAGTTTAATGAAACAACGTATTGCATACAGTTGATGAGTATTCAAGATTCATTCTTGAGTAATAATAGCTTTTCCACTTGTTCTTCTTTTTATACCCATCGCGGAGGGCATATTAGATTTACGAAATATTTGTAATCCATGTAAATATGCACCGGAGGCCACAAAAAACTTAAGTATATTCTTGAATAATGTAAATAGTGAAATTGAATTAGACTTGTCTGTATCTTGTATCTGATGCTACCTTGCTTCTTATGAAATCACGTTAACCTCTCCAGACCATTGTTTCGAAAAAAAAGATTGGTTTCAAAATTCTAATTATCTTTCTTCTCAGGCCCGTGAGTCACAATATTATCAGTATGATAAAATTCTTTTCTTTCCATATATAACGGACGATATATGACGAATAAAAGAAATAAGGCTCTATACTGCAATTAAGCATCGCACATAAGGTGAGGTTTGGTGTTAAAAGATTCAGCCTAAGCGGATTTTAATACCATTAACCTAAACGCTTTTCACGATACCTAATAGAAACGATATATCAAAAAAAGATCAATTCATAATTTATAAAACATTGTACCTCGACATAGTGATCGAATCGGTTCAGTTACTTCAAAACTATCAACCTATCGGCCTTTTTCTCATATCTTAATCACTTCAATTATCACGTGTATTGATAGATAGCACTCGCTCTCTGAGCAAAAAGAGATACGTATGTTTTTTAAAAACCCAAATATATTCTGCTGCGATCATATTCAGCTGGAGAATGAGAGAAGTATTGTAACTAAGTTGCTTCCAGTATATTTCCGCCGAAATTATTATATTTTCTTTAATTATATTAAACACTATACTTTCATCCACAGATCCGTTCATATATCTTGCTATTTATTTGCTCCTGATTGCTCGAAAATTTGGAGAAGCAATAAATTTTCCTGTATTGTTGCTTTCGCAAAAAAAGTGCTCTGCCTACATATCCTGCTAGGAAGAAATAAATGCACCCTACAAGAATATCTTTTACTAACTTCAAGAAGCAAACTATGTGTGGAAATTTTAGTTTCTTTAGTTTTGTAAGATCTATAATGTGTAATTTCAACAGTGAGTTTGCCTCAACTCATTGATTCTATTTTGCCCGAAAAATATGATAAACGGGTTATTTTTAATCTCAAAATTGAGTTTCATATTTGACTATCGCCAGTTATCCGTTGTAATCTCGCAAAGTTTTTGCATATATTGAACATCAGTAAGCGCTGGTTGGCGATTCATAAAATAGACGAGTTTTGTTTACTTGATAATTATCTGCTTATAAGCAATTCTTCGCATAGTTTGCACCATAAACGATCTTATTTTCTATTGCGTTTTATGATGTTATAAAAAAAATTAATCGAATTTTTATTGCTCTAACTCTTTTCAACTTGCCAACCTCAACAATACAGCGTGTCCATCACATCATATTTCTATTACAACGAAAACGAATGTAATTTGGAGAATGTTGCTACTGCACATGAGTTTTCTCTGACTGAGTACTTGCGGAAATCATTATAATACCCTCAAAACGGAAAGCTTTATGTAATTGGAAGAGGGTGTCCAAAATTTTTCCTTACCAGTTACATAAGGCTAAGTTCAAATATTTATTATATTTGATCTACACGTTCACAATTGCCAAAAATCAATCAATCAAAAATTAAATGATGTGTGTAAACAACGGAATTTACAAGAAAGCTCTCATATTCTAATTATATAAAATAATATCTTTTTGAATATCCCACTATGTGGATAATATATCATTTCTAATAATTATACATTTTGAGCTAAATGCAATACGATATCATTATTTTACACAATTTGGCAGCACCTCATAGATTAGATATAGACACTATGTTTACATGCTCAGCGTAAATTATGTCGATATTTTCGGTGAATGTTTCCGGACCCTATAATTTATTTAGCTGATTTACAAATACGTGCAGAAATTGTGTAACAATTGTGTAGAAATTGTGTAGAATTGCGTACAAATTGCGTAGAATTTGTGTAGAATTTGTGTTGAAGTTAACCCTGACCCACTTTTTTAGGGTAACTGAAATGTTTCTGTCAAGATAATGAAATGATGATAATGACAAAAAGACTACTTTTCGATCAGACAAGACAAGCAAAAAATATTTGCACGCACAGGTAGACAATGTTAAAAGACAAATTATGCCCTAGATAGAGAACTCGTATTCTAGTAAAAACATAGAAAAAAAGTATCATTCGCGATAGGAAATACTTTGAGTAAATGACTTTCATCTTTCTTTTAAACTGAGCGCTTTTTTCACACGAAAAGTCATCTATTTTTACATCTGATAAACAAAACATCTGACATACACCTGATATGGAAAAGATGATTTATTGAAGACTTTCTTCTTTTCTCGTTTTTTTTTAACACTTCTAACTCTAAAGAATCGTTGCTTAATTTTTTTAAATTATTTTCGAAAATGTTTACTATATATGCTAAAACGATATGTAGTGATTGAAACATTCGTTTTAAGCCCTGGAAAATTTCTTCATTTGCTTGCCTATAATTTTATTTAGCTTGTTTTTTTTTATTGTTGCTTTTTTGATATTTCGACTCAATAATCTACTATTTGAGATGGTTTGTTAATTTTCTTCTTTTTTCTTTGAATAAATAAATTCTTTTGAAATTCAATTCTAACATCTCTCTATAATATTGTGTCTGTTCTCCGTGTGTTCAAGTATATACACATGAATATGCATAGACTTTATATATGTAAGTATTTATAGTTAGAGTGTTTATAGTGTTTTTCATAATGTTTATATTTTCAAATATTTATATTTTTAGCATAATTATTATTAGGGGTGCATGCATGTATTCCTCTGCGCGTATTATTTTTAAATATTGGAAGAAAAAAAACCCTACTACTTGCCTTTACATATAATAGACCGCTAACACATCATGTGCATGTACATCTACATACAATAAATACCTATAAGGAGAGTTTATTTTTATACCATCCATATACAATGTGTGAATATTTGATTTGATTTTTACACAATTATATCAAAATAGTTGGAATATTGTTGAATAATTTTTCTTGGAAATCTTCTTAAATCCATTTTAATGCGTATAAGAATAACAAATAAAATAAATATCGACGATATTCAATATTTAGATTCATTTAGAAAAATATTTTTTATTACTTCTTTTTTATTACCCATAATCAGCTCTCCATTATATAGGTCATTGCCCTCACTTGAAGCATTACGTAAAATTCAATAAATAATATAGAATAGCGAAAGTGCAAAAGTACTATATGGCGTATGGGTAACGTATAAATAAATAAGGTAACAGTGCATAAAAAATATTTTTCATCTGAAAACGATCATGCAAAGTTTTTCGCAATAAAACTGCAAACTTCAAAAGTAGAACAAAAGTTACGCTATAATTTAAAAAAAAAAAACGAATAATCATACAAGAAGACCCGAGAAGATTAAAATTCCTAACAAGAGTTTCGGCAATTATGCAATAATGAAGATCTACCAACCGCGACAATTCTCCAAGATAAGAAATATCATTTGTCGGTTAAGTCGGAAAAATTTCTTCATCCTGAAACAAAAAATTGGATAAGTATAAGACAGGACGGGATATTGGAATTTAAGTAGTGTTTCATTTCGAACAAATATTACAAATTAAAATAATTTCTATTATTCTATTCTATACTCTTCATCTTGACCTGGAAACTTCAATACTTGAACGTTCCTTTCTCTTTCATACAAAAGGATAATTTCTTTAATTATCTTCCGAACCTCAATAATGTCTGATCATACTCAACGATGACCGAACGCTTTTCCGCTTTAACTTGCTCATCATATTTAGATAAAACCTTTCATGAAGACCTTAACATAAGTGAAAAATAGCTTTACTTCTATATTCGGTGTAGCTGGAGGATATTTTAAGACCAAATTTTGTTTCGTTTTTTTATTCTATATCGTCTCAGTTTAAATATGTTTAAATTTAAACCTATTAAACATTTGTTACAAACATGTCCTTCTAACAAAGCTGTTGAAGAAAATTTCAAAACATGAAGCATGCAAATATTTAAAAAAAAAAATAATAATAAAACTAACAATCTATTTTTATGGTTATAGGACATACCAATTTGCTACTTTGTATTTCTTATATCGCATCTATAGAGTGAACATGTACTATCTTTGAAGATCATTTCTTATACTTCCGAAGCTATATAAACTTACTAAGCACAATATATTAGTAATCAAAGTGAAAAAATTAATTAATAAGTTGACCATTTTATAATCAACCGGTTGAAGTTAATCAGTCATAAATTAAGCGACAGTAAATTTAAACAAATTTTGTCGCATGAAGCCAAACACTATCATTAATTTTGCGAAATGTTAAAAAAATCACTTAAGAAAACATTAAATTACAAACGCATATCGGCCTCTATACGCTAGAGAATAACAACAACTTAAATTAAAATAAAAACAAAAAAAAAACTTTACTGTACATACACATAGAATTAAATATTCTGCCAAAAAAAAAACCAAACAAAAACCATTTAACTGATTATTATTGCAGTTAATGCTATTTAGAAACGTCAACTTAATTAACAATTAACGCGATATAAATCTTTATTAAATTATTGCCAGGTAACAAAGCGATTAACACAGCTGTTAACAAGATTGTGTCAATTACTGCCTTTTTTTTTACTCTTGTACACTTCAGTACATTCTAGATCTTGATCGAGTTTTTTCTTTGTTTGGCTCTTTCACAAAAACTTACCCGTATGTATTTTATCTATAAGTATGAGACTCTGTATTCACTATAAGCTAAGAAAGAGCTGCGGATTGTAAGTAGCGAAGAGTAAATGCGTATCTTTATTTTAAATTTTTCTCTCTTTCTTTCTCCCTGCCTTTCTCTCTTTCCCTTACTTTAGACATCTCTTTTTATTTGGACGCGCACACATATTTATGTAAGGAACTGTTTGCTTTCACATTCTATTCTTCTTTCAGGTAAACATAAAAAATGAATGCAGTGACATGTTTACAAATTGTCATTTAATTGTGTATTTTTAAAAATGTTTTTTTTTTCTCTACCTGTTATCGAGTGGAACCCTATACTTTTATATTACATTTTCTTTTTTTTGTTAATTCAGTTTCAAAAAAAAAAATACTTTTAATATTTAACTAACTTATATTAGATTTAAAAAATGTTTCGAAACTTAAACTAAAAATATGAATGAGATAATGAGAGAATGTTTCAATTTTTTAGCGCGAAATGAATGACGATGAATCAAAGGACTCCTTCTTAACTTTTCAATCCTAATTCCTTGCATGCGACGCAACGATATCGCCATTTTGATGAAATAATTCTGATTTATATATACAACGCATAGCTTTTTCAATATTTACTTAATACTGATTTATTTTTTTTATTTACAACTGTATGCACATAACAGGATTTTTAACATATGTCAACTCTGTAATTACTAGAACTTATGTATTCGATTATGTTGCAAAACTACTGCTTGTAGGAATACGTCATAGCATCATAACTTATGCCCATCAGTTCAAGAAGGATTATCTGAAAATTAGGGTAATAATAGGAACGCGACTAACCAGATAAATATACGGAAATATAATATGAATAGATGAAAAAGAGTGAAAATGAAAAAGGGATTGATGGCACTGTTCGCCAAGGAGAGAATACGAGAATAGTACCTGTAGTTTTTGATCTTACAATGAACAAAACAAAATCCTTCGAAACATATCGTTATATCTTTTTTTATCTCGATGCGCTTTTAAATAACGATGCTCAATAGCTTCAATATTCTGTGCATAGAACCTTCGAAAAGATCAAGAGAGTCATCAATCACAGCCGCGGTCTTTTCAATTCAAGCATTTCAAACTTTAATTTTGGCGAATGTGTGAACTGTTGTACCTGCTTTAATGTTCAAATGATGAGACTTCCCCAAAGTAAAATTTAACTTGACTGTGATGTTGGTTGGACTGAGAATTTTGAAATCAAAATATTATTTCACTCATAACAATGACAATTTATTCGTGTTCACTATTGATCCCTGTTAAATAATTATTAGCCTTTCATACGGTTGGTATGCTCGCCCATAATATTTCCTGCCAAAGAGCGATCGTCATCTAAACATCAACTCATATACATTTAGGTCTGACCTTGTAAGAGAAGTAATTTGTAGCAATTTATAATTTTGGGCATTGCGCGGTAGCATATTCAAAACGAATTAATAATAAAAAATAAAGTAAGAACTACAGTGTCTTTGCTCACGATTTGTTGACGATTGCCTACAGAAGCAGATAAGAAAACCCGAAAATAGAAACAGAAGCATTTCGAATGCGGTGTTAATTTTATGTTATTTGAATGAATAAACAAAACATATTAAAATTATTTACAGGAAGTGTTTCATTCACACAATTCAAATTATACTAAATGCTACATTTTCCTCTTTCATCGCATTTTTTTCAAAAATTGACTTTTAATCTCCTATGGTGCGAAAAGGTGTAAATAAAGCAGAAGCAAGTGCAGCATTAATTTTTCAAATACCAAGCACAATGATGATATAATAATTCTATGATTTCGTTACAAATGACTCGAGATAAGCTGCGTATTCTTAAGCATCTTAAGATACGTTGTTATAACTATCGGGATATCTATCGTATTGACGTAGATTTTATTTCAATTTTTCTACTTTTGTTTTTTTAATTTTTTAAACATTGATAGGTACAAAAGAATTTCTTAAAAGGTAACATTACAATAAGAATAACCTAATATATAATACGAGAGCAACAACAAACAAACCTATCCAGCCCATAAAAACCGTAACTTAAAATAAAATCCAAAATGGACTGTAAAGCAAATAATTTGTATCACGGTGTGTTGAAAGGAACACGTCCTAATAATGATATAATGATTAATTTGATCATATATTTCACGCCCAATATTTCAAATCTGTCCTGAAGAGACGGTGAAACCACAAATTTCAATCAATATTCGCACGAGGGTAAGAAGACTGAATAATGCCAATCTAAGCCACGCAAAGCAAAAAGCAAGAAAAATTTCATTGAACTAATTCCATAAGTTCGATATAGTGTCGAGAGCTTGATATATAATCATACTACCTCTTAATATTCTAAGATTGCTTTAAGCGAAGAAGTGTATAAGCTTTTAGCAATGAATAGATCTTTAAATTCTTTAAGTCATCTTTTAATGAACCCAAGAAAGTACTGGGTATTAAAGCTAAACTCTCAATTCGTTAAAACTCGATACGCACTCAAAAACATGGCTATTAATTGAATAAGAAGTAGACACAGAAATTTTTAGCTTTTTTTTTTGTTTGCATTCGAAGACATGCTGTTAATTACAGAACATGTGTACAAATTCCAATCGTACTGGAGATAATGACCACAAAGAAGCAAATCAAAAGAAAATCAAATGTTAACATCATCAGCAAACAGTAGAACTTGGGAATATTGGATACAATTAGGAGGATCATTTACGAAATGAGCGAAAAGAACAAGTCCAAAATACTGACAGTGCGAAACACCCGATAAAACTAGAATATCACGAAATAGAAGAAAGTTAAAGACCACCTTCTGAGAGCGATCATTGGGAAAAATCAAGACCATGAAACCATATTACTAACAAAGCCAAGACGCTTCAAATTTAAAAACAATAGATTAGAATCGAATCTGTCGCATATCTTCGAAAGTAGACATATTAGTCCATAATCTTTAAAATAGAATAATGTTATGCGTGGCTTAGCTTTCAACAATTGATAACATAAAGTACTCTTGCGGAAGATGGAGCGAGTTTAATATATCCTCAATTCCGTGATCATTTATTTTTCCCTTGAAATGGGACATAAGTTAATTGATAATTAATAGTAAGTACTGTAACATAACAGTACTCTTTACATAAACTTGTAGACGATTCAGACCCATTTTTAAATTTCATCTACTTCAACAAAAAAATATACTCCAAGTGTTAAATTTCTACACAAATTTCTTTAAAGTTTGGGAATACCATACACAAAGAGACATATGGATGGATGGGCAGTGATCTTTAGAAGTCCAATGTAAGTACGCGCAGGCTTAACTTTAAGATAACTAAGACAACACATATATTTTGCATCACACGGCGCTTTGTAATATAGTTAGTTACTATCTATCCTATCAGAAGCATTATAAATACATGTTTTTCCACACCAACTCCATATGCAAGCAACTGTGTACTGTTCCCGTAGTTTGATACAGGTATAAAAGTCCCAATAATGAACCTTATGACTTGATAAAGAGATGAGCGTCTATTCGGACTTCAAAGGCCAGCTATTTCATTTGATCTTGAAGTTATGGCCAAAAGTGTGACCTGATCATAAAATAAAAGGCATCCAGTCGCAATTGCACGATAATTATAGAACCAATTAATGTTATATTTTTGGACAAAACTTTGCTACGGCAAGAACGCGATCTATTTAATTGTTCTCACACGATCTTACAGGATATCTTAAGCGATGTCTGAATATTCTCGGCGAACATCAAAGTAGATACCCACCTATGACATTAGAAAAGCAATCTTTGGCTAGAGAAAGAAAGGATCATTTTTAAATAGATTTAATAGTTATCACATAAAACCTGCGAGGGCTTCGCGTTATTGCTTTCTCACAACTTCGGTATTATAATGTTATTTTACGCACAAAGTGCAGACTCAAATTGTTCCTTAAATAATTTGGAAAAATTTTACCTGTCCTGTACTTGTCAACTTAGCCGAAGCCTATAGAGCATGTCCGATATCACTTAAAAACAAATAACGATACGACACTCAAATCAAAGCGAATCTTGTATACCCACCATGTGAAGTCAGTACGCAAAAAATGTTCAAAAGAAATTTTGTATAGAGCGAGTGTATGTTGCACAAAGAATTCGAATGGAATAAAAAAATTTATATGCTGACGTTTTCATAGATCCACGTAGTGAATGCAAACGGTTACAACAGTTAAGTGATTATTGAAATTTAGTTGTAATACATAATTTTAGCAAACTTTTTGTTTTTTTATGTAGCTTACTGAAAGTTCATGTGATTATTTTCTTTAGAACTTTAAGAAAATTTTAAATGATTCCACTTTTTCAATTCTTAGAATCAAGTTACAATATGTTTATGTAAAAATCTCATATGGACACTTTTGTACAAAAATTGCTTTATTTAAATCTAGAAAATATTGTAGCCCCTACGCTAACATCCAGTTAGCGGTAGCGGTAAGGTTATCGTTAAGTCGTTGCTTATCCATACGAATTCTTTTGTGCTTTTAGTGTCGTTCATACATGTATATATATATATATATATATATATATATATATATGTGTGTGTGTGTGTGTGTTTTTCTTTGTTTCACCACTTGTGGTATGAAAATTCATTCAGTTAAATTGTGTGTTGTTAGCAAATCACCAAAAATAATGTTAATCTACAATAAAAGGCAAAATATAAACCGAACACGCATACGGTGAGCAAGCAAGCAAGAAAGAGAGACAGAGGGATCGAGTTATGTACGAAAGTACACATACAAAAATGAATGCCCTCCAATACAAACAGACATAGAAACGCACAGTTTTACATATCTATGCTTATATGTATGTAAATATAACCAAATGCTTGTGTATAAAACAGCAGCAATAGCAAAAATATTTGAGTAGCAACCACATTTATATTCACAACAACAACGAAAACAACAACCGCAACAACAACGACTAAAAACCAAATTAAGAAAAAAAAAACAGCTAAACAGTTTAATAACAACAAACAAGCAAGAATGAGTAGAAAAATCAAATCGAAATGAAATGAAATGAAGGAACTTAACCTCATATTTATCCAACACAAAATAGTTTATACCCGACGTACAATGTATAGTTAGTTAGTTGCGCTGTATTGTTAGCTCTGTTATATAGCTACAGCTACAGCTGCGGCTAGGGCCTTTACGCTGTTTGCTCTTACTGATGCTGTTATTGTTGTTGTTGTTCTTGCTTTTCGCTTCTCCATCGATATGGTGATGATATTCTCGTCATTGTTGTTGTACACACTCAACTCATGAGAATTTAAAAGAGACCAAAATACAAAACAAAAAACAATCTGAAAAGAATACAAACAAAAAAAAGTAAATAAGAAACAACCAAAACAAAATGAAAAAAATCCACCAACCGACTACAACAAAACGATAACGATGACGACAACGTCAAGTAAAATGAATACAAATCAACATACATATGCATACATACATACAACGATAACCCACCGTATGCATGCATAATCAAAACACTCACTCACAGAGCGCGCTACATCACGGACATGCATGCATATTTACAGTTCACAGTCGAGAGCGAGTATGAAGTGTAAAATTGTATGCACATATATATATAAAATTATACATAGTTTATATATACATTTATGTATGTATGTACGTATGTATGTATATATATACATTTATACAACCATCATACATATTTACGATATAAATGGTTGCATATCTGCTTATGGGTATATATGCACAAATGTATATTACATATAAATCGAACCGCAACACACAAGCTGGCAAGCATACAGAAAAACAATTTCAATAAAATTTTATTACACTGCGGCCAACACTGGCAACAACAACGACAACGACAGCGACAACGACATCAAAGGCAGCAGCAACAACAACATGAATATAATACGTACGCCACACACCGAAAATGTGAAAAATAAATAAAAATAAAAAAATTGAACAGCAACAACAACGGACAAACAGCCAGCCAGCAACAACGGCAATAGCTTTACAGAAACGTAAACGTGAACGTCAACGTTAAAAACATCTCCAAATGAAGGTAATATATAGACTTACATACAGACAAACATACTTTGTAGTGTATGCATATAGTGCATAAAATTTTACAAATATAAAGATATACGTATATTTACATACAAACATCGATACGTAGCTCAGTCGTAACGCTTTATTTTCTTTTTCTCCTTCTTTTGCGTTTATTTGTATTTTTCTTTTGTTTTTGTCATTGCACTCAATTCAGTTTGTTCGTTGCGTTGCAATGGACAAAAGTTACAAACGTACGCAACCATATACACACCTACATATATGTATATATATATATATATATATATATTTATTTATACATATACACCTACATACATGTATGTATATATATATATATATATATATATACATATATATACATTTTGGCATATAAACAAATAACACGCAAATAAATAAATACAGCTTCACAAAAAATGTAAGTGCGCAAAGTGAAGCGTTATAAATAAAGCGTAGTCACCAGCTATCAATACAAGATACTTGTTAGGTACATACAAACAACCAAACGCATATATGCAAAGCGCACACACATAGACATATTTTCAAAAGGAAGAGTCTATAACTGCATAGCATTGCAGCTAACATACAAAGAGATCTGGACAGCAATAGCAGCAGCAAGCAGCAATACAAAGCAGCACTAATAGTAAAAGTAACAACATATAGTAGTTAGTAGTAGTCATTGTACTTAGTAGTTGATATAGTGTTGAACTCTAAACAAATGCCTGCAGTCTTACAGATACTTCGTATATGAATATAGGCAAACGACACAAACGCCCGCTTTCCTGCGTTCAGCAGTTTCATTCACATTTAGCCGGCCAGGCCAACCGAAACTTGTGCTAAATCATAGTTATAGTATCACCTCAAATACTCTCTCCATAGCAACCAATTCGTCTATAAATTACGAAAACATTTACTACCGTAGACACACATACATACATAGAAGCATTGTTTATACTCGAAGCACGAACAGCATAGAACAAACGTTACAAAGAGCGCTTCTCTATCCTTTTTGACTCGCAAGCATAAGCAAACAAAAAAAGAACACACGCACGCATACAGGCGCGCACGCTTGTATGTTTAGAAACATTTACATTTCTACATGAACACAATCAATATATTAAGAGCTGACTGAGTGTTGAGTTTAGCATTAATGAAGAGATTCACCAACACATTCCGTGCTTGTATAGATTTGTGTGTATATGCCTCGTATTATACATATTTACACGTATTGTTATTGTTTTTGGACTCTAACAATTCTTCTGGTTTTGTTTTTTTTTATTTTAATTTTTACATTTTCATTGTTTCTTTTTTTATTGTTCTTGTTTTATCCTGTTTGTTGTTGCAAACTTCCTTTGCATTTATATTAAGTAAGTTGTTGCTGTGTTTTACTTCACATGCTTCTTTTTGTTATTCTCATCAATCTTCTGTATACTCTCAACTTATATAATACTATTCTATTTTCTGTCTCTCTATCTCTCTCTCTCTCTCTCTTTCTTTCTTTCCTTCTTTCTCTCTCGCTCCCAGATTTTCACTCTCTTTACAGGAGATAACTGCCATTGAAAATCTTTCTCACATATGCTTTTATTCGTGTTTTACTTTTTTTGCATATACATTGGTTTACGGTTGTGCATGTTGCTTATACGCACTGTAGTATTTATGACCATGTGCACACTCGTTGCCTCTCAGTTCAAAGTTGAACAAAACAAGAAAATCCGAGTTTTTTTTGCTTTCTGCAAAGTTTCATTATTAGTCGCCGAAATTTTAAAGCAACACTAAGCAGAAAAGTACAAAATATGAAAGAGGCAAAAAACAAACGCGCCTTAACAAACCACTTCGTAAAGCCTAAAACGTAATTTAGAAAAATTCCTAAATACTAAAAATATTCTAAACGCAAACAAAATCACAGAATTTTTGCTATTTAGTGGTAGCTACTTTTGGCCAAAGCATGGCCTTCTAAAGAAGAAGAGATAATAGAGAAAAATAGATCAGTGATAACTAAAGAAGAGAGCTTCGCATATTGTACAACAGGAGGGAGTAATACCAGACCGCCAGCAATAGAATCGTTATGACTGGTATGGTTTTTTAAATAATGATCGAAGTAAATGTTGATGTCGATATTTAAAGCACGTCACTTATTGGAAAGTAAACTCAGCCACAACGAAAATTAGGAGCAGAAATAACCATAGAATACTTCATTTATAATACATATATGTATATAGATAATAAAAATAACATGTTGAAAACAACAGCGAATAAAAATCATAATGTAGCACTTAATCATCATAAATTTCACTACGTAAGTAAACCAACCCTTTGGTTTATATTTGAAAAACTTCATTTCTCTCCACACATGTGAACGAAAGAAAAGGTTTCTTTTAAGTATGGGTTATGCTTTATCAAACAAATAAGAGGCTACGAGTTTGTTTATAAATCACTTATAAATTATGAAAATTGTCCTCTAACTTTAGATTACAATTAAAATGGGAGATTACTTAGACAGATTCTTCAACCATCAGTGCGCTCTTTAAAAATTTTTCTCTAATAGAAACTTGCACCAGCAAAATTTTTGCAATTCCTAAACTCAAATTTTCCGAACTGGAAGAAACTCCTGGTTCACTTTCAGTTTGAAACACACTGATGAAAAGCCGTTGGTTGTACAAAAATTTTATTCGGCTGTGACCGAACCTTTTATACCAACAACTTTCATCTTACAAAGAAACTCGAAGAAAACTAATTCTAGATATTGTGTTTATATTATACTGTAGGCGTGTCTTTTGAGGGACTTTTGCCGTTTTAAATACTAGCCTGCATGTAACAACTTTGAATGCTTTTGTTAAATTTGATTCAGATATCTTAATTTTTGCCGGGACTGGGAAAACGCTTACTACAAATATTACACAGCTAAACAGAGAAACAGATAGACAGACGAATTGTCGAGCACGCCAATTTGGGTTCCAAATTTGATAACTATCAAGGAAATATGTACACGTTTGGGACTTTGAATCCTCTTGATGTTACAAACATTTTCACAAAAACTAGAAATTTCAATATAATATTATATTGGGTAGACGTTGCCGGGTTTTCTTCAATTTTATGCAAGTGCTGCATGATAGCTAACACGTACGTGCATATTTTTATAGATCTACTCGATAACGGTCTATTTGGTGACGAAAATAAAAGCTAATTTCTTTCTTTTCGAAAACAGGCGTATTCTCAGTTTGCGATGTACTATAGATGCTTTCTTTGAACGATTTGTCTCATTTTCAATATCAGCCTACGCGCAAGACTTCAATATTTGAAACAAATATGGAACCGTCACCTTAATTTCTGTGGTCGGGAAAATGTTGACCGCAGACAAATCATAGACTGACGGACAAACAGGCGGAGATGCTTAAAGGATTCTCATCAGGGATGTATACACTTTATGGGATGTCTGAAGCCTTCTTCTAGGAGTTGCAAACAACATGGCAGAACCCCACCGTTGGGTAGTAGAAGTAAAAAATTATCAAACATCCCGATAATAGCTATGCTCTGAAGGCAACAATTAAATAATTTTGCGATTAGGACGCAAATACGAAATTACTAACAGCAAGTAAAACAAGGACGCCAGCTACCACTAAAACCACCAAAATAAGAAATCTTGAACACTAGCGATTTAAAGTAAATATATTCTCGCTGACCCGAAACGAACTACTTGCAACAAAAGTGGATAGTACCTAACTACGTTTTGTAGCAGTAACACGAAAATATTCCAAAGTAGTGAATTCTGTAAATTGAAAAAGGGACAGAGATACGGAACGCACATAGCTTTATCTGAATTACCTGACGTTATTACCTTTAACAGTTTGTTTTCTACCTATGAATATTACGAACAAAACGATATTTGATTTTGGCTACGAAAAGGTTTCTCAAATATCTATATAAGAATGTTACAGTTAGGTTACGTTATATACATACACATACATATTGTTATGTTTGAGAGTTCAAACTTTAAATGAAAAAAATAAAAGAAAAGAAAACAAACTACCACATATACGTTGAATAACAAAACTACTGTCATCATATCGTTGTAACTAAAATGCAACCATAAAAACCTTTTCTATTATGCTGCACATGCTTACTGGTACTTGTACGTGTGTTCCTCTTACTCTGTGAAGGTTTTCTCATAATATATTTTACAAATAGAAACATACATACAACGCTACGTACCTACTTATGTGCATTCGTTGATTATTCGTTTGCCATCTAGTCAAATAAGAATCGTCATAATCATCATTATCAACATCGTCAACCACCGTCACCAACACCATTAGCTGCAAAAGCAACTTTAGTTGTCTTTTTTTTCTTGCTTTTTAAACCCAACGCCATACATTTTACAACAGGGGAAATAATAACTCATCATTTATATCCTTAAAACACTCTTATCACTCATTCTTTCATTTATACCACTGTTTACATCAAGGATGAAGACGAATGCAAATACAAACATGCATACGTATGAATACATATGTAAAAGCGAACAAAACCTAAAAGAAAAAAGAAACAAAATCACACCAACACTCGACCTACAGTAAAGAAAATATTTAGCGTTGCGTTATTTTACAAATTAACCCTTGGATAAGGATTATAAAAAAAAGTTCAAAAACTTTGGTTTACTGAAACCCGTTAGCATCTAGATTATCCTTAAATTTGATATAATCTCACTAAAACACCATTCGCCGATCTTTGATGTATTTAAAGGGTTTGGAATTTCGAAATTTTGCCAAATGCATTTTATGGGTTAACTAGATAATCATATTTTTCGTTTTTTATAAAAGCGAATACTTATATACATATGTTTGTATATTAAAACATATTTTTGTAACGGTTCTTTACTGCTTTTCGTCAGTTTGTTTAAAACAAGCAACAAACAGCCAAAAGCAATATCCGTGCATATACACGACACCCACTACCACCACTTAACATGATAACAACCTCTTCGACTGTATCACAATATAGTCATGGATGTATTCAAATAGGTACGTATGACTACAGAAAAGTTTATATATTAATGCTAACAAAAAAAAAAATCAGGTTTCATTTAAATACATATAAACTGGAATTTGAACCCAATTCTCGTTCCTTGCCTTTCTTCCTCTCTGTAATTCTGCTCTCTCACTCTCACACACACTCTCTCTCTCTCTCTCTCTTTCGGTCCTATTCTCAAACTTTTCTGTTCTTCTTTGAACGGCTCTCTTGCATTTCAGTAACAAATGACTGGAAAATAGCTATGCATACGCATGAGAAATAATAAGAATGCTCTCTGCGTCCATAAACAAACTCTCTCTCTCTCTCTCTCTCTCTCTCTCAATTGTGATAAGAATCTATGAAAAGAAAAATTCATTCATGGACCAGCAACAATTTAATTATAATTACAAGTGTTATTAATATAGAAGAGCATAATGAGATTAAATGAAAGTGTTAAAGAGAGAATAAGTTCACCCGTGCACACGCATACACACAAAGAGAGACAGAGTCTCTGCACTTTTTAAACAGAGCCGCAATCCAATAAACACTTAAGTTGCCATTTTCTGGTGTACATTCCATATGTAAACGATTTTGAGCGGTAATCTTGTTGTTGTGTTAACAGCAACATTCTCATGCTTTACGATATGACAACTATGCGCATATAGTAATATATATTAAGAAAAAGGCAGACAAATGTTATCTCATTTACCCTAACCTTACACGTTAAACCAAAACGTTTACGTGCATGTATATCTGTGTTTTGATTTTTCTCTTATTTCATTATTAGTTAAATGTGCATACGTCCGAAGAGAACTATTAAAAACAAACAACGAAAACAAGAAAAATAAAACATGTTGTTGCAATCAAGTATACAACATGCATACGTTTACTCTCAACGAAGCTAACTCAATTTTCAGTGCTTTACATACATATTTATATAGACGTAATCTATAGTGGTTTTATAGATGTTTATATCAATTGGAAGTTATTGTATGTTTGCCTGTGCACAACTGGTTGTACGTTTCTGGTGTTGTATGTCAAATGGTAGTAAATTTACTTCAAACATTTTTGCTGTTTTGCTAATTGAGTGATAAATTGTTTTTGGCTTTTTTAAGGAAAAGGAAGAGAAATCATCATCATTCACATACATGGACAAACAAGCATAATTCGTGTTGTTATTCTCTTAACATATGAGTATATATATGTATATATACACGTATACGCGCGTGTGTGTGTGTGTATTTCTGGGCATTTAATAGAGGATGTTTGCTTTGACATTTGCCATGTTAATGAGAGCACAACAGATACTACGACTTTAGGCCATGTTTTCAAGTGGCAAACGGTAGGTTACTCTTCCGATAATACTGTTGCTGCTGATGTTATTGTTGTTATTAATAATTGCTGTTGGTACTATTATTACTGCTTGTAATCATAACATTTTCTTCGCTTCAGATTAATACGTTAAAAGTATACTTTTGATTTAAACGATTTAAATTGCATCACATTTCAATCGTGCGGTTAAACAGGCGAGTATTTTAAATGATTGTTTGATTTCCTTTTAATCTACAATTTGAGGAAACCAGGAAAACCTATCATTTTATCTGGGCATACACATTCAGGCGATATAATTGATAGATTACTGACAGATAGTCATGTTTATGAGCTTATATTTTTTTGTAACGAATTTCATCAATTCAAGCCTAACCTAAACAAATCTTCATATTTTTTTATTACATTTACCTTTGTCGTTACAAGTGCAACAGAGTTTAGATATAAATTTTAATGTATAAATTACAAGAAAAACACTGTATGGAGATTATCACGCTATATTTGTGTTTTCAAATTAATACTTTCTACTGTGTATAGAGTGAACTGTAATTCTTAAAATGGAAGATTAGTTGAACAAAAAAATGTAACTTAAATTTGACGTTTCACAATTTCATGCAACGAATTGTTGAAAATGTGGGCGACCTTCAGTAATTGTGTACCGTAAATAATTCGGCATATTAGTGGTATATAAACCATTTTAGAGAATAGAAATGATATTCTAAACGTCTCCGATAAAAAATTGTTGTCGAAAATGACCATCGATAGAAGATCGTCGGATAGAGTATAGACCATTCTAGAGAATAACATCAAGCCCATTCGGTTGGTTAGACAAGCCTCGTCTATCTGTCTTTTTTTTCAGCAGGGTAATTAGGACACGTGTGTTCTTTTAGTAACTTCCTGTGGTGTATCCGACAAACGTGAAAACCACCAATAATACTCAATAAGTTAACTTATCATGAGACGTATGGACGTGCCCTCCGTTTTTAGCAGTTGACCGCGTATCAAACAAACTCGGTACAAAAAGTGCCTAGTGTGGGGTACGTCCTCTATTATGAGGGCTGCAGATTAAAGCTAAATCAAATTAACTCAGTCGTACACTACATGAAAAGAAGAAATCAAAAGCTGATATTAAACCAAAACACATAGCTTTTACGTTCGTCCGTAACGTTATTTCGCGCGAAGCGTTAATGTTCACACAAAGCATTAAAAATGCACTGGCTAGCATGGTTCCGCTTAATTTCTTGGTGTTTCTGCTGTTCTGAATCGTAATCTCTCGGAAGCAATTTTAGGTTAATTGAAAGTCTAAAAGCATATTTGATAAAGTAGCTAAGGAATGTAACAAACGGATGGACCCAATAAAGCGTACGCACAGTTATTTTCGAAACAATTGTTTCGAAGTCGCCTACAACAAAAATCGAGAAATAATTTATTGTTTTTTCTTTATCCAATTTCCTGTACTTTTTACACACAATGTATGTAGATCTGTGAAGTTTGTGCAATCTTTTCAAAAGGGGGGTTAGATAAGTTTTCGTAATGATTACCGTTATATCTCCTAAACTTACATAAGCTCCTTAAAAGTTTTGAGTTTATTTACTTGCTCTAAAAAATATCTAAAAGTAATATATTCACTACTTAAAAGCAAAATTATACGAAAATTATCATTCTCTTGCATGTTTCTAAAACAAACATATTCTTCGCAATAGCAAGATTTTAAATCCTGCCCGTCTGCTATTCATATGCAAAAGTCAAAAAAATTGGAACAAGTGTGCTAAGACTTTTTATATACAAAAAGAGGCCGAAATCTTTCGTCCATTCGTTAATTAAATGAATTTAAAAGACATCAAAATAATAAAATTTTTGAATAATATTTGAGGAACTTGTGCCGATATCCGACAAATACGCTGCCAGCTTGACATGTTACTGTAACGAACTTGATAATAAATTAGTGTCGGCTTTTGGCGATAATATCGGTTCTCATAATATATTGAATTATCCTTTTGGATAAGTGTTGTCAGTTAAGTAGAATTCTTTTTCTATATATTTTTCAATCTCAATTGCTTCTTTATTTGAAAATAAAAAAAATGATATCTTAAGTAAAGGAATTTATTGGGGAAATAAAAAGCCAAAACGTTTTAATGTTCTAAATTGACATGTTATTGAGCTGTTAAGAAAGTAATGTTTTCTTGTGTAAATTTCAGTCCAATTAACTAACTTAGCACAGTAATGTTGAAAAAAAGGAAAAATTAAAACTAAGAACTTAACATTTACATTTGTTATATTATCAGTTCTTATTAAGCATAAAACAAGGTATTAGCAACATTGCTTCGGCGAACAATATAAATAATAAAAATATAGCATGAAAATCTATCCAGATACTATTATATGATAGCATTAATTATTGATATATGGCACAATGTGGTAAAAGTGGCTTTTAGAGGTGCATACGGCTCTTGGCCTGTTGCAGTGTAGCTAAATAGGAAGCCACTTATTTCCAATATTGATTTCTTTGCTTTAAAAAGGAGAGTTCTTTCTTGCATAGGAAACATTTTCTGGTAAACCTAACTTATGTTGTCTCTTCATATAGCTTCAGAACTTTATCTGAAGATGCATTAGAATTTAACGTTGCAATTGCATCATTACAGATCGACCCACTTATCAAATTATTTGAACATATGTAGCAAAATTGCAAACTTATCGTAATTCTACAAAGTACACATAAATTTGAGATGTCACTTCGTCTCTCTGTATCTATCCCACCGTCCCTCTCTTACTTTCTCTTCAATAGTTGATCTATCGTTTTGAAGAGAGAGAGTATATTTAATGTAATTATCGCCTGATTATAGATATTCAATAAATCGATGCGACTAGAACAGCCTTTAAATTCAACAGAGAAAAATTTATGCAATCTTGCACAAATAAAATTTTTAAAAATAATAAATGCAAATAAATATGTGTTAACCATGCACAGAATATATATGCATATAAAGCAGCAACCATAACAACAACAACAACAATAATAATAATAACAATAATAATAATAACCAACCACAACAACAATGCCATCAACAACTGCAAACACAAAATGATTTAAATCAAAAAACCAACAAAAAGCCAAAAGTATTGACATATGTGCACATAATTACGAATATACACGAAATCCGTCGCTGTGTATGTGCGTTTATGTCTGTGTATATGTGCGCATGAATGTACATATATTGACTTAAGAGAGAGTGTATAAGTTGCGTCGCCCAAAAGACTACCAACGACCGACCCCGAGACCAAATACAAAATAAATCAGCAAAAACAAAAAAAAACACATACACATGCATATCGTGTGTGTGCTTGGTGTGTGTATGTTTGTATGTGTGCGTGTGTTTACGTGTGTTTTTGTGTTTGTGTATGTGTCTACATTATATATATATATATATATATATAAGACCCAAAAAAAGAAAAATACAAATAAAAATAACAGCAGCGAAACAGCAACAGCAAAATATGAGCAACAACCATGCAGGCACACATAACACACAACAGGACAGCGAGAAAATATAATAATAATGATATCGAGTGAAAGAAAATTACACATGCACACAAACACGTACAGGAACATATTTTGGTGAGCGTTTGAGCTTGAGGTAGTAGAAATACATGTAACAAAAACAACAACTCCAACAATTACAATCATTACAAAAAACACAATACGAAAATCCCGCACATACATATGCAAACAAATATTTCAATAATAAAGAGTATCTACAAAGTACACAAAAAGAAAGAAAATATTAAAACGACAACAACAAGAAAATGAACCGAAACAAAACCAACAATTGTACGAATTTAAATCATCCAACCAACACAGCGTTAAGCTAGAAAGGGACGGTGAATCAATAAGGAGGGTGAGAAGTTTGATTCAGACATAATCATGTTGTGACATGCATAAAACACTAAACGTTTTTTTTTACATTTTTGTTTTTCTTTTTTATTTTTATTTTACGGAAAATGTTGATAACAGAACGAAACACCAACTCCGTCAAACCCTACTTACGAACAATGGCGTGGACAATAACGCAGAGAGGTAAGCAGAGAAATAGACAGAGAGAAAGAGAAATAGAATGAGAGAACAACTAAATATTATAAAAAATGTATGACATATTTACATATATGCGTTCGTACACAAAATGTTGCAAGTATCATGGTTTGATATCAAACAAAATTCGTGCATTGTATTCAAAACACTACAAATCTGTTAGTTACTCGTTAAGTAGCAGACAAGAGCTTAACTGGAACAACCATTCTATACATGGTGCCCAAGAGCGAAACCAAAGGAAAAAGAGCGTATAATGTTGCGGCTAACCAAAGAGAGAAATATGTGTTAAACGAACATTTTGTTCAAGCCTTTTAGCGGTGTTTAATGTTTTACATCTCCACAATCCACATGATTGTGTATGTGTATGTGAGTGTGTGCGCGCGAGCGAGTGTGCATATCTGTATCTGTTTTTGCCTGTCTTTTGTTGAGTGTTGTATTTTTCTGTCTGTTTTTGGTTCTTTTTTATTATTCGTTATCGTGTATATGTGTTGCTTCATACACAAACGTTTTGTTGTCTTCACATAAACGCCATTGTCGTCAGTCAGTGAGTTTTGTGCGGTGTCGTGACTCTGGCCGCCGTTTAGTTCCTTTCTGGCTGCTGTCAAATGTCGTCATGTTTAGTTAAATGAACGCGCGACACGGCTTAACTTGGATTATAATATACTTAATAACAACACAACAATTAATCAAAATCAACAACAGCAACAAGAAGAGAATTTTCTGATATCAAACACAAAATAAAAAATGTTTTACCAGTGTTTTCGCTCATTTCACTATTGAACTGGATTTCACAGTTAATGAATTAATTGATTTAAAAAAAAAATTTTTTTCGAAGTAAAGTTTTAAAAGAATAATAAATTTTTTGAACAAAAAATTTAAAAATTTATGTGAAAATTGTAGACAACAAAAAACCGGTTAATTGTATGACAAGTGAAGTGTAGCAAGTGAAATTTTTTTGTTTGTTTGTTTGTGTTTTTACGTTTTTTTAATGTTTATATTAAACAACAACAAGAACAACAACACAAAGGCAACATCAATAACAACAAACAAAACAAAACAAAAACAACAATGTTAGCAAATTAAGACGAGTGGCATTTACCTTAAAAATTTTTGTAAACTTTTTAATCAATCCATTAAAAGAGATCAAACACTCAAGCATTCAATTCACTTCGCACTTAATAAAAAAATGTTTGCAAAATTAATAACAACTTATGTGTTTTAATTAAAAAGAAAACAAAAACAAAAAATATTTTTAGTCTGGCTTCTATTCCTTTCTCCCAGTTTTTGATCATTGAGTATAAAAGAAAATAAACAACTTTTTAACCATATTTTTCAAACACCAAAACTGTTTGCGGTGTATTTAAGATAAACAAAAACAACGCCAAAAACCTAAACACAACTTACCGCAAATGATAAGCAGAAGATTTTTCTTAAATAGTACAGAAATTAAACAGTATTTGCTTGAAAATAAACAAAAAAACAAGAGTCAGTTGAAGTGAAGTTTGAAAATCACAAAATATTTAATTTAAAAAAAAAAAAGCGAAAAACAAGTTCCTGCTTTCCCAAAAACACTTACCAAAAGGATTACCTTAAATAACTTTATTATTATTATTATTTTTTTTTAATAAAAACCAGTATTAAAAACGTAAAATTGTTTAAAAATTTTTTTAAAGAAAATTTTAAACGATGCTTTAAGAAGAAAAGAAAAAAATTCATACCAATCAACTCAAAGTGAAACCAAAACAAGAGAATTCCTTCTTCGTCAAGGCATTCTCGTTGATTTTATAAAACTGAGTACAGGTTTTCGAGCGATGCAATTGATTGTTGACAAAATTCCCATGTTTTCCAAACAAACAACAAAACGTAATTCCAAAAAGTAAGTTTCTTCTTAAATACAATTTTGTTTTTTTTTCTTTCGCAATACTAACCCAAAGCTTAAACCCAAATTGAGATAACAGGTGTTTTCAATTGTTACCCAAATCATAAAAAAAATCGTGAAAGACAAAAAACTGAAAAATGCTATAATCAATATCACAATAATAATAAATATAAATAAAAAGAAACAAAAACAATAATTGATGTAAAGGTCATTGAAATAAAAATATTAGAACAAATGCAAATAGAGAAATATTTGAATAATAACTAAGAAAGAAGTGAGGGATAAAAAAACAAAACTACATCACACAAAAAAAAAAATAAAAAAAATGTTTAATTAAAAATTCTAAACCGAAAAGAATATAACTGAAAGAGATAATTAACTAAATATAAAAAACAAAAAGTGTTTAATAATATGATCTTAAAAGTAAATAAAATGAAAACAAATCTAAAAATAAATAAAAATAATCTGTCAAAAACTAACTTATAAATAAATAAATAACAATAATGACAACAATGACAACAATTATATGATAATAAAAAAATTATATTAGGAATAATTATTGTAAATTATAAAAAATATTTTCATTATTTCGCAAAGAATAAGACTCAAATTTTGCATTCTTCTTGTTTCGTAAAAAAATTCTTTTAATACACAATTAGTAGTAGTAGCGCATCGATGGCTTCATAAAAATTTTTTATATTTTCAGCGAAAATTCCAAAAATCTCAACACAATTTTTTTCACTAATAATCATTACTGAAAACCAAGATATACTAAAGTGTTTGTTCAAAACTCTTGTGTGTAAGCACAATCAGAATCTTACAAAAGAAAATGTACTTATGCTATTAGGCATTAGGCCCCCCCAGACAAAAAAAAAATTACCATTTTTTATTATCTTTCCGTCCGTTCCCATCTCCACTTGGGGCTTTTAAGATTGTTAAAAGTTGAGATAAGAAGCTAAACCTTCGCACGCATATTATTCGTTTAAATGCATAGATCAATTTTCAAAATAACTGATTACTTAACATTTTTTTTTTTACACAAACGAAAGGACAAGCAATTATTACAAGCCAAAATAGAAAAAAACACAAAAGTTGTTAAATTAAAACAAATTTTTTTTTGTATACACATTATATTTAGCCAAACACTAGAAAGAACTCTCTTCGCCAAAAAGAACAATAATAAAACAATAATCATCTGAGCTTAAATACGTGAACAAGCATAGTAATCCTATTAAACTGATTTCAACCTTTTAGTGATACTATCTTTAGTAACTTTTCATGCTCTCAGTTCTTTTAAATTCGGAAAAATATAAAAATTTTCATGTGACAAATCAACAGAGAAATTTAAAGACGAAAATGTATTCATTTACATTTGCAAATAAAAAAATTAAATGAATTCACAATAAATGCAACTAATTAATAATTAATTAGTTATTATAATATTATGGTATTTATATATCTACATATATCTAAATTCAGTTTTAAGTAGGAACTGAAAACAAAAACTATAATAATATAAGCATAAGTAGTGTTGTTGCTTGTGATGCTAACCGAGAGCCATAGTAAAAAAAAATTGCCTTAGAACCATCTCACACACACACACAGTAACAGAGAGAGCCTCATTGAAGGAGAAATAATTATTTTCAAGGTTTTTTTTTTATTTTCGTACAAAAATTCCAGGTAATATTCGATCTATCAAAGTAACGTGTAATCTCTTAGTTCTCATACAAACAGCCCACAAAAAGCAAAAAAAAAGAGCTACTCTCGCTTAAGTTTTGAGCACCCAAAAAAATGTTAGTTTAATTTTTATTTACTTTCTGTGTGTATCAATATCCCCCAGCCGCTTCGATTAGTAATATGGAATCTCGACTCTTAACTCAGATAGTATATGAATCTTTCCTAACCCTAAAGCAAGAGAGCTACACAGACGTGAACAGTTACTCTTTCACTCTTATATCATTTATAAATCGTCTAAATAATATTCATAAGAACGCGCCGATTTAAATGTTATTACATAAACAATTTACGACTAGACCCCTTCTCTTAATTAGACAAAATGTTTCTAGCGAGACAGCAAATCAATATAAAATATATATTTAATGCTCGGTTTATATATTTGCTATTGTTGTCTCTATTAGTTAATGAAGCAGAACATTAGAGAAAGGCAGATAACCTGCAAGTTTTTATATATTATTTTGAGTTCTAAACCCGTTATAACTCGTATTCCAGCAGATAAAACTAAAACTCAATAATAGATGCGTAGATATATCTTACAGTATCACTGACCAAATTTTCATTATACTTTGACCTATTATAGACACAGTTAGTCAATATAACTATAAATTTTCCAAACACATTCTTATATATATAGAGAGAGAGAGCTCAAAACCTGTAACTTGTTAGTAAAAATTATCTACAGTAATGGCTCTAGGTATTAAGCGTTTTAATGAGTTTATGTATCGAAAAACCAAAAGAAAATTAAAAATAATAAAAATTCGAAGTTATAGGAAGAAAAAATTTGGAAAAAAAAAATTAAAATAGAATTTTCTTTTCAGAACGGAAAGGTTGTTAGGTGCAATACGCACAAACAACTAAGTAACTTATACAAAAGGCATTAAACCACGTGGTATTATTAGAACAATAACAGCAACAATAACAACAACAACAACAACAATAGTAATAATCAAACAACTGACGAATGCAAAACGAAAAATAAATAAAATTTAAATGAAATATAAATTTAAAAAAAAAGTAGAAACCTCTGATCTATTCTCTGCACAAAACTCTACAAAAATAAGAAAGAAAAAGATTAACAGGAAAAGAAATTTTTTGTGTAAAATAATAAATTAAAAAAAAAAAAAATAATAATCTCCAAAAAAAACGGTTTAAAACATCAGCTTAATGTCGAACTTATAGTTGGACGATCCTTTCAAAATATTTATTAAAAGAAAAAAAAAAAAATTGTTTAAAAACATTAACTCTCCCCGTCTATATAAACTTTGCATCATTTAAATAAATCAATAAACAATAAGAAAAATATAAATAAAATGTTAACGACATTCATCACTCAAATGCTACAAAACAGTTGCAATACTAACCAATATTAGGTAAAATATTTATCTATTAATACACAATATGTTAGAAAAATATTTTTGTTGTTTTTGTTTTTCTTAACATATATCTTAAATAAGCCAAATTTAAAGAATTGATTGTTTTGTTTTTTTCACTCTGTATGCATATTTTGTTTCTTTAATACGATCCATAGCATGTCTTTAAAACATTAATCAAAAAAAAAAAACAACTCAACTTAATATTAACTCGTAGCCTTTGTATCCGCAAACAGATGTCAGACTTATGCACTAAGATCAAATAAAAAAAATATATTGTACGTAAATATGCCTTCAAATGATTCCATTAGCATTTTGGTTGTTGAAATTTTATAAGAAAGAATCTGAATTACCCATCATCTAGAGCATGTGCATAAATCTCTCACAAAAGTGTTTATTAATTTTAGATGTAGAAGCTAAACGATCGGTTCTGTGTTCATTCATTCATTATCAAAAGTAGGCATTCAAATGGTTTAGTAAATATCTTTACAAATTTCAAACTTCAAAACTTGATCACAAGATTGAGAGCAATATTTTTAAAGTCGAGATTTTCAAATTTTATTTTTTTTATTGTTTGCTGTTGTTTTTTTCTTTCTTTTCGTTCATTTGTTGTCAATATCTCATACGCAATTGTTGTAGAAATAAAGTACGAGGTAAAGTTTCATTTTCAAATTTTTCTATTTTCGAAATTTGCATCAACATATCTCGGACAGATCGAAACATCGATACAATCTTATGACAATCTAACCGTTTTGTAATATTCTTTTATTCTTCAATAATGGTGGACCGAACCGAATTTAAGCCATCAAGCCATATAGCCATCTTAATAAGAAGTAATGAAAAAAATTTTTTTTTTATCTTAAATTTTATAAAAATTCTCGCAAAAGAAATCTACCGACAGGTTAGTAAATAGCACATACGCCTTGTTGTTCACAAAAACTATCATTTTGCGTCAAAAACAGCAACGAAAACAAAATTGTAGTAAATGCACTCTGAAATACTAAGAAATTTTTTGTTCCAAAGTGATTTTCAGTTGTCAGCTCTGAAGTCAAGAGACATCATTCTAACACATATTTTTTTTTAAAACGTTTTGCGTACTTATTTGCTTTTCATATACGTATTTAATAGTTTAATTAAAAATGTTAATTTCTCTCATTGTGCTTGTCTTTGTGTGTTTGTGCTTTTTTTTCTCTACCTTTTATAGATAATTAAACCATTTTTTTCTTTTCACTTGTTGGTGGTATTTTTATGTCACCCAATTTCTTTATCAGTCGTTCAGTGTTTGCACTCGTACATATTTTCTTCGTCTTCTTCTTCTTCATTTTCTTATTTACTTATTTATTTACTTTTTCATTTCTGCTTTACATGTATATGTATTGAATTTTACTTCAATTTTATCTATTCACTTTTAACGCTGACATGTGTACTCGACAACCAGCAAAATATATATATATATATATATATATAAAAGACGAACAACAACACTGGAAACAAAGTACACATATACCTGTTGTAATTAAAGCAGAGATTCACAAACTTGTTTTGTAAGGATTTGCGAATATAGTTAACAAAAAAAATTATTTTCTACAATGTTGCCAATTTTCACTGTAAAAGAAATCGTTGACAATTTCCTATTATATTACACTAACAATTTATAAAAAATTTTTAAACACAACACATAAAGAGGAAAATATTGATAAAATCAAATAAAAAATAGTCACCTCAATATCAAAATGTATACCACTCGTATGCCGAATATTCATTTATATATTGCCGTAAAAAAAACTTTCATTAATAAAGTTTTAAATATATTTACTAAAGAAAGAAAGTTATTACAACAAATTTATTGTTCCTATAAATTGTACGATAGAAAATTGAAAGTAAACATTAATTATTTTTATTAACAATTTCATGTTGAAAAATTTCGGCATTTTTCAAAGTCAAATAAAAAATAATATCATATATTAAAATATTTTTTTTAATATCAATGTATAGAGAACATTATTTAGGTAAAAATTTCATTAAATAATTTTCAATTATATTCAAATTTTTTTTCTCTAATATCATATATATATATATACATATATATATATATATATATATATATACATATATATAAAAATTTTCAATAAAAATCGATAAAATCAAAAATAAATAAATAAATAAATAAAAATTGATTTTCTAATCTTTAAACTAAGACTTTTCTCTTTATTTCTTTTTATATTTTCTTTTGCAGGCTGTTGCCAAATTTCATTAAGAAAAAAAACATTTCCTCTCACAATTTTCTTATCTAACGTACATCTGTTCCTATTTTATATTTTAAACTCTACTTGTAAATATTTATTCAAACATCTTACAGAAAATATTATTACATTTTATATAGAAAGAGGGAACATAAGATACATAAATTTTACCAAAGCGAAACAGCAAAAATCAACCGCAATATTAACATATTTTCTTAAAAATAATGTGAACGCGTCAAGTACATAACATAAATACAAAAACAATGCAATCACAGCATAAAGAAGAAAAAAAAAAACTAAAAGAACAAACACATAAATTATTTTCACACAGTCATTCAGCATAAAATAGAAATGTACACATACGTATGTACATAATGCGCTCAATCAAAAGATGCAGTAAGTCAGTCAGGCAATTGCTCTGTTCATTGATTAAGACTCTCATAGACAAATAGGCTGGATTCAGTTTTCATGCCACAAAAGAAGTCGAAAGAAAAAAAAAAATTTTTTTTTTTTTTTTTTTTATAAAGAATAACAGAAAACAAAAAAGAATTTACGAGTGTTAAGATTGTCTATTTATATGTACGTATGTATATATAAAAATATAAGACTGAATACGTTCATCTAACGTATACATGTACATCATTATCGCATTACAATAGACCAAAGATACCAAAACAACCAGAGCTACTACAGGAGAAATTTTGTGTTGTATGTAGAACATGGACAAGAGGTATAAAGAGAAATATTTAAACAAACGCATACACTTACAAATAAATACACGCACACACACACAACAATTGTACATATTTACAAATAAATAAAAAATTTTCATGGCACGTACAAGAGCGGATTGTAAGAATTTCTTTTTTCCCTAAAGAAATCCCCTTCACTTTATATTTGTACATAAATACACATACAAACAAACAAATAAACAAACAAATACATTAACATACAATATATGTATACCCGACTATTTACTGCTACTAATGCTGCGTTCATTTCTTTTTGGTACTACAGTCTAGGTCGCAATTCTGGATGCTTCATTTTCCCACTACTTTACTTTGCTTTGCTTCGTTTGGTTCTAATTTAAGAATATCATTATCATCATCATCGTCATTATCATCAAGAACAGCAATTACAACAACAGTAAAGATATTTCCTAAGAGTTTGTCGACTGATTTCCAAAGAATTTCCCAGAGACCTTCTTACTGCTGCTGTTGCTGCTTTTCTTTCTTTCTTTTTATGTATTTTTTTTTTTTGCCGATCCCTCTTAGAGTTTTAGTATACTTGCAGCATATCTATGCTCATGTACTTGCACTGCTTTTCATTGTAACATATGATGGCTGTTGTTGCTTTTATTGTTGCTTCTTATTTCTTTATATTTGGTGTGTATTGCTTGAGAAATTTCTTACTTTACATTTTGTTCTCGTACATGTATATGTACGTGGATATATATATGTATATGTACGTGGATATATATATATATATGTATATATATGTATGTATATATATATATATATACATATACATATACATATATATACATATACATATATATGCTTATATGTAACAAAGGTAAAGATAACCATTAGCCACGAAAAGGTCATTCAAACTGAGTGCAACTAAATGGGTGAGTGAATGTACGCTAAACTACACATACTTGCATGCATATCGTCTAAAATGCTTTAATGTATCTAATGTTTGTATGAAATTGTGTTAATGCTTATACTTGTTTATATACATCTATAAAAGACAAATTCTTAGTAAACAATGACCGTAACCGCAGCCAAGCTTACGAGATACATTAGTAGTATTGAAGAAAAACACACACACACACGTGATATTACCGTAACATTATTATCGCTTAATTGATTTTGTAAAATCGCTGGGATTTGAAGAAAATTCGATAGTGTTCTAGAATTCATGAGCACAGCTTTTAAATTCTAAAAATTATCCGTTTTTAATCTCTAGACTGTTTTCTAATTTTTCTTTTCTAGATATTAAGGGCCCAATGTGTCCTTTCGATTTTTTTTAACTTCTGCTTAGTTTGCGCATGTCTGCGTATAGACAACACTTACAGATTCGATTATGGAACAGCTTCCGACAAACTTGATCGATCGACTTGACACTGTTGATCGTAGAAAAAAAAATGTAGCGCAATTTACTAAAATCAAAATTTTAATTTGTAATGTGTAAATTCAGTGAAAAACAGAATAATATTCACCTTTAAGTTTAAAAATTTCAAATTTTATCAAACGGGTTAAAAAGTTTTCATCTTCAATTGTCTTCTTTCCTATATTTTCTTATATTACCAATTTATTCGAAATATATAAAACTACCTGATTTATTGTAACAAAAATGAAAAATTATTAGTTTTTCTCGTTATTTCCCATAAACAACAACGATTGGGAGTTGAAGGAAATCATTAGCTCTAAATTTCTGTGCTGACATTGAAATGTTCAGCAAATTTTAATTGAATTGTCATCCTTGGTTAGAACAAAATTCTTAATATCTCTTTCCTTGGTCTAGATATAGGGGCTTTAGAAATCGTGTATAGATTTACAAGCTCCTCAATATTATTTGATGTTTACAAGGTTATGCCTACATTTTTAATTTATAATGAAATTTATGTAACAAATCAAGTGTTAAAACATTTAATCACGCTAAAGCGTGAAATTTTTTCTTTATAGAGTAACGTTAATTACATATAAATGCACTCATACGCTTTATTGCGTCTCTTGATGCATTAATTTTATATACCACGAAAGAGACGACTGTAGCATGAAACTAAATAACAAAACAAAAGCAAATGAAAAAGGAAAACTTAAAGAGAAAATTATTTAAAAAAGAAAAAAAGTAAATCAAAAAAAAAGAAAAAGCGTTACAATTTTTATACCGAACCACCTGAGAATAAAGTGATATTAGGTTTGCCATTTATTTTGCAACAGCCAAGAATAAATATCAGAGAAAGTATTTAAATATTCAATCGATAGAAAAAAACGAAGGCTGCGCGAACCAGTCTGCCAGTCTGCCAATCTGTCCTCCCAATTTCGATTCATTTTATAAGCATTACACGCTGTACAAGAGAGTTGAACGATTTCTATCAAACGAAACCTATTTACACTAATTATTCTCGCTCTCAATACAAATTGAGATTTCGTTAGTAATGACTCGAAGTCATAAATTTAACAAAAAGTATTACTTATACGCCACCTGTAACTGTTTATGCGAAATATTAAAAAAAAAATAAAAAATATAGCTTTCTCCGAATTTTCGTTACTCAACACCATTTAAGCCGACTAGTGATGATGAAAAATGATTCATTTACATTCAATTCATACGATACTACGACACAATGAGATGTAAAACAGGGCATGGTTCTTAAAAGACTTAATATATTAAAATCGAGTTGTGAACAAAAAAAATATAAAAAAAACTGGTTTGAATACTATAGCGTTTACAAACATACAATTTCTTGTCTACTAAAAGATATTCAAACTTTATTTTCGAAAGTTGAAATTTAGTTGAAAGTAAATTTTAAAAACTTCACTTCCTGAAACTCTTCAGACTATGCAATCATTCAGGTTCAGGATCGACTGAGTGTGTGTATATCGAATGCAGATATATTATACTTGATAAGTTCTGTAATATAAATTTTCTTAAGATAAAATCCGTTAGCTGCTTTTGTGCTGCCTTTGTTGCCTCTCTTGCAGAGACGTTTATAAGAAATGTACGTTAAATAAATTTTAGCAACCCGAAATATTTGAAACAAAGGGAATCAAAAATTCGTGTTATGTTGTCGTGTTTTTCTTTCAATTTGTTTTCGAATTTATGAACACAACGGTTGTTATCGTTATTGCTGTTGTTGTATTGTTTCTACTCAATATCGTTAAAAACTTTTTACTTTTTTTTCTATTAAACGATGAAACTTCCAATTTTTCTTTTATGTAGCATTTAATTTCTTTCTTTTTTTTTTTCTTTTTTGTTGTTGTTGTTATGATCTAAAATAAGGAGAAGAAAAATAAACAATAACAAAAAGTGAGAGAGAAAAATAAATTTAAATGATTTCTTTTATGCTCTTCAACTGCCCACACAAAAATGCATTTTTTTTACATACAAACACACTTATATGTTTAAAAAAAGTCTATATGTACTTACACACTCTATTTAATATGCTACGCATTTAGCAAAAAAAACAAAAACAAAAAAATATGCATAAAATGCAAAGGAAAACAAAATAAAGTAAAACAAAAACAAAAAAGAAAAAGAAAAGAAATATTATGCATGACTTAAGGTTTGTATTACAATGCAACTAAGTATTCATACAATCAAATACATACGAACGTAAGTACACATCTAAAATATAAGCAAATCTACATATCTGGTCACATAGAGACTCATACAGTAAGATAAAATGTATACATTACCCTGCTTAAGTATTTACTTATTTAGGTATATCGTCTGATTATATGCTTACTGCCATAGGTACAATGTTTGCTAATGAAGTAAGTACTTGAACGTTCAAATGTTGTCTTTTTATGTCCATGTATGTATGTATACGTATACCGCACACAGGTGTCTTAGGTAGCTGTGCAAAACGAAAAACTCTTTTTTTGTTTCTGTTCTGTAAAATTTTTTTGTTTTTTCTTTGTTTATTCGCAACTTGGTCGGTCAACAATTTTATTTTAATAAAAACCGTAATATATATTACAAAGGTTGCAAGAAAAGTCACAGGCAGGTACAGTTATGTTACGAATTTTTTTTTTTAATTTTCTCTATAACTATTGTTAATCATTTACTTGTAACGTTTTACTTACCTAGTAAAGGTAAAATGAGATTTAATAATCGGCTAACAACCAATTTTCTATTGTATTTATTAAAGAAAGAAAGCAGCCTTGAACTAAATTGAAATTTTCTATAAATTTCATAAAATATCTCCTAATCAGATGGACCATTTATTTAATTCGATTGCCTGAAATGCAATCAAATGAATAAATATTTTATAGTAATCATTCCAAAGGAGAGAAGAAATTTATAATCGGCGCTCTTCTCCAGTAGCCGCATTCATATTAAAAACAATTTACCACTTATACAAAATTTGTGTTCATGATCCGCTATGAATCATATCATATATCAATAAAGACGCTTTTAAAGTTATTATATAATTTTTCGACCAGTGCATACGTGATTGTGAAGCGAATAACATCAATTAGATTGAACAGCAAACAATTACAAAATTGTAACTTTTTGGCTTAATTTTCTCTGCAAAAGGCAAATTAAAGAAACAATCGGATACGGAAGTGTAATTAAATCATCCAAGGAGCCAATATTACCCAAGAATTTCTAACACGTGTTGGAGTGTTTACATGCGTATTATTATATAAAACACATGGTAAAATGAATGTGATCTTTTATTTTCATATCAAAAAAATTAAAAATACTTACTTGCACTGCTTGGTCGATCAATGATATAAGTCGAGTTTTTGGCGAGCACTGCATTGACACTTTTCAACAAAAACGATCAAAGATATCCGTCTGTTTTGAAATTTCCGATATTTTCCTTCTTATATAAAATCGAAGATCGACCAAACTAAATTCTCAACCATTTCGTCACTCTTCCTAAAAATTTCGTATCATTATCAACAACTTGAACCTTTATCGATAGTTGCAAAAGTTTTGAACACGAAATTTTGTATGATAATGAGGAGAATTTTTTTATTTAATATATTTACAATCAGCAGCCGAAATTCAGAGACAAATTCGTCTATTAAGCTGGATAATCGTAATTAAAACTGTATAAAGTACAATTTCTTCCAAAAAGTAAAGATCGTACAAACCTGCACTTGTGCTCACACAAAAGCCTGTCATCTTAGGCAATATCATCAATTAAGGCGAATTGTTAACTGAACCGATACTTTCGGTGCTTTCTTGCACTAAAATTGTTTCATTCAACTTTTTCGTTTCTTTCTCATGGACCTTGTGATACTTGAAATTGACAAAACTGTCTTACAGATATGTTCGTTTACTTTGTAACGAAATCAAAACTAATTTTATTTTAAAAAAATTCTTTTTTTTTTTTTTTTTTTTTTTTTTAGTTTCCAAAACTATTCTCTATCTATTTTCTCCTATATCTATATTAAAGGCCATTTCTACTTTCTAAAGTCTACGAATGTATGCTATGCATTCTACTCGGAACATAAATGATTGCATATAAAATTTATTCAAGAATTCGATTTTCGTTCAGCATTTATTTAACTCTAACTTGGATTTGTTCTTATTTCTTTTTTCATTATACAAAATGAATATCTAAATTTGTTATATTATATTAATTAATTGTGAATATAATTTAAAGGAAATCCGCAAAATTCTCACCTTTCCATATCATTAACTAAATTCAATTCAAAATAAAAAAGAAAATCATTTAAATTAATTATCACACTAGTCAACCCCTGCATTTGTTTTACTATTAATCCAATATTCTCTTAACTGTAAATGAAAACGAGTAGTGTACACAATAAAGACCTTTAACTTTACACAAACCCTTAAATTAATAGTTGACACTCCAAATATGTATATAATGTGCATATATAACAAAAACAAAAACAAAAATGTAACAAAATCCTTCAAATTTCTTAAGCATAAATACAGAGACAGGCACGAAAACACAACAAAAGAAGCTACTCTTGCTTAAAAATGCTTAATAAACAACCACCGCTGTGTTAGTATGTATTATTGTGCACGCTATCAACGACCAGCCGATATAACCATAACCACCACCACCACCGCCACTATTGCTGCTGCTGTTACTGTGCTACCAACAACAACTACAACATTAAATCAGCAAATGTTACCACTAAAAAAACCAAAAAAATTCACACGGGAACTAGAGGAAATAAAAGAAAACCCACACAGGCAGATACACACACACACATGCACATATAAACAAAACAAAAGAAAATCTACTAAATATACTTAACAGTCTAAATATAAAGCGTTCATAGATATGTTTGTATATGCCGCGTATCCGTCAAAGGATATGCGTTGGACAAGTTTGAAAACATATTTATTTGGAAAAATTAACATTAACCGAAAAGTGGTGGCAAAAATCAACCCCCTTCAGGCTTAACTTTTTCACAAACTGAAAAACAGGCAAATTTGGCAAACACACAAATAGACAGACAGACAGGCAGGCAGGCAAGCATACAGACGGATGGACAGACAGACAGACAAGCTTGGTTAGCTAGCTGGCACTTAGTCAAATACTACTCTGACATTTAGACAGTCAACCACTTAATATTATACTTTTACTATGCTACACAATTATGTACACAATGAATGGCTTTTCAACGATGATATCGCTATGCGTACAAACGCACATAGAGATATACGTTTGTGCATACATTCAAACAACAGCAACGTAGATAAACTTCCGTAGAAATAATTTTTTTTCACTTTTTGTGAAAGTGATGGGACTAAATAATGTCAAAGGGTGGCGTAGTGATATGGTAAATGTGCTGAACACAATTGTAACAGTTACGCTTTTCAAAATGTTGTTTGTTAATCACGATTATTATGATATACAAAATAGGCGCACGCGCTAATCTTTCTTTTTCTTTTTTCTTTTATCTTTTTGTATATTTGTCAAATAAGTACGTGAGGGAGAAAGAAATAAAGAGAAAAATAAGATCAATTTGTTTTCTCTTCTTTTTTTTTCTTTGTCTTATTCTCTCGTACTCATTGAAAGTTTCATTCATATTTCTCTTTCAATTTTATATACCGGGGTCTTCTCTGCGTTTCTCTAAATGCTCTTAAATACTCTTCTTTACTCTAATCGTATCGTTTGCTATTCTTAGCTTACGCTAAGCAAAAAAAATACGCTCTCTACCCTACTCCACAAAACTCACTTTATCTCTTTTGCACTCTGTTCGGAGCCACAAAAAAAAAAAAAAGAAAAAACCAAAAAAAAATGGAAGAAAGAAAACAATTTTTTAATTTCTTTCTCTTTTTCAAAATTTTAGGGTGGTGGTCGTGCCTTAGTATGGGTATCATGGAGACTATATACTTGCATTTGTGTGCGTATAAATGCTTATTACACTAAGCGGTGTTGTTGATACTTTCGGTTATAACCATAATTGCTTTAATGTTGTTAACCTTCGTTTAATGATGACGTTAAATATTTGTTTCTTTTTATTCATTTCTTTCATTTTGGGTTTTATTAAATCGTCACACGCTGCTAGATGTTTCTTTGTTGTTCTTCCTATTTTATGTTTATTTTTTGTTTTATTTTTTGTGTGCATAACTACATACATGTACATCGGTCGGTATCTCGGTACATATGTAATACTTTGTTCATAGATTTTTATTGTTCCTCTGGGGGTAAATTGTTGCTGCTGCTGCTGCTGCTGCTGCTGCGGCTGCTTCTGCGTGCATTAATGAAAACATCATTGGTTTGGTTTATTTGATAATACTAAAGATGAGGGCTTAGCTCAGAAATTAACCCTTAATAAATTAATGAATCCCTTCTTTGCTTCTTTTATTTTTTGTATCTTGAACTATAAATATATTTTATATCTATGTATTGACGCATTTAGTAATAAACACCACCGTGTTTCTTTTCTTTTCTTTTTTCAATAACTCATGAAACTAATAAAATTTTTATTAATCAAAGGGTGTGTGCGAGTGTTGCGAACATATGTATGTGTGTGTGTGTGTGTGTGTGTATGAAGTATGTTTTACCATGTAAAAGTGGTTACATTCAAATCTTTGAAATTGTTTAAGTTAAATACTTTATGGTTTTTTCAATTTCTATTTGAATTCATAAATTGAAGAAAAACAAGGGAAAGTTCTAACGATGTTTACAACGAGTCTCTCACTACTCGTTCAGTGACTTAACTTTGAAAAGTTAGATAATTATATCCATATTGTAAACCGTATAGTAACTAGTAACTAGACCCGTATATTGTAAAAAAGAGTTTAAATTTCATTAAAAATTTCATCAAATATTTATCGATATAAAAACGGAGAGAACAGGTTCACTTAGATCATCGATTTATTTAAAATCATTGACTTGTCTTTAACCGTCTTTCAATAAAATAAGTTTTCGCTGAAATCATCAATAAATGATAGTTTCAAGAAATTACATGCCAAACTTGTTAGTAACTGACCTACAAGACACAGAGGAAAAGGGTTACTAGTTTAGAGTATATCGTTTCAATATCAACAGTGTTAAACCGCCATTGCAGGATGCTGGATAATCTACTAACTTGCTAGAAAGTTGAATATTACTTACCTAGGGCCTTGATAGAACCTACGAAGGACCGGGCAAAATCGAATAGTCCTATTCTACTTCTGCCCTGTCGTGCCGAGGTAGCAAAATCCCTCAAAAGGGTTTTCCTAGTAGGTTCAGTAAACATTTCTCACACTGATATTGATCTCAGAAGAATAAAATCATCAAAACATTTTAGGGATATAGTGCATATCAAACCTCTTCTCATCACGTTAATTAATGCTGTCTTTCAACCACTTGATGTTATAATCTACATGAGGCCTGCCCAGACCATCTTAACAACCAAACTTCTTATAGATACCAAAAATGCAGTCTAAGGCAAATGCAATCGTTTCTTTATTTAGTTTTTTTTATTTGTTTATTTATTTATTTTTTAAATAGTAATATATAGTCAAAAAGATGTTTCTGGCGTCGTAAATACAATACAATGTTTGAAAATTGTTTGAAAAAAAAAAACAATTTTTTTTTATTTTATTGCTTATCACAGTCAGTGATCATCATAAAAATACATTACATTTACGTTAGAAATAAATCGCACCTTAAATTAGAAATATAGCGACAGTAACGTTAAAAATCATGGCAACAAAACTTTGTGTTATAGATATAGACAAGTTCGTATACAAGCACACCCACACATATATAAAAACTTGGATATTCATATATGTATATATGTAGAGGAAAAGTTCACAAGAGAGAAATAAAAAACCACAACAATAACAATGAAGACAAAAAGAAAAAAACATCCAGTTTATCTAATCAATATTTTACGTGTCATAATATGATTACAAATAATTCGTCGCTTTTTTTTTGTAGCTTTTTTCGATATTCCTCCCATAACCAAACAGCTATTTAGAAGCGATCCATGCACACACTAATGCACACATTTCACATAGAAGCCAATGTCATTGTAAGGAACGAGTAGACACACTGTTAGTTAATATTCTAGTGACATGCGGAACTATTCTATATAGATTGCTTAGATAGGTATGAATGTATGTATGTATGTATGAATGTATATCTATATATGACTTGTGTATGATGTGACAAGGTTGATAATATGAAAAATTTTTATTCCATGAATGAGAATTTTTGTAAATAATAACAACAATAAAACGCGTTTTTTTTTTGCGTATTACATAAAGAACAAAAATAAAAAAAAGAAGTAAAGAAATAAAGTTTAATTTAGTTATATATCAGGCCTCATACATAGCAAATGCTAAAGGAACATATTTGACTAGTTAGGCTCGATTATTAAATACTCTTCATTTCAGAGTCGACTTTCATACACTTGACGATCAATTTCTACTTGGTATGTCTTATATTTCATAAAAGAAATGTTTATTAAATTCTTGAACTCAGTCCTTTCATATACCCAATCTGTAATTTTTAAATCCATGGTTTGTATGTTAAGCTTTATTGAAAGTTCGCTATATATGTTTGCATTATGTATGTATATTATAACATGAATGTAACATTCTTAACATAACTTAAACATGAAATTTTCTACAAGTACAATTTTGTCTAAAGGAAACGAAAAGTTAAGGCGAAGCCTGCGTACACATCACAACAAAATCGGGAGAAGTTTTCATCAGCATTTTAGCATTCACGACTTTTTTATAATTATATATATTATTATATATTTTCATGAAATTTTAGATCCACATCTACTTGAGCTATTACAAAATAGGATTATTTTTTCTTTTTTTGTCAGCATATGGGATTTTTACGTGTATTACGATTATTTTCAAATTGTGTCTGTGGCCGTCGACTTAGTAAATATATGTCATGAGAGAAACGCACTAATAATAAATGCGAGACGGGGAAACGAATAGACATATATAATTCAGAACGCATGAGCGTCTTACGCATGTCCATTGTATATATAAATATTATAACATTTTTCGTATGGATTTCTTGCGTTTCAAATCAGAATGATAAATTTAATATACCTGAGAATGCATCATCGGTGACGGATATGAAAATTCGCATTCTATGACGATGAAAGTTCAATTAATCGGAACTTTCATTGTCAGGTAATTGAAAATCAATGAGGATTAAATCATAAAAACTAGACCATAAAATCATGCAAAATTTAATGACAAATTATTTATTTTTTCATTTGATTTATTTGATCTCTATACCAACGTTTCATAAGAATTTTGGTAAAATTTTGTATTATTTTTAAAATTAACATTTTACATGCATCTGCTAGTTCTTCATATTTCTTTGAATTCCTTCCCTTATTTGTAGCTTTTCAGAAACTTATTTGCAATAAAATGTAAAAAAAAAACGAGAAAAAAGTAGTAAATAATCGGGTGTGATGTGTAACGCTTTTCACAAAAGACAAGCGTACATATAGGCGAAAAGAAGTGTTTGAACTAAAGACATCGTTTCATCTGAAGTCGAAATTCAAAGTCAGTCAATTTGGAACACTTTTTTTTTTATTCCACTGACTTGTATCTTCGTCAATTTCTAATATAGACTATGATGGCAGTAAGAGAAAATTTCTGATACAAATTCTTTTAAAAATTAAATTAAAAATTTATTTCAAAACTATAAATGATTTCAAATTCTCTGTTGTAAGTTCAGTTAAAGATAATTAATTTGATCAAAAATTTGTTAGTAATCGACTTACGTATATCGGTTGCGTCTGTCAATACACGATAAAACAATATCAATCTAACCGAAAACTTATACCGCGCAAGCGGTTGAGATGAACTTAATATAATCTTTTTTCTTGGATGGTCATCACAAAAATAATAATAATAATAATATGAAGAAATTTGTTCTTTAAAGCTATTTTTCTGGTTATAGCTGCTGCCGTTCGATTTGGAGTTCAATTCTGTGTTTGTCTTTTGTTGCTGTTATGCACTTTAAAACCAGTTTTATATTTTAGTTAAAAATAAACACTTCACACACAGAAAAGCACTGGTTCTCATACATATACAAATTAACTCAATTCTAGTCTCCGGTGTTTGGTATAGTAACAGATTCTTGCATCTATGCATACCATATATGTAATGGCCTTCAAAACCGTATTGCATTTTCGGGATTTCGAATTTTCGGAATCGATTAATTTCAATTATAAAAAATGTTTTATATAAAAATATGTTCTAAATATTTTTTGTTTTCTTTCATTAAGAAAAATCCTAAAAGTAAACATTTTTATAAACATATTTAAGTAAATAAAATCCTATTATAAATCTCTCACAAAAAATCTTACAAAATTATTATAAGTTTTTTTACGTTATAACAATTTCGACGAAAGATGTATTAAATCGTGTATGGATGCATGAAACACCATGAAGGATTTAAGTTAAATCCGTCTCTTATTATACCGATCAATTCGGAATCAATTTTTAAATCGATTTGAACTTATCTGTCTATCCATTAGTCTATCTAATGCTCTATCTGAAGTCCAATTCTAAGGAGCCTTATGTCTCGTAATTTTCAATATTTATAGCTCTACCCAAAAGCAATGAGATTGATTGATAACGTTGATGATATCATCTTAGTAGTGACATCGAACAAAACATTATATTAATGGCATTTGAAGTTTGATAGGCTAGCTAAGCAAACGTTTGCAACACATTCTAAATCGATGATTCACAAAACATATAATATTAGGTTCAATCATTTTAGCTAAAATTGGGAGAAATGTAAATCGTTTAATAAAATAGACTAGAAGAAGAAGAACACTGATATAATACCCTAATATTTACATCTAAAATATATGTATACAGCATCTTCTCCGCACAAACTAGAGGTCATTTATTCAAAGCTTTATTTTTACTGCTTATAGAGATATTCCTTTATACACATAAAATATACTTTTTCTCCATAACAGTTTGTCAGCTATTATGAGCTACATCGAAAAATATATATAAATACGATCGAATATTATTTATTCTCAAACAAGTAAGTTGAGATGAATGTTGATATTGCACATAATACTGCTACAATAATTTATTTATTTATTTTCTACTTCGGTTTCTATAAATAATTTTATAAAAACGAAAATTCATTTACTATATTTTCCTTCTTTTTTTTTTGTTTTTTTTTTCTGTTTTTTTTTCTTTATTTTTGCATTTTATAATCATTTGTCAATTATATGAATGCATAAATACGTCTGTCTCTCTGTCATTTAAATAAATGCATTTTATTTGTTTAGTTAAGCGTATAGATAGAGATAACAAAACTAAAACTGATAATATGTATACATATATATATATATGTAAAAATTATTATATGTAGAAGAATAATATAAAATTTGCATTTTAAGTGTATGTGGTGTAAAAAATTAAATATAAAAAAAAGAGATTAAATATTAAATATATATGCATTTATATCTTGGCATCATTCGTTCATGAACCTATCGTATTTGATTTTCTTTTAATATTATTTGAAGCGGTTGTAACGGTAAACGACATAACTCAATCATTTAGACCGTGTGCCTGCTCTTCTTTCAATATTCTCATACATTTAAGAGAACATCGCATTTAGAGTTCCTACGAATTCTTGTTGATCTAATAAATGATTTGTAAAAGTTTTTTATGCAAACACGTAGATAAACCTCATTGTTAACAATAAAAATTATTATTATCCGTTATTATCTCAAGAAAATTAATTGGTAACACAGCTGAGATAATAATCATAACAAATATAATCGAAGGGAATACAATTTTCTCATCCTTCCCGTGGCATTCATTGTCCATAATTTCGTCCTCCATTTTACGAGTACTACAAGCATCACAAGACAATATAAAAAACTGATTCTATCACATCTGTCCACCTTTCGATCTACTGTCATACCTATAAACGGATTTTATAAATGTTTTATACCCTACGTTTCACTTGTACTTGACAAAGTATATTAAATTTATGCAAGTGTATCTAATAGCCAGAACAGCTTAAAATAGGTCCACGTTTTATTATACCGCTTAATTCAGAAGCATTTTCTGAATAGATTTAACCCTATGTGTCTATTAAATATCTATATGTGGGTGCTCAGGTTCAACTTACAGGTCGCAATTTATAAAATATTTTGACGAACGTATGGCCTACTGACGTGTCTTGGCCCAGAGAACGAAGGTTGAAATGAAAATGAATTCAATCGAATCATTTTTCCGACTATTCCCCTTTAAACGCCTCACTTGAAAAAAGTCTTCTAGTCCATTAGAAAAGCGTCTTCTGGCCCAAGAACGAACATTATTCAAAATGGATTGATTCGAATTAGTTATGCAAACACTCCTCAGATATGCCTTATTTTGAAAAAATCAGCCCATGAAAAAAAAAATTAATTTTGAAAAATTTTCAGCAAAAATCACTGAGTATTAGAAACTCAGGATATAAAATTAAGATGAAAAAAAGGTTTACCGGATATACCAGTTTTTTGGACCCACTCTCCCATATAGCCGTTCTTATGAAAACCATACGTTCATACGGCAAAATGTACGTATTTTTCAACATTCTATGATCAAAATTAATGAATAATAGTAACTTGACATAAAAATTAATTATACCAAATTGAGGCAACGTAGATCTATTTTTTTTTTTGGACCATACTCTCATAAAACGTAAATTTTTACATGGGCGAACATATAATTTGTAATATTATATAAGGGAAATTAGTCTACATAGAAAATTTGGCATAAAAACTAAGTGTATCAAGTTTGGATCACCTACATTAAATTTTTGCGAACCATCGCTTACAAGACTTCTTATAAAATTTAAGGCTTTATATGACGTATAGGACCTGTTTTGTAAAATGTTATCATGAACATAATAGCGAATTCGCACAAGAACTGACCATATCAAAAATTTGGATCGGATGGATCAATTTTCTTTTATTAATTTAAATTATTTTTTATTATTTTATGTTTTATATTTTTTTTTTATTCTTTAAATTGTATTTACTAAATTTTGACCTTAATAATTCATATTTTGAGTCCCCCTCCCATTTAAAAGCTCTAACGAGAAGTATTTTTTTTCTTTTTTTGCATAGAAACAAGATACACTTTTCGGTGTTTTTTCACGAAGAAAGACTTGTATTATGCGAAGTGGTGGTATAGTGATATATCCTCAGCCGACCTTACCAGATATATAATGTTTTCATTTATTTTAATAGATAATCATTTTCAACATTTTAGACTAAAATTGAAGATCGATTTCTTACAACTCTTTTACTCACTTTTTACACTGTAACCATAAGATAATTAACCATTTAGTAACGGGTTTAGACTTTTAGTAGTTGCAAAATCGATCAATTGAACTTGACATGGTAATTATATATATTTACTTAGTTATACTTACAAAAAACGAAAAACGAAACTTATGACAAAAGATATGAAAAAAAATAATTTGAATAATTTACCAATAAAAAATTTCATTTTTTACATAAACACGAAATTTTGTCATTTGTTGGATAACAGTTGTTCAACACAATTGTAAATCGAACTTCTTTACCATGATGATTGACTACTCGAACAGATGATATGTGTTATTGTCAAAGCATAAGTTTAATAAACACTTCAATAAGTTGGTGGGGTAAAAACAAGAAGAAAAAATATGAGATAAAGCAATAGAGACAATAAAATTTAACCATGTATTTGTGTCAAAGAAAATTCATGTATGCCGTGCGTAGCGTACATACATATAAATATGTATGTATGTATATGTGTGTGTGTTATATAATAAATTTTTAAACTAGTGGTGAGACTACTGCCTATTCAAACGATATATGTAAACAATATTAATAAAAAAATTATATAATGGAAAAACAACAACAAGAGCAATGCCAGCAATATTCTCAACTACAACATGGTTTTGCTAATACTATCGAACGATTGTCGTTGATGTTCGATGGACTTTTTACAAAAGAAATCAAGAAATAAATAAAAATATCGTATATTAAACACCCTTGAAAACAACTGTCAAGCACACACACGCACGCACAACACTCACGTTTATTGAACATTAAAATGCATTTATACATACTTATATACATATTTATATATATATATATAAATATTATATATAAATATACATATATATATATATATAAATATTATTTATATATATATATATATATATATAAATATGTATATTTACATATATTTATATATATGCCTCATGTTACCACACGAAAATATATATATTTTGTCGATTGGTTTACTTAAGTACACATGTATGCAAAGTATACGCGTTTATAAGTGTGCGTGTGGATATGTGTACATCTGAACATATTCCTAAATACAAACTCAATCATAGTCATACAATTTCAGCGAATATATATGTATATATATATATTATGTAGCTATCCTTATTAAACCACGTATCGTAGTATGCTTTGCGTTTTTTTTTCCTCTATACTCTCCATTGTTGTTATTGCTATTATTGTTGTTATTTCCATTAGGGTGTAATGGATGACGAGCTACTGATGGACAGATGCATGATTGAATTTTGCCCGATTCTTTACTACATTTTTTTTATGTCCTTGTGCCAAATGCTTACATATAGATGTGTATGTATGTATGTTTGTCTGCCTTTGTACAAAGGATAATAGAAAAATAGGTGATGATTTCTTTTTCTTTTTTTTTTTTTGTAAATTTAATCCACCAATCCCTCACAAAACACAAATTTTTATATCGATGTATTCGTTAAAATGTTACAAATTTACTCTCACAAAAAAAAAGATCTTTTGTACGTTGAGATCGGAAAGCTATAGTCACTCTAAATGTATAAAATTTACCATGAATTGAATACTAGAAAGAGTAAGAGACAGAGATAGAGTTTGTGTTTAATAACAAAAATCATTTTCTGCCTAAAGATCAGGTTTTTGTTTGACCTGATGTATATAAACATTCAAAAAGAAAAACAAAAAATCTCTCTCTTAATCTCTTTCTTGGCCCCGGGTTTTATTACGTTGATGTTTAATAAAAGGTTTAAATAAATATAACTATTCAGGTAACACACATGAATATTTTCTATGTATTCCATATAAATTAAATGCTTAGCTTTCTCGATAATATTACACAAAAATAATAGAATTTTCCTTAAAAATAAAGAAAATGCAATTAACTTAACTCAATACATCAGAGTTACAAATACAATATTATGCCTAATAATGCTATGGATATAGATCAAAATATATATATCAAGTAATTATTAGTTGATTTGTAGAATTTTTTACGAGAGACATTAAGAGAAATATTATAAAATAGAGAGAGAGAGAGTCTTCTTTGTAAAAACTAATATAACAATTGATATAAGAGCCCATACACAATAGTTCACAAAAAGACTTCTTGGACTTCTTCTTTCTCTCTCATCTGTAGATAGTAAACGAAGTTTTTTTCTTGCTTTTATTTTAGCACTTTATCCTGTAATGGAAACTATACTTTAGCTACTCGTTGGAATCTATCATTGAATGTGACTAAATTTGTCATAATCTCAACGAATTGTAATATCAATCTCAGTATAGTCTATCAGTTTAGTTTCGAATGCTCTAGAAGCTGTTAAACCAAATAACAACAATACCCGTTAAATACTTTCAATGTACATGAATATCAATGGATTAATTGAAATAAATATACGAATATTCGCTATCTAGTATATGCTATCAGATCAAAGTAAACAAAAAAGTATTATAAGAGCTGTAGTACTTTCCTCTTATAGGACTCTTTATTTTTTGAAGGTTTTTCTCATCGAAACCGTATGTCAATATTTTATTTAATAACAAAATTTCACACAAATTATATACTTCTCTCTCGTATATTGTATCATATCGATACCCACTATTGCTTATTAATATTTTAGCTCTCTCTCTTTTTTTTTCTTTTATTTTCCTCTCGAATTTTACATAATATATATATAAAAAAAAAAGTTTACTTTTAAATTTCTATTTCTGTAGATGTAGGAGAAAACCAAAGTCCTTTCAAGGAATTAAATTTCAATTAAAATTCACATTCAGTTATCAGGTAAAAAATATTCAAACTATTTAAGAACTCGCGCTGTTTATTATAATTTAGTATCTGTCTCTACCTAACATTTACACGGCTACGATTTGGAAACTATCAGTAATGTGGTGTAAAAAGTATAAAATTTGTTTTAAATGCCAACTTTATGTCGTTAGTGCAAAGTAAGTTAAAGTGCGGAAAAATCAAATTCTAAACACAAATTGTACTTTATACTCTTATTTAAATTACTCTCGAAGAAAAAAAGTGGAAAATAACTAAAGCTGAGAGCGATTTCATTCCATTTCCATTACTAAATCCCGACTTGTCATACCAAAAATTTATATTACTATTCTCTTGTATCATGCAGATGGCAAACATATATACAAATTTTGCAAATCAATAGTATTAGCCTTGAAAAGGCGAAACGCGTCTAAACCACCCACAAACATTTGTATTTCAATTTAAAAAAAAAAGTATTTGATTCATTTTAACGGATGGTGATGATGATGATAACGATGATGCCGATGTCGATGAGGGTTTCAAAAGACAAAATCTCACCGACCATATAGCTAAGAGGACTGCTCGAATTGATAATACAGTCGAGCTGGTATTCTTTCCATAAAATTCGAGTATAGTGCAATTGCGGTATAATGCGTATATGCGTACCATGGTTTTAGTTCAGTTCCCTAATATTACGTATAGAATGTGTACAATGTTATGAAAAAAAAAAAAATCGAAAACAAGTCTTTGTTTGTGCATGAGCTCGTAAACCACCCTAACACACTCTCCTAACAAAATACATAATTTTGCCGTAGGTTTATCGGCTACTGTGTACATGCACTCAACCACTTCCCTTGGTGGTATGAGCAAACAAGCGCTTTCAATTGATGTGTTTTGTAAATAAGGACAAATTTCATATAAAAAACGTAAAAGAAGACTAAGAAAAAAAACAAAAAATAACAAACTCGCTCTTCTCGCTACAGGAACTATTAGATAAAATTTTTATTTTATCTATTTTATGAAGCTTTTATTTTAGCAAAATCTGTTTTAGTCGCCAGTCTTCGCTTTTTTATGGTTCTTTTGAACCTTCTACGCTGAAGTTATCATTTCATCATACGCTCCGATATACTCCCAAAGGATATCTAAGGTTCTTGCCCCAAAGCAATGACGTCGCAACTCTTTGCTAAAATAAAAAAAAAATAAATAAAAAATGTTAACATAATTTTCTCCCTTTACGTACCAATTAATATACAAGAAAATCGCAACAAAAAAAAAAAGAAATAATCGAAAGAAAAAACATAAACTTTATGAGTCCATTCACACCAATAAATACCGGAAAAGTAATGAACGTGTAGTAGTGGTGAGTGAAAACATTATTTACACAAAGAGAAATTCACATTGACTTGGTTCGTATACGTACAAATACATTTATGTGCACACATACACACAGATATGTACGTATATGTATATTATATATATATATATATATATATTTATACTTATATGTTCATTCATTTGGCATATACTTCCGTTTAGTGAGCCAGTCACATAATGCACATTGAAAAACACATGCATACACAATAGTTTTACAGATATTTTACATACAATATATTAATAACGTTGTTATACATACCACACCACCGAGAGCAAAGATGCATTCGTACATGCATACACACGCGCATTTATGAGTCGATGAATGCATTTTACATACAAATCTTCACCCCATACAAAAAATTATACGATATTTAAATAATTTTATTACATCTAACCGAAGAATGACATAATAAGTTAAAAAGTTGCATATATTTACATTAGATCAATTGACCATCTCACGGCTTACGAACACTGCATTAGTTATATTGTATCAAGTGATATTTATGTAATAAATTAATTGCAAATAACCGATAAGAATATCTTGCTATGTCCGTCTGTCCCGATATATTCATCGAAACACCACTTTAGTTATATTGTATCCAGTGATGTTTATTTTTTTAATTAGTTGCAAATAACCGATAAAAATATTTTGCCATGTCCGTCTATCCATCCTTCTATCGAGATAACGTATACGATATTATTTTGCTCAATAATCGGCTGAAATTGCACAAAATTGTTCCCTATTCTTTTAAGTAAAAATGAAAAAAGCAAAAAAAGATCGAATTAATTCCGGCAATGATTTCGATAAATAAAATATTGGAGATTTTAATTTAATTTTTTAACTATTTATGACAAACTATTATGACGAGTAATTGTCATGAAGATAAAGACAGGACACAGACAGTTTTCTTAAAGAAAGGCAGGCATGTAAAAAGTATACATTTTAGATAAACCGGTCGAAGGAGCCACGCATAACACAACATCAATTGAGAACGACTCTGTTTTTAAAAACTTAAATGTTTTTACTGGTTAATAATAAATTACAACAGAGATAATAAAAGAACTAAAAGAGATATGTTGGTCTTAAAGCGACTATTAGATATCTACTAAGGTCAATAAGATCGATTGTGTCACCATTTTCAGTCAAAATTTTTCTATAGCCTTAATTAAAACTTGGAATTGAATTTCTAAACGATAATTTTTATAAATCAGATCATAAGTTGAACAACTTCACATTAACATTTTTCGATCTATTTTAGCCTCTTAGCTGTTATAGACGGCGTTCATATGTCAAAAACTTTAACTTTTTATTTTAAATTTCACGACTTAGAAATTTCAAGTGAAACTCAATGTTCGAATCCAATGAAAAGAACGCACGAATACATAAATTAATGAGAACATATGCACAGGTGGACGGACAAATGGTTGCTTCAAAGAAAGTAACTAAGTCTGCAAAAAAAAATTAATAATTTTTTTTTTATTTTCTATGAATATTCCCGAACGCGCTATTTATACCGTACTCTAGTCTCATGATTCGTTATTTCTCTTTATCTAAACATCTCTTGGTCTCATTGATTAAATAACTTGTTAAAAAAGTAGTCTAGACTTGTAATTAAGCCTTTGAATGTCAAGATACAAAGTTAGAATATTTTATTTATAAACGCGTTACAATCAAAACGGTCTAGTTTAGAAAGAAAAATTAATAAAGAAGATCTCTCTAACTTATATGTGTCTTCAATAAGATATTGAGCGTCCTATAAAGACTAACCGGTGATAGTAAAACTTAAAACTAATAAATATTTATTTTTCCGTAATACACACAACATACAAACGCTTCTTCATATATGATCTTTACGAACTTTTTTCTTTGTTTCTTTCTGTTTTTTTTTTCTTTTTTCATTAATTTCTATTTATTACGTCAATAAGTTTAAAAAATTTACCTGACATTGTTTTCTAAAAGTTTAAGTTTCATACAATACTGCCGTGGACGTCATTTGACTTTTTGCTAATATATTATACTTATACTCCATTTGCATTTTATTAAAGATTCGCTCTAGTATTAGTTTATTTATATCAAAAAAAAAAATTTGTCTTGGTTCGAAATGTATATTATTGTGTCTACATTTGGCTTTACCTCGAAAACACGTCTATCAATTATGTTAGAACAGAAGTGTCCAACCTTTCAATGTCAGCGATATATGAGTAGTACACAAAACCGCAACAAAATTTTTAATCTAAATGAATTTTTATATATTAGTCCGCTTGTTGGTCTATTCATCTTTCAGGCTTAGTGTAGCAACACACAAAAAAAATGTTGTCAAAATAATCGCAATTTATTTTTGGAATCGAATTTCTATTGAAAATCACATAAAATAATAAATCAATTAAAGAACTTATAAAATTTAATGCGATCGCATAACAGTGTCAGAAATCTCGTAATGCGTTCCGTGTAAAATGTTTATCGTATAACAGAAAAATAAAAAAAATATAAAAAATTAAAAATAACAAAGAGTTACACGTCAAAGTTTGGGCGAAACTGTACTGTATAGCAACAATCGTTTGTATATGTGCGTGAATTTCTATTTTGTTTTGTTTTTTTTTTTTTCTTTTTTTGATTTGTTTGTTTTTTTAATTTGTTTTCTAAACTTTTTTTTTCTTTTTTCTATCATTTTTACGGTTAAACATAAACTAGCTCGCAACAAGTGTGACGCTTTTTGTATTCATTATAGCTGTTGATAACGGGCGATAGCTTGTTTTATATTAAAGATCAAATAATTAACATTTCTTTCTCACTCTCTCGCTATTTACGTTTTGTTAGACGATAAATAATGAAATTATTACTTGAATAAAAAATTAAACAAAAAAAAAGTAAATAAATAAAAAAAAACTTTATTTCGCTTAAAGTCATAATTTGAAATTTGTGGGGACGACGTTAAGTATAAAAAAGCATTCGTTTAGAATCTTGCATAAAATTGCGTGTTTTTAATAGTTAAGGAAAAAAAAGTATTTTTTTTTATTTTATTAGATTTTTTTTTTCTTAATATCATTCGTTTATACACAGAAATGCGCATCGATTTGAAATCAAAAAATAAAAATAAAACAATTAGAGCAAATTCAATATATTTTCCTATCTCTTTTCCTCTGCTTCTTTTACAGTTTATAGAATTCTTCGAATTGATTTACAAGCAAAAACTGATAAAAGTTTTTACACTCTTGGAAAGAAATTAATGAAAAAGTCTCTATTTTAAAATATTCATTATCATTCTGCTTACAATATGAGAAAATACATGGCACAGACCCTACAACGTATTTAGATCTGCGAAGTAAAAAAAATTTGCTTTCATCCATTTGTATATCATTTTAATAGAAAATTAAAATTTGCGAAAATATTATTAAATAGTAAAACGCAAATAAATTTCCAAAATAGTTTACATCTATCTATTCATAATTCCGTTTACAAAACGATTCAAAACATCCCCAGACAAACCTACAAATTTTTGAAATATGTCTTTAATTCATCTGCAAAAAAAAACTAGTAGATAGTAGTAGTAGCAGTAGAAGATATGGACTCAAGAAGCCTACTAATACGATTATAAGTGAATTAACCAAGAAATCAACGATGTTCACGTAATATTCGTACATTCACATATTCGTATATTCTCTTTTTATATTTCCCTTCACAGAGAAATTTTTTATTTGTACTTTCTGTAGATGCCAAACTGTATAAGCATTAGTCAAATGTGTTTATTAGTTTTCCTTTTTATATAGGGTCTTTCATTAAGAGCAATACTTTTTAAATGTAAAAGAAAAAAAAACGATTATAAACATTATAGTCTTCTCTTCACATACTTTCGTGTGTAAGCATGACAATTTATCCTCATATTATACTGTTAACCAAAAAAATAAATCTACCCGTTCCAAATATAGGGCAGTTAATTTTTATGTCATATTTCTATTAAAGACCAATTCTAATCATGAAATGTCAAAAATCAATGAAGTTTTGTCAAAATCACTTGCTTTTGATGAGAATTCCTATACGGGATGGGATCCAGAAAACATTTCTTCATTATTCAAATCTAGTATAGTTAACGTTCATACCAAATTACTATTACGGACTTATTCTCATTATAAAATATTGAAAATTATATCTTTTTACCATAAAAAGATTTACTTTTTATAGATAGATAGATTATATGGGAGGTGGTTCAAAAAACGGTCTCATCCAAACCAAATTTGTAACTTTTTTTTCTATATATATATCATAATATTTTCTACTGATTTTTGTGATATAGAGGCGTTTTTTTTAAATGAAGCGTTATAAGGAGAGTAATGGTTAAAATGATCCGATCGAATTCATTTTCAATAGCATTCTGTGTCTGCTCCAAAAGATGTGAGTTGACTAATTTTCATCAAATAAATTTTGACCAGTAAGTTAAACACACTAATATATTGATAAACATTAGACACACAGGTTTAAATTAATTCAGAAAATGGTTCCAAATCGATCGATATAATAAAAAATGGAGGTTGTCGTAAGACTTTTCAGTTGTTATAATACATACATCCGCACAAACTCATAATACCCTGCACCACACAACACACGTAAGGTATAAAAAGCAGCTCAATAGTATCAAAATAAATTGTGCTTTATTTTGAAGATTAAACACACACATTGCAGGTATGTTTAAAAAAAAAACAATTGGCCCAAAATGTTTGTCACTCTGACTGAAACTGTAGATGCAATTGATAATCACTGTGTACAACATTAGTTGCATTCTGTTTCTGATAGTCTGACAAATGTTCGCTAAGGTATTTTCCTAATTTCGTGCTTTAGTTATTATCTTCTTGGTGGCCTCTGGACGTGTAGAGTGAAATTCCATTCAAAGTTGGGTGCAGTGTTTCATATACCCAGCATAGAGACACGATGATAGCGATCCAATAATAAGCAGCTATATTTTTCAAATGATATTTAAAGATTCAGATAACGTTGATGAAATTGCAAATTTTACTGTAGAAAAAATATTTGAAACTGGGAATTACAATTTTAAAATAGTTATCATTCTCTTAATGATAGTTTCTATATATTACTGATCTATAATCCAAAAAATTATAAATAGATATACTGTTGATATTCATAGTCTCACAAATGGATACAAATGATTGTGGAAACCTAAGAGTTATCGAATTTGAAAATAAGCATGATTAGGTTTCAAAAAAAAAATCCCTTAACCCTTTTTTTAAATATAAAATTGCAAAAATTTTATCAAGAATTGAAATTATTTCACAAAATTATCTTCATCTCAATAACCTAAGCTTCACAAGAGATATCATTCTGAAATTTTCTATCAACTATTATCAGAATTATTTCAATACTATTTGTTGCGCCCAATAATAAAGAAAAATTTTGATGCCTTTAATAATTCGAAAAACAGCCATAGCTTTCTTATGCATTCAAATCAAAATGTATTATTAACATATAATACATACATTTAAGTTGTAAAGCAAATTTTTCTCTTCATACTCTTTTTACTTTGGGCGTAAATTTCATTTTGTGAGTGTTACTTAAACTTGAAGAAAGTTTACCTTTCTATCTTAGTTCAGGGTTATTCTTTTCTTATTTTTCTTAAGGTTGATTTCCATTCATTGTATGTATTACATAAGAAAGACACAAGGATTTGAGTTAGCGTAGTAGAAGTTAAAAAAAAATATATAAATAAAATGTCACTTTAGTTGAACCTTGACATAAATTTTCAAGTACACACAAAGAAATACTCTTTACACACTTTATAACACATTTTATAACCTTAAATTCTATGATAAGAAATCCATGTAAAAATTAAATTTTTTTTCTTCTTATTTTTTATTTATCTATAATTTTGAAAAATAAAACTTCAAATTTACATTAATATGATGAATAATAAACAAAAACAAAATATAAATATTCCTCATAACTCATAACTAAACTTCTCTTGAGCATAATTTTATTGAATTTTCCCCAAGAAATCGATGAAAAGCATTAAACAAATTATGCAATTAAGCAAAGTAAAAGTAAAAGTAAAGCTAAATATTTCTTAAACATAATCGTGCTCTCTATGAAAATTATTAAACATTTCTTCGATTACAGTATTCTTCTATAATGAATGTTTTGTTATTTGATCTTATTTCCTTATAACCATTTTAGATGATTTATTAGGTTTACCAAACTGTGTAAACTGTATGTTAGCGAAGATGATAAAAAATATTACAGACAAATATTCCATATTCTTGATTAGTTGTAAATAATAGGAGAATCAATTTAATCATACGTCTGTCCTTCTATCCGTCTATTTCTGTGATTTATTTATATAAATCACGATGACCACTACAAATTTTTTTCTATATACATTGTTACCAAATGAGTAAGACTAAAAATCAATCACTATATATTTTATCAATTAAAAAAAAAAATATATCGAAAATCTACGCTTTAATCTTTTTTACCTTTAATTGTAATCGTTCCATAAACTCTTTAGAGCGAATGTACCAGGTGAGCTGGAAAGTTCGTAGGCTAACATAGAAAAATCCTTTTTTTTTAGAATTTGATTCTATTATTCAATATAATTGCCTTCGAAGGCGATACAACGATTACAATGGTCATTTAATTTTTCGATACCATTTTTATAGTACAATTTGTCTTTAGCCCCAAAATAGGCTTGCACTCCACTCGGCTGACTGTCGATTGGACTCCGGTGTGAAATGATGGAGCCATGTTTCATCCATTGTCATATATCGACGCAAGCATTCAGGTTTATTACGATTGAACAACTCCAAACACTGCTTAGAATCATCAATTCGTTGTTGTTTTTGGTCGATTATGAGCTCGCGCGGCACCCACTTTGAACAGAGCTTTCGCATATCCAAATATTCATTCACGATTTGTCCAGCACGTTCCTTTGATATCTTTAGTGTCTCAGCTATCTCAATCAACTTCACTTTACGGTTATCCGAAATTATATTGTGTACTTTTTTGGTGTTTTCGTCGGTAACAGCCTCTTTGGGGCGTCCACTGCGTGCATAGTCCTCGTTGCACATTTCGTATCGTTTAAATTTAGCAAACCACTTCTTTACGGTTGATTTTCCTGATGCAAAGTCCGAATAATGTTTATCAAGCCGAGCCTTGGCTTCAATAGTATTTTCTGTCGCCAAAAAGCAATATGCTTTATTAACACACGAAATTCCTTTTTATCCATTTTTTCAAACTAACAAAAGTTGCTTCACTAAAAATGCTATAACTCACATACTAATAGTGCAAGAGCTGTCAAATTTATACACGTGTTTTTTGAAGGTTAGGGCTAACTAAAATTAGTAGCGCCATCTATGTGTTAGCCTACGATCTTTTCAGCCCACCTGTTATGTTGTGCTTAAGTATGTATGTGGCTAAGAATGCATTTCTCAATTATATGCTTTAGCCACCTTTGGGCGTAAACAAATAGGTGTTTGTATTATAATATTTCATATACTACTTGTTAAATATCAAAAAAAGGGCGAAAAAAATAAGAGAAACATTAGGAATGGGCAGAAAAAAAATCATTTTTTTTTTATGTAATTTTCCATTTTTATTATAATTATTATTATTTTACACTTTTTATCTACGAATATATATATATATATTTTCTCTATACTTAAATCTGTTAAATCTCTCATTATGTCATTATGTCACAATTTATTAAATTTATCGCCAGCTTATTATTGGTTATGTATTTAACTTATGTTTCCTTCTATAAGAGATTCCCCACAAAAATAAATATTACACAATACACTGCTGTGTAGTATCTCATAGCTTACCGTGCCTACGAATGTTATCAAAGTTACAAAACTAACATCAAACAAAATTACAACAGCGACACGTCAAAACTCACTGGAAGATGTTCCTTGTAAGTGACACATGAACTTTTCCACTAATAAAGTAAACGAAAAAAGTAGAAAAAAAACACAAAAATACTGCCAAAAAAAAAAGGTAAATGAAGTGACAATGTGGCGAAAAAATGTCATTTGAATTATATGTCGTTTTTCTTCCTCTTCTTTCAAATATATATAAATAAAAACGTATCTTATATAAAAAAAAATAGTGTAGAAATTAACTTTAAATGAATTGCGCCTTAAAATTTTTTTATTGCGTTATAATTTCGAAATTTAACTATAACGCGTTATATGAATGTCATTGACCTTTTTTGTATGGTATGGTATGATGGTATGGCGTTTTAATACATAGATATTTGAATAGAAACCTAGCAATACTTTGCCCATTGGTGGTCATATTAAAAAAATAACTAAAATATAAAAACAAGATCCCATTGCAATGATATGTTATACGTTATAGGGTAGTGAGCTCTATAGGAAGTAATTATTAAATTTTACAAAGTCACGATACATTTTTAACGAAATTAAATATTTGCGCAACTTTTTTCTTAGAATTATAAAAAAAAGTCTTAAATTAATCGATTTCTTTAAATTGACCACAAAATAAATAAACTATAGCGACTAAGTAAGCAATGAAAAGATAATAGTATAGCAATAAATATTCTCAACTTTTATTTTTACTTTTTTTTTCTTTTATTTCAAAGATTCCAAATTTCTATATATATTCTACTCATTCATTTACCTACTTATTAATATTCTTAATATTTTCATTAAAAGTTCACCATCAAATAAAAATTATTAATTAAAAAAACTTAATTGATCAGAACCGCTAAAAACTAAGGTCAGATTTCTTGTAACTTTTCAACTGCTTTATTTGTTTTTAGTAGAAATGAGTTAATACCGCGAATTGCGCAGTTAAGCGAATCATGCAATTCAGGGAACTATGCAACTATTTAAAATTAAACGGATTTTATCCTTTTTTATCATTATTCCATGTTAGTTCAATTCATTTTACAGATAGTAGTTTTTATTAGTTATTTAAAAGAAGATCGACACTTTTCTTCAAATACTTATAATAAATATAATGAAATTGTGACTATAGTTGCAGATTTACGTACTTGATGACGGAGGGAATTTAATTTTTGTTCTTAATAAAAACAAGTACACACACACATACAGAATTGCATATAAATAAAATCTAAAAAAAATGTGGATTTAAATTCCTATAAAAAATTTTTTTAGGTTTGTTTGCGGCACTGTACTGATGTCAAGGATCATCAAATATTGTAATTTCTAATAGATTTATAAACACATAAACATTACCAACTTAATAAGCATATTTCAACGCAGCACAACAATCAGATTAAAGTTCATAGAACAATCGTTGAATTTTGCCTATTTTTTACGTATCATTCTGTGCGCATCCGCGATAGCATATACATTTTTTATGCTAAAAAGATCTGTAGCAGTTAATCATTTATTGAAAAATCCCACTTAATCGAAAATAAATGTTTGAAATGCTGGAACTGTAGGTTAGTATGCTACTGCTTTTCAATTTCAGAGTAGTTTTGGTTAATGTTGTATTCGAAATCGAATTCGTTATCCGATTACTGTTATTTAGATAAAAATTTCAAACTAAAAATTTACTTCAAAATTTGGAATTTCCAAAGGAGTTTCATATTTGAATTGACCAACAATGTCGAAGAAATTCACGAAATCATTAAAGACTCTATTCTCTATGATCCTTGCCCTTGACAGTCATCCATGGATAAAGTGAAAAAAATTATATTCAAAAGATAACATCGTCATTTCTCGTAAATCTGCTTACGGTATACCGATTTATGTACCGATGAGTGTAAAGGCGATTTGAATCAATTATATTTTAAAACAGATCCGTACTTGAAAAGAGAACTCGAGTTAAACCGAAAATAACCTCAGTTTTTCGTTTTTTTTTTTCTTGCTTTCTTGATTGTCTATATTTGTATGTAACATAAATGCTTGCATCTACAAACTTGTTTACACAAATATCAGACCAAAAGGTAGAATGAATATTTACTGCACCTTGCGTTATTTGGTTTTACTTCAAAGATATGCAGGATGCCCCTGACCGGCTAAAAATTTAAGAAAAAAATTCCCCAAAAAAAAAAAAATAAAACTCTCAGCTGTTCGTTTAAGCCTAAATATTTTTCATTATACTATGTCGCAGCAAGATGCGCTTTTATGAGGTATTTGAATGGGTACAACAACAACAACACCTATGCATTCATATACTTGATGCCTAGGCAACTTTAAATAAGAGCACAACCTTCGATATCAACTCGATTATAATGCTCGTTAAAGGCTGAGCACAGCAAATTAAGATGAATTTTCAAAATAACGCGACATACACCTTTAAAAACGCGGATGATATTAAAAAACAAAAAAAAAATTAAAAACAAAAAATTCAGCTGCTACTTATGAAATGCATATAAACACACACACACACACACGCCACCTATCCATAGGTTAAAAATGCATCCTTTCAACAGTTTACAAAAAGTTGCTTACATGTGTTGAAAATGTTAAATGTAGCGCGTGTTAAAAGCAGCAGGTGGATTCGAGTTAATGAGCACACACTTTTACAAATTTAACCAGCATTTTTCTTCTTTTTTTTTTCTCAAAAATGATTTTTAGTTTTCGTAATTTTTTGTTAATTTGCGTTATGAATATGTTTATCATACACGTTTATATATTTATTATACATCTCTGAAAAAAAGCTCGAAATTATTTATTGTTTTCGAAATAGAATTTTCGTCTTTTTTACTACATTGCCTTAAATATTTAACAAAAAAAAAAAAAAAATTCCAAAAAATTTTTCTTTCATGAAAAAATTTTAAATTTTTCTTTGACTTATAACCGTGAAAAAAACGATCAAACTGTCTTCTACATACTATACTTATTCGGATTTTTATTCACCGTCTCCTTGCTATCGTTTATCTTGCAGAAAAAATGATGAAATGAATGGCCAAGCAGGCTCCTCAAGGGCTCCAGCCTTAGGGGGCCAAATTTCACCATCTGGCAGTTATACAACCGACTCGCAGCAGCAGCAATTCCAGCAGCAACAACAATTCTATTTTCAACAGCAACAGCAACATCAGCAGCAACCAAATTTTCATCATCATCAGCAAAATTTATTAAATCATGGCAACAACTATCCGAATAGTGGTGGTTCGTTTTTAAGCGAGCCGGACAGTTTGCGTACACTGAATAACACGTTTGGACCGAATTCAGAATTTACCTCAACGTCATCGGTAACGGCAAACGAGCGCCTGTTACTACCCAGCCGTGAAGTAGCTGGTGCCGCAATCAGCGGTAGTAATCTTAGCATTGGCAGTAACGTTGGTGTAACAGTTTCCTCTCCCTCCTCGCATACATCTCCGGTGTCTGCTGCAGGTTCCGGAAATTCTCTCAACAACAGCAGCGGTTATAATACTATGGTAACAGCTACTGGTGCTCAACAAGCCAACATGGATGCTATGAGTGGTTATAGTCAGGTAAACAAGCATAATTTTCGAGAAATATGAATAAAATTCCAAAAGATCTAAAATCCCAGTTGCAGATTCCAATACAATACAGTGATTTTGAGAACGAAGCAGCCACTAAATCTCTAACCAATTATTACAATCTAGGTTTTATCCAAAGCAAATATTTCTCTGTAATAATTTATAAAATTTTCATGAAAATAATTTAATAATTTTAGGCAAATTTGTGTAAAAAAGATTCCCTTAAATTGAGATAAAATACAAACCGGGCGGTAAAGTTTCGAAACTTAAAAAGCGCAAATGTGTACTTTTGCTTTCGACAAATTTGAAGCGTTATTTTTTCTCTCAAATAATTCAGATCTCGCCCAAAATAAAAGCTAAAAGATAGATGAACGTCGGCACGGAACTTTACGTAAGAAATTTCGAGATTCAAATGACTAAGGAACCAAAAAGTTTCAGTTTACTTCTCTCAGTTATTCATTCGTTCCTTAAAACACGACTGCAATTCTAAAATTTGGTTGTTATTATAGATAGGCCACACTAAAACTTTTATGCTTAGATCTTCTAATAACAATACCGCGTATAATCGAAAGAAGTTTCATAACCAATTTTATATATCGTACCTTCGAGGATAGAAAAAAAAAACAGTTAAGCACATAACTAAGTTCAAAATTCAGTTCAAAATTTCATCAATTAAAGGTGATTTTATGGTTAGGGAAAGGCATTGTTAGCTTCCTCTTCGGTGTATGGAGTGTAAAAGTAATATTAATTTAAAAGAATTTTTATTTTTTTGAAAAATTAGATTAAATTTGCAATAAAACATGTTTTCTTTCATTTCTAACAGATGGGTGGTATGCACCCAGGCGCTAATAATAGTATGATGGGTATGGGTCCACAATCGCAGCATGCGCATCAATATATGAATAGTAACGGCGTCGGTGGTGGTCCTGGTGGCATGAATCCAGCGGCAATGGGTCCCATGTCAGGCTCCAATTCAGCATCTGCAAGCATGCAAATGAATCAAATGGGTGGAGGCAATGCTGCCAATCAAATGAACGGCATGCTTGGCTATAGTGGCAACGTCACAGGACCAACAACAGCATCAGCGAGGCATCATCAAGTAAGTTATGTTAAAATGAACGAATGCATCACAGTAGAAATGAGCATAGAAATATTACAACTACACAATTTAAGTAAAATTTTTGTACACCCGCCATCCATGAAATGAAGGTTTATATCTCCAATGCCAGGTAAAAGCGAGGAACTAATTTAGTGTCTCAATTTGAAAAACCCATAAATATATATCCTTAAAGAGGGATTTCGACTTGATCTCTATCCGTGTCATTTTATTCAGAAAATTGAAATATTTGCATCTATCTGATCTAAATTTCGATCTAAATCAAGCATCTGTACTTTAAATAAAGGCGCAACTTTGTGTCGTCACTTTTATCGAGATTCATTTAATTATTTTTATTTGAATTTTAATTATTATTATTATTATTATTGTTATTATAATTATTATTTTTATTATTATTATTATTATTATCATTTTTTTTAAAGAAAATAGAAAGCATTGCCAGTTAAAAAATTGCAGTCAATGCTATAAACTGAAGGCTATATGCAAAATTGTATATCGAAATCTGATCTCAGATTGGCTGTCAAATCGAATTATATTTTAAGTCATTTACGGAAGGTTAACAAATATTATGAACTTCAAATACACTCGATACTCCATGCGAATTTATGTATACATACAAACATAACAAACGTATTCTTCGTTGAATTCTAGTGAAAATAGAAGCATGTTGTGTAAATTCGTCTGCTAACAGGTTTACAATTAAGCAAAGTTGATGATTTTGATAGACTTGTGAAGGGACGCTTATTTGTTTCGAATTCATCTTTCGATATCAAGAGACTTGAAAGAAATGCTAATACTTCTATACACAACTTTTGTAGGCACTATTTTCTCTACAAAAATGGACGGACCGACTGTGATGCATAAAGACAATTATTATATTCATCCATGACGGGAATAAAGAAATTAAAATAGTTTTGTTTAAATTGTGAAACAATTGCATTTTGGTGACTATACCTAATGCTTATGAGCTGTCTACCACTGATTGCCTTTAAAGGAATTATTCATGTACGATTAAATACACACAAGCAGACACACATCATTTGAGCGCACAAAAACATATACACATATAATTATTTATAATTAACGCAAAATTTATCGATGATTGAAGCGAACAAAAGAATAGAGCGCAAAAGAGGTGTTGCAAAAGCCATTGAAACCATTTGTTTTTTTCGTTTTTTCTTAATTGATAAATATATATGGAAATCGTAGAAAATACCTAATATTAGCCTTTAAAGTTATTCATAAAGATGACTTCATGCTAAAACCTTTTGTTGTTGCTGCTTATTGTTAATGTTACTATATAATAACATCAACATTATTTGTTGAGTGATGTGTAGTATTCTAAGTTTGAATTATTTTTTTACAGCCGCAGTATGTTGCAATTATATATATACTTTATTTATATATATACTTTAATTATATATATACTTTTATATATATATATATACATATATATATATATATATATATATATGTATATATATATATAATAATGACACCATAATTAATGAAGTCAATCATGACACAATTAACAAAAACAACAGCAACAGCAACAAAAATTTGAAATTGCCATCTCGGAGTGCATTTTCCATTAAATATTAAAAATGGTGACAATATAACAAAAATCATTAATTTAGAAATATATGCATAAATAACTAAAATAACATTTAATAAATGCATTCTATTTTTTTTAATCAACATTTGTCAAAGAAATTCAAAATCATTAGATACGAAAAGAATTGAATGCAAACTGAAGGAGACTTAAAACATGCATAACTGTCACAAGTTGTCACTTAGACCCGATTCTATATATATGTCTTTTAGTTGTAGCTATCAAAATAGGCATTCACTTGAAATTTATAAGCGACTTTGGCTAGAATTGCGTTACTGGAATCTCTGACCTAGACTAGGCTCTGAATTCATAAACAAACAATTCATTTAGAGACACTTTCCTTTGATTATATACAACTTCCGAGCTTGATTTAAGCAAGAGAAATACAGCTTCAATCAATTTTCTTTTTCTTTTTTTTTTTTTTTTGTTTTGTGGCTAAACCAAAAATAAACTAATTGATTAATTGTAACTAACTATCACACAAAGATAGCAGTGTATAGAATTTGTTAAGTAATAACAGCGCATTAAGCTATACATTGTGTCGACTTTAGCAATTAAATTGAATGAATGTCTGTACTCACTGGAAAAACATAATAATAATGATAACTCAAGAGACATTTCAAGTTTACTTGCAGGATCTTGTGAGGAGAAAAATACGAAAGAAAATTTATATAATAATAATAATTATAAATCAGTTCGTACTTATTGAACACTAACCTTAAATTAATTCAGCAAAATATTCTTTTTCCATTTGCTTGCTTGCCTGCAATATCTGAAAATTTCTATTAGACCTGCAATTACCTATGTAGGGAATTAGATTCGAATTTAAGTTAATTCATTACCTTCATTAATTACTTTTATTCGGTACTGAATTGAGAAACGGCTGAAGTCAATAAGAAACTTCATTGGATTTTTGCTTGATCGATAGTGTTCCTAATTTGATCAGTTTACATAATTTCGCTTTTGATGTAAAAAGAAAAAAATATATAGCATACTCTTAGGCAAATTTCATTATAAGTACTAATACAGTACGGATCTTAGCAAACCGTTTCATGAATACTCGATATGGATCCACTGTTTTGATCATAGCATGACCGATCAAACAGACATATCTACATATGTAACTGTATAAATTAGTTCATCTCTGTAATTCTGAACATATGTAAAACAGAAAACATTGTAACAGAAAAGACCTCACAATTAAGAAAAAGAAAAAACATTTCAATATATTAACAATTAAGCAATTATTCACTTAACAATTACAATAACATCAACTGTGTGCAACAACATGATGATTGCACTTTTTTTTATTAACGCAATGCTTATTTCGCTTTTTTATTTTTATTTATTTATTTTATTTTTTTTTTTTTTTTTGTTCACTTCCAAAACCCCAAAGCCGAGACGTACAATCATAATGAGTTTTTATGCCATATTTTATATAATAACTATGTACATATACATATGCATAGGCATACACGCACACACATACACACACATACACAGGCACACAACTAACTAACTTAAACACACGCCAAACAGTAGACGAAAACCCTTCACTTCGACAAAAAGAGACTTTAAAGTACTCGTTTGGTAATCGTGTAGTCGTGTAATATTTTTGTTTTTCACATATACATATAAAGTTTAGTTTTTTTTTCTTTTTTTATTTAATTTCACATTTGCCTGAAACTTGAACAATTGTCTACACGAACACATACTTGGACAAGCGTACACATCGACTTACAAAAGTGCAGTTTGTAACGTATGCAAATCATTGAAACGATATACAATCTATTACTTTGTTTGTTTGTTTGTATATCGCGTTGTACACGTATTGCAATTGCGCGCGAGTAGGACAGATGCATGAGGCCAAGGAAAGCGAAAATGGGAGACAGAAAGAGGGAGATGGAAAAAAAACTTAGATATAGAGAGAGAGAGAGAGAGAGAGAGAGAGAGAGAAAGAATGAGAGAGAGTGATAAAGAGAGAAGGAGATAAGAAATAAAATTGTAAAAAAACTGAAGAAAAACAACACTTAATGTTATAACTAACATTGCCTTTAGTCGTTGTTGATATTGTTGTTTTTTAAATGCATTGCACTCATGCACTACCTTTATATAAGGAGATATATTTATATATAAAAAAATTTCATTATATATACATTCATATACATTTATATAGCTATGTGCTTATGTTTATATGTATGTACGTTCGTACATTTGTTCAAGTATATAGTTTCTTTTTTGTTTTCTGTTTAATATTTTTCAATAACAATTTTAATTATTTGCCACATGCTAACAACAACGACAACAGCAAGTGCAAGTCGTAGCACACAGCAATAAAAATTTATGAATAGGTAACGAATTCTGTAAATTCTGAGTCCCATGAACTTTATTCTAAAATGTCAACGATAACCGAAATGTCAAATTTTATGGAATTATGGAATCATCTAAAAACTAAGGCGATCTCATTTAAATTTCGTTTTTTTTTTAATTTTAAATCACTGAAAATCAACCTTTATTATAACCCCGCCAATATATATACAAATCACTTCATTCCTTATTAAAATTATATATATATATAATTATAATTATATATATATATTTATATATATATATATAATTATATATATATATATATATATATATATGCCTACATTTGTAGAATGCAAAATAGTGATAGCATTCGCTTTTGACGGGGTGTACGCTAATTTTAGCATTGTGTTCCCAATGCCCAGAAGTGCATAAACGAATGCATTATAATGAATAAATTTGCTCCTTTTTATCTTCCACTTATCTTTCCGCCCATTTTTGGGGTTCAGTTAGCTTGAGTAGATATCCTTTATTAGTTGTATAAATCTTTTTTAAAAAACTTTTTAAAAAGTGTTTACGAAGAAATCATCTTCAACGATGAGGTATAATAGAACTTGATACGGAATTCGGCACAAGAGTTTAATACTAGAATAATATAAGAGCACTGAAGAGATTCCGATTTATATATTATCTTGAAATTAGCAGAGAAAAACCAACTCTGTCGCTGTACAGTCAATTAAAAATTTCTCATTTATATTTGTAGGTTTGAGAAGAAGATATGATATTTGTTTCGAATCGATCGAATAATAAGCAAAGATGAAGACAACGCTTACTACCCTTGAAGTATTACATTTCAAGGATTATTCTTTATAACGTTTAAAAAAATAGTAGGTGAAAAAAGAGATTGTTTTCAATTCTATACTCACCTATAGCGGATCTTTCTATGAAAAGTCATTTGCTTTCTATGGAAAGTCATTTGCTTTCAAGCATGACAAGAGCGTAACGACGAGTTTTATACTAAATTATTATAACGCGAAATTCCACAGAATTTTAAAGTTCTTATGCGTTGTGAGCACATTTGGTTACTTCCCTATAAACTTAACTAAAAGTAAATTCAAAATCGCACATTCATATTAAAAGAAAACCGTTTTGTCTTAAGTGCCAAATTCAAAAACAAAATAAAAAAAAGGAAAAAGATGTCCCTCACATAAAATATGAAACAGAAATTTTGGAGAATTTGAAAACGAAGTCCATAAGCTCCGTTCTATTTTTTAATCTTAACTCGAGACTTAAAGGCTAGGAAGCTCTACTTCGTATATTCTTCTCCTCTTTCATTAATACTTCATTTTTTTCATGTTTTCACAGATTACTCCCATGAATCAAATGCAAAATATGTCCATGAGCGGTATGGGTGGCATGCAGCCTGGCATGGGACCTAGCGGTGTAGGCGGTGCCATGTCGTTGCAACAACAGCAGCAACAAATGAGTTCAATGAATCCAATGGCTAAAATACAAGGGATGGCAAATGGTGGTTACAATCAGCGACGTATGACTCCGTATCCGAATCCTCAAATGCACGCCGCGCAGAAAAGAGCTGGTATGTATCCAATGAATGCAAGTTCGCAAAGCATTTCTCAGCAACAAGGCGGGATGCCGTATGGCAGTGGCAGTCAAATGCATCCTCAAGGGGGCGGCGGTGTACCATTGCCAATGCAAGCCAGTGCTTATAGTCGAACAGGTCCCATGGGCGGCTATGGTCGTCCAGGCAATGGTGCTGCTATGGGATGCATGGGCCCTGGTGGCTTAGGCCCGGGCGGTGTTATGGGACCAGGTGGTATTGGCCCAGGCGGTGTTATGGGGGGAATGGGTCCTGGAAACGGCATGGGACCTGGCAGTATGGGTCCCGGCAGTATGGGTCCCGGTTGTATGAGTTCCATGCAACGTTTTATGCCTCAAGGTGGACCGAGTGGAGGTTATGGCTCACAATCGCATCACTCGCAACAGCCACAATTCTATCCGGGTGCGCAAAGCAACATGAATATGGTCGGTAGTAGTTCGACTAACACCATGTGTCCGGCTGGTCCCGGCTCTGTCTCAAGCTCTTCGAATCCCTACCAAAATCCAGGGTAAAACAAAAAATTCGTTAAATTATCAGACATATATTCAAATGTTTTATCCCTTCTTGATACAGTTTTCAACAAAATTATCAACATAGTCCAGTTCCTGGCAATCCAACGCCTCCATTAACGCCCGCCTGCAGTGTACCCTATGTCAGTCCAAACCCCGACATTAAACCACAAATGGACAATTGTGAGTGATCAATTGAGTAAAATTTTTAAAAAATTTTTAATTGAAACTTAACAAATAACCATTTTTAGCTGAAGAAATGAGACTGACATTCCCGGTACGTGATGGCATTATACTTACACCGTTCCGATTATTGCATAATCTATCCGTAAGCAATCATGTTTTTCATCTTAAACAAAACGTCTACAATACGTTGATGTGCCGGTAAGTGAATTAAGCTAAAAACTTCAACACATTCATTTCTAATTCAAAAATGTTTATGCCCCAAAGGCATAGCAACACAACCCGTGATGTATATATTACGACACTTTATAAATTAGAATACTTTGACGTCGACAATTTTCGTTTATATGGTTACAGCTTCTAGTTGCGCATACGTGGATAGTTTTTATATTCTTTTTTTTTTCATTTTATATAAATGTTTAGATCGGACTTGGAGCTTCAGCTGAAATGCTTTCATCAAGATGATCGCCAAATGAATACTAATTGGCCGCACACGGTTACAGTTTCGGCTAATGCAACGCCCTTGAATATAGAACGGTCTGAAAAAACCGGTCAAGCTTTAAGACCTTTGTATTTGAAATCGGTTTGTCAGCCGGGACGTAATACCTTGCAATTAACCGCCAGTTCCTGCTGTTGTGTAAGTTTAATACAAACAACCTTAACTTCTTGAAAGGTTTTAAAAAATTTTTATTTTAGTCCCACTTATTTGTGTTGCAACTAGTCCATCGACCCTCCGTACGTCAGGTAATGCAAGGTTTGCATAAACGCAATCTTTTACCCTTGGAGCATAGCGTAGCGAAGATTAAACGTACTTTCACTCAAAATCCCGACAACACTAGCAATAATGGCGCCAACAGTATGAACACGGATCCCAACAAATGCGTAAAGATCTCATTGAAATGTCCGATTATGAAAACTCGAATACGTCTACCGGCACGTGGTCTAGAATGCAACCATATACAGTGCTTCGATCTAGAAGCTTATCTAATGATGAACTGTGAACGCGGCACATGGCGTTGCCCCGAATGTAATAAACCCGCCCTTACCGAAAGCCTAGAAATCGATCAATATTACTGGGCCATATTAAACACGCTAAGTACTAGTGATGTAGAGGAAGTGATTATTGACTCTTCAGCTAATTGGCGGGTATTGCAAGGCGGAACAACGGGTAACAACAATAACGGTGGCAATGGCTCAGGTGGCAGTAATCTTAGCTCTTCAACTACTAATTCTGGAGCTAATGTCAGTGGCAGCAATATGAATTTGCCTACTATCAAACAAGAGAGTTTCTCTGATGATATTACTAAAGTGATGTCACCGGGTTCCACACAATTACCTATCTGGGATAACACGCAGGCGATGAGTCCGTACAATAGTCATGATATGAATTCCATTGCAAGCGGCAATATGATGAGCGGCGGTGGCACTGGGAATGCAGGACAAGTGTAAGTTTTTGTTAAATTTTTACTGTTTTCTTTTTTCACGAGAATAACAACTAATGTTTCACTCATGCGATAATAGGGTATCTAACCGCAATAGTTTCGATAATTTCAATAATTCTCAAGTCACGGGTGATATACAGCAACCGCAACAACAGCAACAACAACAGCAACAACAAAATGATCCCAGCCAACAGCAGACAAATAATACTTTAACCCATTTGAATGAACCATTGGATCAGTTAAATGCTATGGAGAAATCACTCAATGATCAAGTACGTCAAAACTTGTAAAAGAATTGTTTTGTTGCCTTTGATCGTTATTGCTATTTTCGATCAAATGATACTATTATTTTTTTGTTTTGACGCACAGATGCCACACACGCCACATACACCCCATACGCCAGGCGGTGCTAGCCATCCTATGACTCCGGGCGGACCGCCATCAGTAAGTTCGGCTCATAATGAGCCTATGAACGGGGGTACACCAAATGGCAATGCAGGCAATAACGTCAGCAGTCATAATTCACCACAAACCCCAGGTACCCCCAACAATCGCATGAGCGGTGGCAACAATGCGACACAAGATCAACAGCAGCAACAACAACAACAGCAGCAGCAGCAGCAACAAAAACAACAGCAGTCACAACAGGAGCAAATTATCAATTCGTTAATAAACTCTCAACCCACCGGTTTGGTGAATCTCAATGAGAGTGATTTAAATGTGGAATTAAACAATTTTGATGCTAATCTAGAAAATCCTGATGCCGCCAATGATTTGAATGTAAGTCTCAGGAACATTAAGTTGTACAAATTTTTTGTGGCCAGCGACTTTAAATCTTCGTTCAACTAAGTAAATCTGTCCGTTTGTTTGATTAGTTGTCGGTACAACTGCGTTATTAAATAAATTCTATTGTAAATTTTCTTAATAACTTGGTTAAATTGGACATAAATGCCTCTAGATTTATTTCAAAACAAGTGGCTTATGTTCTATATATTTTATTTATAATGCATTTGAAGTGTTGTCATGAAAACTTTCGTAATTATTAGTACTCCAATAATGAGGAAATATGCCTTTAGTCCGTTATCTGAGTTTATGTGTCACTTATGTACGTATATATGTTTGTATACATTATGTATGTATGTTTATATATATGTATATATGTATCCATTATAAAAATTATGATAAATAGGATAAAAAAAGACAAGCATTATCTCATTGAAGACAGTGTTGCAACAGTTTTTATAGATTTAAATTTAACGCTGACTATAATTGTATTAATTGTATTAATTGTCAAAACACTGTTCAGATGCATCGATATCTTCATCATAACAAACGATTCTATATCTGAATTGTACTAATTGTGTATATTGATCAGTCCGGCTAAATAACAACTTGCGCGCAAAATAACAATACAATTTAAAAGGGAACTTGATAGGTACCCGTCCTAAAAGTTAAATTCTATGCCAATTCAATATGTACTTGATTCGGCCAATATTTTGAACCCAACTTCATATAACGCCTAATTTGCGATAAAGGTCTTTATATGGAAAACTCTTGCAATTTTAAATGTTTTTCAGCGAAATTTAGAACAACCGGGATGGATTTTCTGATTAAACTCTGTTATAACCAATTTGAACTCGGAACGGTTCAGATAAGATATATACGCCCGCTAATATGTATATATATCGAGTTGACAAAAATATATCCAAATTTGACATAAGCACTTATATGAAAATCATGGCATAAGAGATTTGATAGAAATGTTCTTGAAGTGGGAGGGGAATTGAATTATCAGGTTTGACCGACTACAACATTCTCACTTGTTACATTTTCATATTTGTTTTATTTAATGAAAGTACGTTTCTTTTCATTTCAATTTTTTTTTTAGCTACTTTCCGATGTCGATACATTAGAAATTTTATCCTATTTGGAGCCGCAGCCCGATTTAAATACACCGCCTTCCAGTGGTTCTAGTAATAACAACAACAATGAGGATATTTTGGCTTCGCTTTTCGATTAAGTTTTTTATGAAAAAAAAATAAATTAATGTAACAGCAAGAATTCACATCATTCGCTAATTCTACATCATTTCAAAGAAATCTGCTTAAAAATAATTGAAATAATTGTAAATAAAAAAAACATGTCTCTGTGTGTGTAAAAAAAAAAAAATAAGAAGTAAAAGAAAAAAATTAAAGAAAGCCAACAACATTTTCCAGCTGGAAAAAATTATTTAGAACAATTCGAAATTTAAAATTTTAATGAAAGAAAATTAAATAAAAGTTATTTATATAGAAAGTGGTATAAAATATTTTTCTTTTTTATTTTGTAAATAGCATCACTAAATAATAACTTGACAAACAATTAATCTTAAAATAGTAATTAAAACTTTTAATGATAAAAAATTTTCTCAAGAAATCTTTACTAAAAAGTAACAACTAAAGAGAACACTTCTTAGTCTTTAATACGAAATTTAAAGCAACGTTTTAATAATCGGAATCTGGAACTTTGAAAACGAACATGCTTAACACAGAAACGATTTGAAAAAAAAATGAAATGTGATTTAAAGTTAAAAAAAAAAAAAAAAAAGAAACTGTTGACAAAAACATTTTTGTGAAATTTACAAATTTTCTGTTAAATAGGGTTTTATGAAAGGGTTTCGTTCTTATTAAAATTGAAATTTAAATTAATCTAATAATAAAAATAATAAAAAATTATAATAATATAAAAATAATAATAATGATAATAAATTAGTAACATAATTATAATTAAAATAACAATAATCAAAATAATAATAATAACAATAATACTAATAAAGATAATAACAATTTGTTTTATTTAATTTTTTTAGTTCTCTGTACAAAGTATTAATCAGCTATCATTAATTAAGTTTAAAAAATTTGTTGCATATTTTTAATACAATTTTTCTTTAAATAAAATAAGAAAAAACAGAATTATTAATCTAAACAATATTATTTACTATTACCTATAAAAATAAAAACGTAACATTAACATAATAACAGCAACAATTTGCTATGCTAAATTTATAAAAATTATAAAAAAAAATTATTAAAATCATAAAAAAGTTTACTTATAAAAAATTTAAACTTTATGCTAAGCTTTAATTTTAATTTCTTAACTAAAACTGTAAAACGAAACTAATTATTACAAATTAACTGAAAGAAATTGTATTCGTCTTAAGGCGAATTTTAGACGAACCCACCACCTAAATTCCATATATTGTATAATTAAAAAAATTGTATACTTTCTATCGCATAAATGCATAAGCACCAGGACGTATGATTAACTATATAAATAAAGCTGGAAAAGGACTGTAGGCGTAGTATTTTAAAATGATTGAAACCCTTTAGCTTACGGAACGTGATTCACGTTCAAAACTTTCACTTTGCATAATTAAAGGCCATCATCAGCCATCAGCTCATACTAAGTAGACAATTTCAGTGCTTCCCTAAAGTATCTGTAAATTTGTTGAAAAATTCTTATTTTTTTACAAGGAATAAGACATTCTTGTAATACGAGATTTATGGTTTTAATCTATACTAAGATTTATCGCTCTACCTCACTATTTACAAGCGTTTACTTATCCATAAGGATGATGGTTTGACTTCAAATATATTTATAGCGAAATTTCTATATCGACGTTCGTTTCATATTTACTTACCCCTTTTTTTTCATACATTCTATACATAAGTCCATAGCAAAACTTTTTGTTTTGCGTGAACAGTACGAGCAGTTGATCTTGGGTGGACGTGATACTGCCCACAATAACTAACATCCAACTCTCTATGTATTATATGTTTTTTTTACAAACCAATAACTAACATCACACGAACAGTCAGACAGCCATTACTAAAAACGACTATGAATCTCACGTATATGTATATATGTATGTGTATATGCACACTGTGGGGGCCTCCGTGTTGCATATTTCTAAGCGTTACACATGGCAGGATAAAATAACTAAATATTATAATGCACCCATCCTCTGGTGGTGGGTGATAGTTATCAAAAGTAAGAAAAACTTGCAGAATTTATAAGTTATAGTTATAAGCTATAAATACAACATAAGCATAAACTTAAACATTTAAAGTATCTTTGACATAAATCGTATCCTGTATATATACATTTATATATAATGTTAGAGAAACCGAAATCGAAATGGAGAAAATGAGATGGAAGAAGCTAAAGATAAAGAAGGAGAAAGAGAAAGAGAAAGAGAAAAAGAAAGAGAAAGAAAATTATGTATTTGCATATATATATATATATAGAAAGAGACAGACAGTGAGAGAAAGAGGGAGAGAGAGTGAGAGAGAACGAGGGAGTTAGAGAGAAAAGAAAATATTATCAAAATAAATAAAAATTAAATAAAAAATAAAAAAAGTGTACACAACAAATACATTCATGTATAAAAAATAAATGAAAAAACAAGGAAAAGACACAAAATTAAATGTATTCAAAAGGACTACGTCAGCAACTGAAACAGCATTTGCTTAACTGTTAACTGATATTTGCTTTTGTAAAATAGACGTTAGATCGTGTGATTTTGTTTTTTGTATTGCTTTCGTTACTACAAAGCGAACGATGGTCTACGTGAAGAGAGTGCTTAACGTAATTTGTTTAACCACAATATAGTTGCTTAACTACTGTTAATTACAATTAACGCGCAAATTGTATTGTTTTACTGTGCTAATGATCAGAAATGTTATAGGTTGAGCACTTAAGGTTAGTCGTTAGGAGAAAGCGTAAAAAATTTGCTATATAATGGCCCAGTGTAATACAATGTTTCGCAACATATATAAAAATCTCTAGAAAACGCTCTTACCAGGCTCTTATTGAAGGCGATTTAAGCCGATCTTAATTTTTCAAAACAAAAATTTTTTAATCTTAACAAACTACGAGCAGCTTGATGGATTTTATGCTTAACTTTCTGACATTATATATGAAATTCTACATAATCGCCCTATCAGTTTATTATGAGTTAACTAGTTGCTCTTATCAAACTCATAAATACTATACAAGAAGTATGATTTCCATCATACGAATTCGATACGCATGCGATTTTTATATCCAACTATAATAGGATCTCATTTCTTTCAACGAAAAAAACCGATGCTGTAACTGCCTGTGACAGCCACTACTATAGCTAACTGGCCGACAAATAAGAAAAAAAAAAAAGATAAAATTTTATGTACGCGACATCTAGTTTCAGCAAACCGATACAATTCTCCTACAAAAGTAAAGTTCGATGAATGCTTCATAATGTGAACAACTTGTATAAATGTAATAGACTCTGGCTTACGTACTCTGTTTCCACTAAGCCTAAAAATCGCCACTTATTAAATATAATATTTATATTAAATTTAAAGTATGTCCAATATATTCAGAACTACATATGAGCAAGAAAAAAATGTTGCTCTTTTTCTTTTCTCCAATCTTGATTGTATTAAAAGCTTGAGCTTGAATTGAGCACCGAACTAATGATCTCTTCATTATCTTCATTATCAAAGATTGTCAGCATAACTCTAATATTTTTATATCAGTTATAGAGGGGGTTAACGCTTGGCGTTAAGTACATTGTGACTAAACGATATATAAAGGATTTGGTAAATTTGTGGAATAAAGCCCTGAATGTCTGCTTTAGCTTGGTATGCTCGACAATTAAATTAAGCGCAAAGTTGGGAATACTGTTGGCATGCAAAACTGAAATAGAAAGCTGAACCCTAGTATGTATATATTCTGAGATACTGCCGATAGATCGAATATGAAAGTGGACATTGTCCACAACGTTCACATTAGAAACGAAAACTGTAATTCACATAAATAGCAGATATGAATTTAAAATTTGAAGCGAACATTTTATAAGGTCAATGTGAAAAGGTTTGGTCTCGATCAACTGACCCGCCCGCACTTGCAATGCTTTACAATTTTTATACATGAGATATGAGGTGGTTAAAAATTCATTTTAAAACGAACATAACTTTCTTTTTATTGAAACTTTTTTACTGCTGTTTGGATAAATTTCCATTTGGATGTTTTCCGTTGTATTAATTATGAATTATTCACGTTCGTAGCAGTTGTCACTTTAATTATAAGCCTTAAAACGATTGTGATTTTAGTGGCGCACTAAATACACTATCCGTGTAGTTCTTATTTTCGAAATTTTTCAGATGGACAAGTGAACTTTTGACAATATATTTTTTAAATTAATTTGTATAAATCGAATTTAAATGGAGGCGAGCCGTGTCCACTAACTTACTCATACGAAAGGACATAATTCAGTAAAATCGAAAATTGTTTAGAAAACAATTACGAAAACGTACACAATAACTGCGAAAAATTTTAAAAATTATTTAGTTTAATAATAATTATAACACAAATTCTTCTAAATATTCTAATTAGAGGAATTTTGTGCACTTGAAAAACATGTCGATACTATTATACTTTAAAAGGTGTGCGAATATTTTGCTTAAAAAATAATTTATTAATGAAAATTGATTTTTTTTCCTTTCGTTTTCATAAAGTAGATCTTATATCCTGCAATACAATTATACCAGCACTTTATCTAATCTGTCATACATTTCCATTGAACTAATTGAAATTTTCAGCGATTCAAAATGATTTAAGTAAATTCCCGATACCTCCTTATATAAGTCATGGATATGAAAGATGAAAGACAAATCTTTCTTACTTTTGAGTTTTTCGAATACCATACTTCGCATAGAATATGCATTTATTTTTGATCGGCCTTAATATTTTAGATTGATTTGACAGGCGTTATTTGTATTTTCAAACACCCGCAGAACAGAACATTCAAATTAACGTGGTCTACCCAAGCGCCAATTGTATCAGTCGAAAGGACTCCTACGGTAATTAATAATAGAGAACTTATCACTTATAACTTTTATCATATGAAAATAGCATCTAAATTGGATTCCTAGCTATTCAAAACTATACAGGGAATCTTTTTAATTTAGCGATTCATTAGGCGTATCTATATTAGAACGCTTATATTTTAAGAGACAAGAACTGCGATTTCTAGTGGCAGGTTTGCTGCGATTTATGGATGCATTGTACATTATTTTAAGATCGAAATGCAACTAAATTGATTACACGTTGCAAATAGCGATTGCCGTTAACTAGAGGGGAATAATCGCCTTTTTTCAAACCGCTTTTACATTACACTCGTTTTTGATGATTGACTTGAATTAATTCATTCTTTTTTTCCACTTTTTAGCAGCAGCCACAACAATTCCTTAAAGTTTAATTAAGGTAATGGTTCTCGCACTTGCTTCGTCTTTAACTCAATCTTGGACATATTTAAGCGTAAAGGAAAATAGACGTTATATTTAGTTTATATCGTTTTTTTTTTTTTTGATTGTCATACTTGCATTTATTTTTGTTTTTTCTTAAATTATTATGCAAGTTTGAATCTGAAAAAAAATATATTTCATTATAAACAAGAAACATAGCACCCTATGTAAGCATAACTAACTTATTGCATTATACTTTAATATGATCTATAGATGACAACAAAGTTTTTAAATACATATGTTGCCGTATATAAGTTAAGCAATAACGAAATATTATTAACATAATATACCCCCGAAGCATAACATAATATTAATATAACATATCCGCAAATATCCCTAACTTATTGAGAAAATCTTAACAAATAGAGAAAAGATATTCAGGTTTCTTTTATTTATTTATTAATGGAATTAAAGAGGACATAAAAGAAAACACGGAATTAACTTTTTAGACGAACTTTTACGTAAATCGCGAATGACAAATATTCAGTTAGCTATTGGCTGTTAAAAAATGCTCATGTGCTCATGCTCAATGCTTGAGTCGGTGGAAAATAAAATTTATCTAGAAGTCGTGATGGTGTTGTGTCCTAAGATCAAGACAATTTAAAAAAAAGTCCATCTAGGAGCCTTAACGGTCCTCCTATACAATCAAAATAATAATAAAACAGGTGGTGTGTGTGTGTTAGGCGTCTCGGATACACCGATACGAAAACATGCAACGCATGCAATACACTTTTATTACAAAAATTCTTTACTAATATAAGACGGAGTTAAACTAAGTTTGTAGCACTCAGAAATATGCATTATATCATAGGCCTTATAAATATCTTATTCTAAACTATGCTGTATGTCTGTTCGCCCGTGCGTAAGTCTGCAATATAATTGTGGGAACCTTCACTATTACGAAAACGGATAAAAACACCTGAAATACATATACATACTTAAGTGATGTAAAGTGTGAAAATTGGCAAGATTTGCTTATCAATAACTTACAAGAGTACAAGATCAAAAAACTGATCATAATTTACGATCCAATGCGTAAATAAGTATTGATCTGAAGTCATTAGTCATTGATTAGATTTAGTTTTCCCTTTTTTTGCCAAAATGTAAAGTACCTCTTCGAGACCCTATAAATTGTTTGTACTAATGATCAGTACAAAATCCCATGACGATATAACCAAATCGACAAGATCGTCCATCTGCAATTGATAGCCTCTCCGACCGAAATTTCTTAATTAATGACCAATGATTTAGATCTGAAAACATTTGGAAATACTTTTTTACAATTGATAAGAAAAAGAAGAAAAAAACTGAAAAAAAATGTTAAATATTCTTATCAACATAGAGCAAATATGATAAAACTAATTCTCAGTCATGTGAAACTTCTGGGCATGAATGATCTCCATCGGCCAAGTGACATGTCTATAATTATAAAAGGACACCATGGGCCTTGGCACTATTTATACATTTACTTTCATTGGCCAGTATCCAAATTGATTTGTACCGAAATGCACACTAGAAATCTTGTAAAGTGTAAATACTCTTAAGCAAAGTAAGGTTCTAAATGGATTCAGCCATCTCTGTTTGTTCATCTGTTAGCTTTGTAGCAAATCGTCATAAAGCTTGCGGCATCAAAAAAAAAGATAGGAAACCAAAACTTGCTGTATATATTTTTATCAGTAAACCGTTAAAATGATTCCGAAATTCTCATTGACAGACAATGGACAAAATGGACAAAATACTTTGCGATCTTTACGCATTGGTTTGAGGTAATTAAAAATGCGATTAAAAAAATAGTCGAGGATACGTCCTAATTCTAATGTAAATTTCTTTCTTGTTTTTATATATAATTTTGTTTTTGTTTGCAGAATTAAGATAATGTATAAATGGTTTGCCTGTCTCCGGAAGTGGCGGCGTCCAAGCTTCGGCATACAAAAGTTGCCTATGATTTCTTTTACGCGTGTTAAACTGTTTGAAGCTCTCTTCTGAGATCCGACTTAATTTATTTTTGATATTTTTTTTTTTAAATTTGTTTTCATTAACGAAATAAGTACAAACGATAGGTTTAGATGAATGTATTATATTAACGTATTTTCTTTTTAGTTTCTTTTCATATTATACGAAAGGACCAATTTTTGTAAAAAAAAAAAAAAAAAAAAAAAAAAAAAAAAATAAAGTAAACAAAAAAAGAATTAAAATTTTTTTGAACTCATTTCTCTTAACATACCAACGATGATTACATGAAATTGAGAGCAAATTTTTTAATTAACTAATATTTAAAAAAATATGAAAAAAAATTAATAATAAAAGCAAAAAAAAACCATAAAGCATTAGAAGTGATTCAAATGTGTAATTAAAACAACTCAAGCAAAACATAAAAATTAAATTTAATATATACATATATGTACATAGCGATTATTAAAGCCTATGTGTATATGTAGCTAAATTCAATGACTATTCTACTCCTTCAGTAACATGCAAAAATATCTCTCAATTACCACAAAAAAAAAAAAAAAATTAAACATTATTATACAAAAGCATTAAATACACATAACACACGGTAGTGGTTTCATTGTATATTAAAATAATATTAAAGAAATAATAATAATAATATAATATAGTAATAAAATATATTCTTTTTTTTTTTTGCTTGTGTAACAAATAAAAGCGCATAAATGTGATTTTATTAAATAAAGTAGAACTAAACAAAGAAAAGCAAAAACAAAAATTACCCGATAATCATTCAATTAAAAAAAAAAAAAAAAAAAAAAAAAAGACAAAGTATCATAAATTAATTACAAGCCATTATCGGCACGAAAACCCGTTTAAAACGAATTTTGTAAGTAGTAGAGGTCAGTATATATTCGCTTTAAGGTCTAATCCTTATGAATTTTGACTACATACCATTGAAACATTGGAAACATTTACTTCAGCTAAACTGTTTCTTATTGACGCATAAAATAGATTAATTATATAGAAGGCGTATGTGTAACATATATGGATAAAGAAAAATAAACACACACAACAAAAACATTAGAATGTTTTAACCATAACCAATGATAGGGTATCTTAAGGCTGCTAGATTGTCTTCTTAACACTAGAGGGCTCGATTGAAATCGAATCTTTAGATGACTATAAACTTTTATTAAAAATATTTCCCATTTTTCTTTTTTAATTCCTACCTACCATTCCTCCTCATAGAAAAACTATTTAAAGTAAAGCTGGGTTCATTTTGATAGTATTAGCACGATTTTAAGATTAAATGTTTATAGCCATAGTACTCCATGATCTCAATTTTTTCATATAAGAAAAACCGAACAAAACCCTTTCCGAATTGTGGTTAAAAGAAATTTGCTACGACGTTACGGTTGAAAAAACTTGAAAAGACGTTACAAACATTTGAAAAATCTTACAAAAAAAAAACTAATTTAACACAGATATTAGGTAAGTAAGAAACTTATGTTCGTCTTTAGAAAACGCACTTTTTAAATCTGTGATATCTCTTTGGAGAATTGTATTTTCCTCTTTTTTTTTTTTTTGTTTAATTCTTTCACACTCTTTTTCTCATTGACTTTCATTGCTAGTATTCTAATAAATTCTAAGTGAACATATTAAGATTACGTCTAAGTACATGTCTCTCTTCCCATAAGCATTAGTATAAGAACATCTGGAATTCCACATCAATATTGATGAGCCTTTAATAAATAAAAGTACCGATGTGGTATGATTTTCAAGTTATCCAAGTTATCTCTATGTGCTGTCACAAACAAGATTTTGGTTATTTACACAACTTTTCGTAGACATTTGAAAACCAATGTCGAGACTTTATTTCTCTCTTTAGTAATTTCTCAATAATTTCAAAAATATTAAAAATTCTAAAATCTCACGCCACATACAAATTTCAAATTTATTATAAATTAAATAAAAAAGAGTAGCACATGCATTTATTTTAAAGATACACATAAAAAGCAAGTGATTACTTAGCTAATCCTTAACGGTCTTTATTGGCCTAACGTGTACTTAGTCTCATTTGAAGTCATTCGAAATCAATACAGCACAAATTTTACGAAACTATGGGCATTAGATCGTAGGAATCAAATACGTTTTGGACTACTTTTTGCTTCAAATATCTTTACACGTAATCAGGATATCAAATTGCGTTTTTTTCAGGCGAATTTTATTGATTTTAAGTTCGCCCCAACCTAAAGTTTTATCCAAAGAAAATAAAAGTAATTCAAAAAAATTCGATAAATTTTATAGATTTCTAAATTCGATTGCTCTATTTATGTGTATGTGCGTTTGCGCGCGTGTGTGGGTGTGTGTGTGTATGTGTGTGTGTATTAAGCAATATAGTTAGTGTTTGTTTTTACTTGAACTAAGTTTTCGCATCTTATTTAGAAATGTATGCCTCGCATAAAAAGAAGTTGCGCTATATATATATATATATATAGAATGCGTGTGTGTGTGTGACAAATTTTCTTAATCAATTTAAAACTATTATTATTTATGAGTGATCTCTTTATTGTGAGCATTCTTTCGGTAATATGTGGCAGAGAGTCTAACTTGACCTCTGCCTATCAGCAAGCAAGAATAAATCGAAACAGCCTTTCTACAGACGAAATCAAAAAGATCTAGACGGACATTCATGCTGAACTAAGAGCAATGCATATTTTGTAACACCTACAACACATACTTCTAGTGATAAAAAACCCGTAGTAGTGGATATCGAATTGTACATGCACGTATGTGTATAAAATGTATACTTTAAGCCCTCAGCTTATAATTGTATATAAAAAAAAAATATTTAATTAAATAGAAATATATTTGAAGAGAATTTTAAATCGTACGAAAAAAATTTAAAACAATCTCCCCCAACAATACTAAATTCAAACCGAAAAAGAGATATTAGTGCGTAATTACAATGTTACAATTACGCAGAAAAATTAGAAATCAATTTAAAAAAAAAATTATAAATAAATTAAATTAAACAAAAGCATTAGCGTTTTATTTAAAAATTCCTATAAGATGTTAAACGAATTTTGCATAGAATCTCGCGCTGATTTCAGGAACAATCAGACTCCTGTTTACTCGTTGACGCACTTTTGTTTAGTTGAATAATTGATAATGATTGTTCTTGGTTTTTCCAAAATTCCTTTTTTATTCACTTATAACGGTTTACAAAACTTATTAGAAATCTCTCCCTACTACAATGTCCTTAACTTAAGACTAAAAAGCGTTGTAAGAGTTTCTTGCTCTGCATGGATACTATAATTTCGAACTCATGTCTGAAGGTCCTTTGTGAATCACCCCTTAATTACCGAAAACCAAATATAAAAAATACGCAGAGTTTGTACATCCATATACCATTGTTACCGATCCTACTATTTATATTTAGGAATATATTACAAATTTTATAAACACAATAAAGCGCATAAAAATTTTTCAAGGAATATTCTATATGTTCTCTCTTACAAAAAAATCAATGTAATTTGTATACAACTTGGTTTTATGCTCGATCAATGTGAAAAGTGGGATGACGATTGTTAAAAAAAAATTTTTGTCGAAAATGAAGTATTCGGTTCTAGGTTATCCTCTTTTAGTTTCATCAGATTAAAAGAACACGAATCAATTCATTTCGTATATTCGTTTAATATGAACAGAAACCTGACGACTACGTCTAGTTCTTAAGGATGTTCGTTTAGTAATCTTTCTAATATATTATTAAACGTATTCTTTGAATATTTTAAGACATCTATGACATTTATTTACGTCTGGCATCAAAGGTAGATTTGCGAGAGATATTGTCATACCAGTTAGATAGCATTTATACAGGAAACCGATGTAAAAGGATCGGCCAAATGTAATCGAACGGTATAGTACGATATGCAAACACCATTATCTATTTGTTATTGTAGATCAAGAATTTATTACTTTTCATTATATTAGATGCAAAGTACATTTCTACATATAAAATAGTAAAAAAAAATTTTTGAACAAATTTTTTAACAATTTCTTTTGTTTTTCCTTTCTTTGTTTTTTTACGTATCAAATACACACGCATACCGATATGCAAGCAGAATGAAATCAATTGCTGATTATTACATAAACTTAAATTAAAATTTGAAGTTTTATTATGAGTACAAAAAAGTCACTTCGAAAATAATCTAGAAAATTTATTTTTCGTTAATTATACAAACCCTCAAACACCATTATTCACTTTAATCCCAGCGACTTTTCTTGGCCTTACGTTTTCCCGAAGTTCCATCGGTATTCGTAGTATTGCTCTCACCGCTGCTAGTGCTGCTATTAGATTGTGCTGCTAAAGGAGGCGGTGGTGGCGGTGGTACGGGCGCCGTGAACACACCTGTCTCGGGTAAAGTTTCCTCCCAGGTGCGATCAGTAGAAGGTCTAAATTGTGACATATACTGCGAACGAAATGCTTCACGCATAGCAGCGTAACGATCTGTAGCGGGTCCAGCCGATGACAGTGATTTGCTTGTTGATGAATAACTGTTAAGATTTTGGTTGCTGGAATTCGCATCAGTTCCAAAGGATTTGGCACGATAACCCAAACCAGTACCACCGACAGAAGGTTTCTTACCTTTACCTTGCTTAAAACGGGAGCTCCGAAACCAAGAGCTTTTCATAGCCAGTTCCATTAAGTCATCCGGTACTTTTTGATCAGCGCCCTCCAGATTACGAACTAAATGGCCAGCAAACTCTTTATCCTTGTCGGTAACTAAAGTGTAAGCGGTTCCTTTTTCTCCAGCTCGGCCTGTACGACCAATGCGATGTGTGTGTGTATCGATATCACGTGCGATATCATAATTGATCACATTCTTAATGTGCGGTATATCTAAACCTCTAGCTGCCACATCCGTAGCCACTAATATATCACATTCCTTTCTCTTAAACTCTGTTATAACCTTGTTACGGTCGGCTTGGTCCATGTCCCCATGCAGTAGCAAACAATTATATTCTTTAGCAAGCAGATTGTTTGCTACGGTTTCAGCATCGACTTTTTTGGTTACAAATATCAAAACACTACCTTCGGAAAGGAACCGCACCAAATTCAAAAGTAACCAATTCCATTTTTGCAAAGGATTCGGGAATAAAAACACATGTTGGGTAATATCTTGATTAGCTTCATTCAGATCACCTTGAACTATACGAACTGGATCGGTTAAGACGTCGCGGGCCAAGCGTTCAATGCGTTTTTTGAAGGTAGCTGAGAAAAGGAGGGTTTGACGATCGGGTCTTACATGATTGCAAATAGAACGCACCTGACATTAAATAGAAACATAAAATATCCCTTTCCCACAATCATATAATCAAAAAGCTAACCTGAGGTTCGAATCCCATATGAAACATTCGATCGGCCTCATCCAACACTAAGAAGGTGACTCTTCTTAAATTGGTAGCTTTCATCTTGACCATATCAATCATACGCCCGGGAGTAGCTACAACAATCTCAGCCCCTTGCTCTAACGCCTTGCTTTGTTCCCATTTGGAACCGCCCCCATAGCAGCAGACCACGTTAATGTTATACACTTTGCCGAACTTTTTCGCTTCATTATAAATTTGTAGTGACAATTCTCGCGTTGGTGCCAAAATCAAGCCGATGGGCCCATCACCAGCACTCAACTCTCGCTGATCCATTATATGGACCAACATAGGCCAAATAAAGGCGGCCGTTTTGCCAGAACCCGTTTTGGCAATACCAATTATATCTCTTCCCCCTAAGGCGGCAGGTATAGCTTGTGCTTGTATTGGTGTAGGTTGCGTATATTCAGCTTTTCGTATAGCCTTCATGAGACTTTCGTCGAAGCCAAAGTGGCCAAATGATGTGACCGGTTTGGGCGGTTCCGGTCCAGTAACTTTAACTCCTAAAGTTTTACGCAAATCTCGTACCCTCTCCTCACTTAAAATTGAAATATCTTCATGTGGGGTATAAAAGTTCTTTTCGAAAGACTCATAATCAATTTCAGAATGATAAATTGATGGCAGAGGATCTATATCCCTCTTTTTTGGAGGAGCAATAGGATTGCCATCCTCATCATAATCAATTTCAATATCAGAGCCATCATCTCTTAAACCGGCATTAGGATTTTCCTCCATGTAACGATAATAACTCTCCTCATCATCTTCTTCATCGATATCACCTCGCACACCCTTTGAATTGACTACCGAAGATTGCGGAGTGCTGCTACTAGGGATACCTGCTGTAACACCTTGTTCACGCCTAGCTTTTTCTTTTTCTACTTGCTGTTCAATGCCAGCCATAAATTGGTCCAAAGGGTCATCGTCAGAATCGTTTTCTTGTTTTCGGCGAGGCTGTGGCCCTGGCGATCCCGGTGCAGGTATGTAAGCTTGCTCCGGTACTTGCTCATCATCATCATCAAAATACTCATCCTCAGTGCAAGCTTTACGTTTACCCAGATAATTTTGTGTATTGGAATACTGACTAATAGATTCCAAAGTTGAATAGCCATACTTCGAAGTACCTGATGCGTTATTGGTAGCTCGATTACTGCCCTTTTGATAGCCTTTATGATTCAGCGAAGAGGGTGGCGGCACAGCATTCATTGATGTTCCACCTCGATTTGTTGATGATTTGTATGGGTAGCCACCGCCACCAATACCACGATAATTGCTCATTTCAATCGCTTTCCACTGCACAAACTTAATCCTCCCAAAATACAAATAATTAAACAAACTTCTTACTGCAACTTTCCGGTCAATAAAATACTTTCTTTCGCGTCGATCGATTGCTGGTTGTCAAATAGAACCCTGTTGCCAATGTTACATTTTCTTCCAAACTGGGATTTCTAAACTCTGTCTATGAGAATATGGGAAGTATATGAGACAACATATCATACAGTTTCAGAAACATGTTCAACAACAGTTATTCAGCTATATATTAGCAATTATGCAGTATCGTCACTATGATCATAATCATTAAGTCTTATCCGGTATTTTTGATTCTAAACCCCGCTAGAAGAAGTTAAAAAAAAATCAATTAATGTTTGAAAAAAATCAATCAAAATTCGAAATCGAAATTTTAAAGTATGTTAAGTATTTTTGTAAGCGTTGAACTTTAAAGACATCTAGGATGGTCTAATGAAGAACATAGTTCTATTACCTTTTATTTTAGCTTCTTATCCTTACTTTTAATTTATCACTTTAAGAATAGGCGAATTGATTTCAGTAAACACAAGGGCGCCTTTCTGACTACCTAGAATGTTCCGATGTTAATTCTACGACTATAAATGCTTCAAATTCTTCTTTGTTATCTAGTTAGCTCATCGTCATGGATAAGAAAGAAGAATTTATATATAGATTCAATGCAAATATGTATGCATTTTATTTATTTTTTTTGATTATTAATAACTTTTTATAAAGTAAACAACCATTTCTGTGCTCCTGTCTTACTGTTTACTATTTTTCAGTGTACTCAACAAGTACTTGTTTTGTCCATATTCCCTTATTGGACTAGCCTCTCTCTAGATATTAAAGCAAAACCAATATATAAACTCGTTATTGTTCGTATTTCAAAACCATTTTGCTCTTCATATACATGTCCTTAATATATCCGGAACATGCAACAGTACCTATCGTCAATCCCATGAAACCAATTTCCTAAAAAAATCTTAATTTGTTTACAAGTCATTTAAAAAGCTGTGAGAGTTTCTCGCCCACGATTGTTGACCCGACTTTGCATATTATTAAATGAAATTGCTTATGAGATGCTGTAAAAGTTAACAAATGTGCGTTTCTGAAAATGTTCTCGGTATATGCGATGTATAACGAGCGATTTGGTCTTTTTCTTGTAATTTTGAATGATTACATTACATAAATGTAGATGATATGACATATATGGGTTCAAAAAAACCCAGTATAAACCGGAAGAAAGTCTGGAATTTTTTTTTCCATAGTTAATTTCAAAATGTATTGTGATATTTCATTCTCAACCTACAAAGAAGAATATACAACAAATCTCGTATTCAGAAAACTAATCAAGGAAACTCAAGCGTTGGAAAATAATAGTTAGCATTTTGCGTTTACATATAAAAGTGATGACTTGTTCCCTGCCTGCACAATCGTAAACTGCCACATGGCAAGTCCAAGTTAATCACATACTGTACGATAGCGCTTCAGAATTTAGCAGCGGAGCTAGAGTTAACGTTCAAGCTACAAACCTGGCTCGCAAAACCAAACTCAAAATTTTTATTATCGCAGACAGTTTGTCGGTCATAAAAGCTATCCAAAAACTCTTAAATTCAAGCTGAAACACCATTAGCAATATAAGGAATAACATTACCAATTATGGAAACAAAATTAAAATTATTTGAGCATCGAATCATATTGTCCTCCGAAGAAATGAGTGAGCAGCTCCAACAGAAAAATCTGTTGCTTCGGTGCCGTCAATTACCGACGACAGAATGGAAAGGATTGACCTTCAAAAATATATTTAAAAAAAGAATTAAAAAGAAAATTAACGAAAAATTATCAATTTAACTATCCACACCACTCACATGTTAAACCTAACTTTGTTACACTATTGTAACCAACCAATGCCGAGAAAAGCACGATCAAATTTTTTGCAAGAATTCGCCTTGGTCATACTGTTGCAGTACACCAATGGACCCTTACGAAACCTACTTGTCTAATTTTTAATTGTCGACAAAATCATACAAATAAACACATACTTTGTGAACATCAAAACCTTACTGTAGATAAGAAGTACTGTAACTATAAATTGCAGAAGCATACATTTTAGAATGTGAAAAAATCACGCTAAAATTTTTTAATTTGTCAAGCTAAGAGTCGAAAATTTTCATTTCCAAATCGTAAATCAAATAGTTTAATTCTTTCTTGTATTTAAATTAAAAAATTCCTAATAAGATAAAAATTAATGGCAGCTTGTGAGAAACGTCACCAACATTGTAACGTGCGATGCTGCATATATCGTTCAAAACTACGTCTTCCGATATACAAAGTAAAAACTCTGAAAAAGGTCAGAAAATCCCGGAAATGTCCTCGCTCAGAAAGTGAATCAATTGAAGACTTAATACGAGCTTTTGAAAACTTAAGCATTGCTGACAACTCCGTCAATAGCGAGAACCATCGAAAAGCCCAATAGGGTATAGAAGCGCTTTTAAACTATTGCTTTGTGTGCTAACTTTACGGAAAATTAAAAAAGAAATTTGTTGTAGCGTTCTTGGATTTTATTATATTTTTTATGCATATACTATAAACCTTTAATCTATCTATACAATAAATAAACATATTAATATTATTATTTTATTTATAAATATATTATAAATATATTATAAAAAGAAATATTTGAAATATGAATTTGAAGCGGGGGACGAGGATTCGCATAATCGCTTTCGTTAAGAACACAGCATATGAAATAAAACCAACTAACACAGCTCGTGTAGAAAAAACAGCTGACTTTTATTTGTAATAATTTTTCGTAAGTGATAACGGATATTAGCATTAATAAAAAAATGGTAGAGAAAGCGAGTGCAGATTATGCTAAACTGTTTCAAAGTATAAGCGTGGATAAGGAGGTTTTGTATTACACTTAAAATATATGCAAATAACTAGAAATTTCTTATTTATGTATTGATTTATTATGAAAATAGGTTGATCCCATATGCATGAATATCGAGGACATGTTGGCTCGTTTGGATGAACTGGAAACATTGTTAGCAAATGTTAGTTATTTAAATGAAGTTTACTCTTGTTAATTTAATTAAATTATTTAATATATTCCACAGGTAAAAGCTGAAAATAACATTATCGTAGACCAGCACACAAACAATATTGTGGGCTTCGTTGAAGAATTTCGTGTATTAAAAGAACGCATTGATAAATTAGAACATTTTGTCGATGTGGTGAATAATAATGTAAATGAAGTGGAGAAATCCTTAGATATAGCTGAAAACGAATTAAATATTAATGAGTACAGTTTAAAAAATTTAATATTTAAACCTCTTAGGTCTAAAAGTAAATCCAGTAACTCAGTTCCGTTGGATAATTCAAACGTAGAGACTATAATTTCAAGTAATATGAAAAATAATGAATTTCAACCGATAAAGATATTCAAAACTGATGATTATTTTAAGTAAGTTATTGTAATATCATTTGAATGTTTATCTAAGGAAGGACAAAAGTGTTGCTTTTGTTGCTTAGTAACTGTGTCCTTATGCTTTTGAGAAAACTACATGCGTACTAATAATAACCACAAAGTTTGTGTTACACTTTACAGGTGGGTCTCAAATGAAACTTCAAGATCTTTATTAAAACATTAACCATAAACATAAAACATTAGCCATAGCAGATATATTAGAATTGAGGAATATTGCGCCGCAAAGACTATATATTGTAAAATGCCGAGAATTAATGAAATCCTTGTGCTATTGTGTGTCTATTTATCTATTGAGAGAAAACCAAACTTGCTTCTAGTTTTTTCTTTATTTTGCATTATTGTCTTTATTTCGTTTTTGAAAGCATTAATATGCAAAGTGACTATTCACACCTATAGTCTTCGATATATATTTTAATAAGCAAAAGGTTTTCACGGTCATGTACGTTTTGTTTTCTTAAACTTATTATCTGCTAATCTTATGTAACTCTTAGGCTTTATTGCTTATATAAGATTTCAATAGCTTTGAAAAATTTTTCCTTTAATGCTTTCAACTGATTTAATTTAATATTAATTTCAGTACTAAGGAATGTCTAATTTCTACCAAATTCTTATATATTAAATTTTTCTCAATTTACTTGATGTGCCGCGGACTATTGATAAAGATTTGTTATGCCACCCCCGTAAGCCCCCATAAAATATTACTCGACTTATTTAAGCAAATAATCGTAATAATTAACTTAGTTCAATTAATCTCACAGATTTGTAATTTAAAAAAAAATGATAGGTAGGTGAAAATGGGACTTCCTTAGAAAATGTCGTGAAATTACTGAAATGATTTGCAAGATATGAAAATATAATTTTTATATTATAATGTTTACTGTTTAACATTTATTTCCTTTTCTTTTTTGTTCTTATATTTTTATAAAATCCTTCAATACGTGATATTTATTTAATTTTTATGCTCAGTTTCAGATACTGGCTTAGGTGTAATTGTCGAAAGTTCTGTGGTGCTAGTTTTTTTCTCATTATCTTTAAGTTTTTCGTAGACTACGCCACTAAGATCTTCAACTTGAACGTCGCGCCTATTCCTGTGCTCGTGATTCTTTGCATTATCTTCTCTTTTTGGTTCCTGTACTTTATAGTCGGATTTTTCTTTAGTAGATTCTTCAGAATGATGATATTTCGCTTCCAATGGTACTGGTATATCACGTTTATGCTGATCTTTATGTTCCAAATCCTTTCTAAGTACAGCTGGATTACCTTCTTTGAGAGCAGTTTGCACTGTAGACTTGTCTGAGGCAACGCTGGGTTTCCCTTGTGCTGCGTCTGTATGCTCTGACTGATGATCGCGTTTGCTTACATGATGTTTGTCATCATGGGACAGTACACTAGATTTCGATTTTCTTTCAGATTCCGTTGTCGCTACAACTTCATCGTTTGGCTTGGTGTTAGCAAGAACAAGTGGATTATCGGGAGGTGTATTGATTGTAGGCTTCGCCTTGCAATAAAGGGTTAGGGCAACTAAAAGAAGCTGAAAAAGTCAAAAGTTTTTCTATTTTACAGTTTTAGTTGAAAATATTTTCAAAACTCACAAATATTTTCATGTTATTTGTTAATTTTTTCCGTTTACTTAAATCTTGTTATCCGTAAATAAGTCTATAAAATACTAACTAATTGAAACCAAAATCACACTATATATATAAGGATTTTTTTTTAATTTATTAAAAAAACAGTAAAAAAAAGGTTAATAATTTTCACATTTATATTTACCTTATTTTATTTATTAATTTTGTTTTCTCACTTTTGATGTTAATCAGTTCGGAGTATAGTGCTAATCAAAAGCAATCACGTTTTCTTTTTATGAAAGCAAATAAAAAAGTAATTTTTTTAATTCGTAGTAAATATTTTTAGTTTGAATAATTTTGCGTCATAAGCTTATAAACAAATCTAAGCATAAATACAAAGGATTCTTATCATGCTGAACTCCACTGCTAAACTATTCAAAAGTTGAACTAGCCTCAAGTGTAAGCCAAGTTGTTATCGTTGTTTCTTTAATAGCAGTCGATAATGTGGGAGAAAAATAAATTGCTTTCAAAGATTATCGTAAACTTCAACGACTAAACCATTGAATTCTGCAATTAATCAAATCAAATGAGGAGTGGTCAAAATGGATTCTATACAGGTTTTCATATAAAAGCTCGGTAGAGACTAATATACACTGTTATATACTGCCACACACTGTTCTATACTCTTGATCAAATATTATATATATTATAGTATCGCAAAATATAGACAACGATTGCTTTATCAATACACGAAATTCCGATTTCTCCATTATTTTAAATATCACAAAAATAGCGGCGTTGCTAAAGTGAATGTAATTTGTAAACTAATGACCGGAATATCATAAAATTTTGTGAAATTTTGTGAAAGTTGGTACCATCTTAAAATCATAAGAATTCAAGCACAATAGTGGTCACATATGAATGCCACCTTATGAACTTATTGAGTGGTGTTGTAGTAATAACATTTCCTTTCGACAACTTCAACAGTGTCACACTACAACTTTAATTTTAAAATATTACTCTTTTTTTTTTTAGTAAAAAAGGCGAAGTTATTGTCGTGTTACAAAAGAAAACCAAAGTTTTATTTGGTTTTTGGGGTAGATCGGGAAACCTATACATCTTTAACAAATTTTTCATCATATAATGAAAATTAGTGAGATTGTTATATATACATATATATAAATTTCGATTCGGTAATAGGAAAAAGAATTTTCTTTAAATATTCTTACTTACTTTTTTCAGCTTCATGTAACAATTTCTTTAATTTTCATTATTATTCATAATTTTTTCATTATTTTCATTTATTGTCAATTAATAAATAAGTGAGAGTGAGAGAGAGAGAGACGTGAAAAGTGAAAGTCAAACTCACATTGCTAAATAAAAAACAGTCAAAATTACAAGAAAACAAAATTAAACTTGTGTAGGGTCATAAAATGACAAAATATAAATATAAATTTCGATAGTCTTCGAAAAATCTAATAATCACCCTAATTGAATTGCAAGACACTTCATGCAATTGCTAATGGATTAGCAAGCTTCATGAAAATGTGGGTAATAAAGTAGATGAGGTTTCAATTTCGAGATTATAATCTTATTAGATTTTTACTAGTTGGCGGCAAAAATTAAAAGAGGTTGCCGGCAATTGGCTAGACAATTCCTAAACGTTAATTAAAATAAAATTTCCTAATAGAAAACAACACTAAAACGCGATGTTCATGATATATGTGGAGGCTTCGTAGCAAAAATTTTATTCAAAGGAAGGAGTTCAAATATTGTCATCAAAGAAAAAAGTTATTAAAGAGTATTAATGCGCGCAATTATCAAATGCCGATATATTTACAAATTTTGCGTTTTCCTCGCGTTATTAAAACTGGAACATTATCATGTAAATTTCTTAGCGTCTCTTTCCAAATAACAAAAGATTCAGTAACATCATGTAAGCAAATTTAGCTGCAGATAGTCTTCTTTTCTGCTTTCCTGTTACGTCAAATCCAAAGACAGCTAAGTAGGCGTCTTTCTAAAAAAAATTTGCATTATTACTATTGAGGATAAAAACCTCTTTCAAAGTTGCATTTGTAACAAAAGACACCTGTGAAAGGAAAACACAAACAAACCTAAATTTATCGTTTAACCTTTGCAATTAAAATTTGTGCATTTTATTATGCATATGTTTATATATATTTATATATAAGAAATAAAATATATTTATATATAAAAAACAAGAAATTTATTTCAGAAAACAGAAATTTGCAAATTAAAATTTTGTAAAATTTTTTTCTATCATTTTGCATGCTTTTTGTTTTTTCTCATAGGTGTTTTGTTTACGCAAAACAAACAAACGTCAATTTATCTCTTAATTTTTATAACTCTCTCATTAAATTGGAAAATTTCTCCTACTCTATTGGAAATTTACAGATTCTGTTACATGATCTCAATTAAATTTACTATCTCTCATCTCCTTTCACTGAGTCCTTGGTAGATGCGCAAGTTATAAGATGACCCTGCTGATTTAACGATATGAGCAATAAGTAAATGCTTTTATTGTACATTTTTTTGATTAAATGATTTACCGAACTTATTGTAATTACAGCGAAGTTTCGAAAGACTGTTTCATTGAAGATCACCCTGAAAGGGCACATACCAACCAGAATTCTTCTCAAGGTCGCTTAAATTTTGGGCTTACGGTCGGCATTGAGAATGTAGCTTCATTCGTATTCCCCCTTCATGACTTTGGGTGGCGACGCTTTACTAACCGCAAGTCGAGAAGTACGCAGAATATAATTGTAATGCATAGAACTTAATGCGTTCCATAGTTATTCTATATATGTTTACAAGTACGCTATATTAATAAATAAAAGTGTAAATAAAACCTCATATAATTTTTTTAAAAAATAAAAAATTTCTTCATATTCCTGCAGAAAATTTTCATTGAAATTCATTGAAATTGAAAAACTTAACAAACAGATATTAAAATCCTTTAATATGTGCTGATGTAAAACATGAAAAAAGAACTAAATATATTTTCTCTTTTTCTCCATAATTTTTTCGTACGTGTGCGCTTGCATGTGTACCATACTACATACTCAGTTACACTAATTTTGGTGTCAATTTGTAATTTACATTAACACTGAGCATAAAGAAAGAAAAGTTACACAGTTGTATTTTAACGTAGAAAAAGTGACTATCGAAAAGTTAAATCATGACTTCTAAGTTGAATGCATAGGGTTGCCTATGTTTTTGCTATGTTAATGTTTCATAAAGAGTGGTATGATATCAAGAAAACTGAGCATGCATTTAAATGGCTGCTAATTAACAGTGCTACGGCTGTGATTGATAACAGAAACACCAAAAGTCCTTAATAAAACACTGATATATTTTTTCACACAAATCTTGGTCCTTCTTATTTTGTTTCTCTGGAGAAGCATATTGATGGACGAGTTAATGTCCTAGTAGAAAAACTTGTGTGTGCTTGTTTAGGGAATCATATGTATGCCTTAAACATATTTGTGCAAAATCTCGTTGTTAGGCTTATGTTTTTTCATCGTAAAATGGATGCAAATTGAAAACATATTTGCCTAATTTATCATTTCAGTCACAACCGATTTTTCTATTAAATCTTAAAAAAACATTTCCCCTTTGTTGAGAACGAATGAAAAATTTGTAGAATCTATGATATTTCTTTTGGGATTTGGTGCAACTCTGCCTTATTATTAACTAACAACATATATTATAAAAACACTGAGTCTAATAAACAAATTGATCACACCGCATATATTATATTTTACTTAGTTATACCTATATTAAATTTACATAGTTTCCAAACGAATAGTATAAAAAAATAGTTAAAATATTACGAAATTAAGAAGCGTTTCGTAAATATTTTTTAAATTGAAAATAAATAGTTTTTGGGGGAATTTATATTTCATTAATATATTTGTAGTACGAATACGTCTGGTATCACTATCGACGTATTTTATATAGATTTTGACGTTAGTATTTGACGTGAGAGCACTATTTTTTACTACAAAGGGAAAATCTAAGCGCAGAAATGTTAAAGTTCATGTGTTTATTATTATTATTATGTATCGTAAGTAGGTTTGTTTTATATCTTCCTTTTTAATGCTAATTAAACTAAAGCAATTCTTTGCGAAAAAGTCTTATGCAAGGTCAGAAATTACAACGCAAAGCTGCCGTGAGCTGGGTTTCATCAAAAATCAGCTAATGTGTTCCAATTGTGAAAAGTTGGATGATTTTGGCTTAGAAACTTTAAAGTAAGTATTGAATTAATTTTAGAAGAATCAAACAATTCCATAAGATTTTTTAAAAACATTTACTCAGACCTAATTGCCGGGAATGCTGTACTCTCGACCAATTGCCGGCTACACATCTTCGTTACCCTATGGCCATATTGGAAGTCTGCACGTGTAAATTTCGAGCGTACCCTCAGATACAGGCGTTCATCAAAAGTGGTCGTCCAGCCAAATTTCGCAATCTCACTATTCGATATGTACGTGGCTTAGATCCCATCATAAAATTGTTGGATTCGAATGGTAATGTGAAAGAAACTTTATCTATAACCAAATGGAATACTGATACTGTGGAGGAGTTCTTTGAAACGCATTTAGAAAAACATGAATCACTTGGAAATAAACAATCGTTTAGTGTAATTGAAGAAGACGATGATGACGACTTTTTAAAATCGAATCTTATATGAAAACGCTATATAAACAGAAGTAATTTTAGTGGCTTAAAATAAATGTTATGTATGTGTTTACGTTTACACAAAATCTGATCTGCAACAATAGGTGGTTTAAGTTAAAAGTGAAATTATTGCAAATTGAAAATCGTATATTCGCATAATTACATTAAATTTGTTCATTACTAAAGGCTACAATATATATATAGTTTTCTTACAAAAAATGTATACGCAAGGTTTTTTATACTTTTCTTTTAATGTCCTTAATTACATATTTTTAAAATTGCTTACTCAAATGTTTGTCAAAAGAAGAGGAAAGAAAGTAAAACGGTTCGTAAGTTTTGCACAATCACATTGAGCCTCAAATTTTCTGATAACAAATATATATAAGTTAACACTTTGCATTAAAAGGTGTTAACTTTTGATATAACGTTACTTTTTGTTTTTATGGTCATTTTTGTTTAGAATATTTTTCATCATTATTATTATTATTTGAAGAAAAAGAACTTAACTTATATAGAAAATAAAATATTTCAATTTGTAACAAAATTTAACTTATATATCAGATAATTGTGCATCTAAGTATAAGAGGAGAAATCACTGATATTTTGGAACTTTAAACCTATTTTCTTCGAAACACAAAATTTCAAAAAGACACGTAGCGTCGTTTCTTTTCATTTGAATTCTTTACGGTATCTTCAAAATGACATCCTCTAGTAAAACACGTGGCCGGATTGTTGATAAATTGATTTAAACATTATTTATTGATAAAAGATTAGCTTTTTTGTGGAAAATTTAATCTTTTCATTCAAATATTCACCAAACGTACAAAGATTTCTTTCTTTATATTATTTGTGAATGATTTTCCTAAATGCATTCAGCTTTCCCCTGTGTTAATGATGTTGATGATGACGTTGAAGTATATCGCTCCTTTGACGCCTGATCTTCTCAACTTATGTAGATCGTGTGTAACTTATGGTATTATACTGAATTTAAAAAAAATTAAGAAGTCATCATTTGCATGGATTTTATGTTGTTCTCTTAGTATCGTGCCGTAATCATATCCTGAAAAATGTGTCCAATCATAAAGATTTAGGTATTACTTTTGGCTCTATATAGAAATTTCAGTTTATAAGACAAGATCTCTTCTTGGGTTCATAAAAGTGTAGTCTAAAGAATTTAACGATCCTAGTGTTACCCACACCTTGTAGCCAACTTTAGTTAGACTTACTCCAGAGTAGTCTGCTGTTGTTTGGTTTCATAGGTATAAAAGTCATATTAATTTGCCAGAGTCTGTTCGACGAGATTTTATATTGTTTATCTTACGTAGGTTGGGTGAGGATTCTATCTTATCTGTCCCATCCTATGAAGAAAGATTGAAACTCATTGGTTTACCAACATTTGAAGCTTATTAAGGGTGAAGTTTATTCGCTTGTTTTCTTAGAACGCATTGATATTAGTATTCCTAATTGGTTCTCAAGACATTTCGTTTTTTTGAAGCTGCCACAATGTGGAAATAATCATGAGTTCAATCTATTTCGGGTAATATGTAAAATGCGCAACGACCGCTATCATTTGCCTAATTTATCGGGCTTGTCTTTTAGTACGATTACAAAAATTATATTACGTAATTAGCGGACTGATTTTTATACTTTCTTTTTTAAATATGAATATATCTGATCATAATAAAATATTTTAAATCAGCTTTAGCGCCTGCAGTAAATTATGACATTTCGGATTATCTGTCTTTGCTTATATAATTAAACGTTGTTTTCTTTATTATTACATATTTTATCTTTTAAAAAAGTTAAATGTTGAATATCTTTCATTTCTATAAAACATTCCCTCTGAATGTTTTGCTAACAATATTCAAATTCACTTATCGGAAATCCCGCTTCTACTTCTCTTTAAGGTGTTATTTTAAAACTACCGAGAAAACTCATACGAAAATAAAGAAAATTGTATCAATTATATTACTGCCACTTTAAAAAATCGTATTTCGAGAGAAACGCGTTTTAACTTTCAAGTATCTGGACATTTACTGTATTTGGGAAATGAAATTTTTAGATCATTTAAAACCTTACCACGCCTACAATCATATTTTTATATCATTCTTGACTATTTACAATTGTGTTCTGAAAAATTTCATTGCGGTTTCCTTCCTCAAATACAAGCCAGTATTTCAGATCTTTCAATGCCCTCTACAAACCGCATATAAAACAACCGCAGGAATGTCTATTTAGAGAAGCGGGTGCATATTCTACAAGTTAGGATCGTTATCGGCAATACGTTTGTGTACAGCAACAATATTCCCATTAGATTATATACCTTTAGCGTTATCCCAAACTGTTCACGAAGCTTGCGCTGGCCTCTGATCATGTGCAAGATGAATGAATATGAAATCCTACACATGTGTGTCTTTTAAGTCTAAAGTTGACATATAACTTTATCGTATGTGAGAAGTTTCGTAACATTTTCTTTTCTCTTGTTTTTGTTCAAAAAAACTTAAAATATGTTTTTGGTCAATCTCATGTGGAGGCGCAAACTAGACTTGCAACATCAGAGAACACCGTCTCATAATAATAAATTTATAAAATAATAAACTAAAAATTGTTTTATTAGTATTTTTAAAACATATGCAAAATAACTTTTATTAACAACAATTGTTTTTGTTATTAGTAAAGAAGGGGTCGTTGATGGTAACAAATGCATTGATCTCGAATAATAAATGTATATAACCGGTTTCTAATATTAATCTTCACTAAACGGAAACAAACAAAGTTCTTCGAAGTTATTTGCGTAAGTCATTCCCATTACGAACTAAGCTAATGACAGATACGATGGTTGTATTAATATGATTCATTAGAAATCGGTAAATACCTGATTGCATACAAAACAGACCAATGCATTTAAGTGAACAAAATGCTAACAAAAAAAAACATTTTAAAAAATATTTTATATCCCTTTTAATTCGTTAGCATAATAACAATATTGTGAATAAATAATCACTTTTAATGAAAGCAATTATTGTGCTTTGTCTATATTAACAATATTTTATAAGGGACTATGGAAACGAGACTTTTCAAAAAGGAATTCAAAAAGATTTAAAAACACACTCTACACCGGGTGAATGATTAAGATTTATTTATATATATATCCGGTGGAAGCGTTTATAATGCCTTCTGCATATATGCATACAATAAGCAAGATGTGCTCGATTCCAGTTCGATGACATCGGACTTTATTTGAATACTAATTTTTGTAATATTTAAAAAATAAATTTAATTAAAATAAATTCTTTGTATTTTATTTTTTCGTCTTTTAGGAATTGTTCATCTCAATGCGTGTTATTAAATATGAATTTTTTAATTAAAGAAAACCTCTTATTTTTATTACACTAATATGTGGTTGAAATCAGACACACACACACATTCGCAATTGAATAGATTACAGCGGGGCGATTAATTCGTTGCGAAAAGCGTACCCCAGCACACAAGCAATAAATCAATCGCTCCTTGTTGGATGTAAGGAGAATTAAGATAGGATGAGTGAGACCTGCAGAATAAAGGATAAGATTTTCGACAAAAATTGCAAAAATGATGTCGATAGAGGCAAGTACTGCTTAAATTGCAACGTCATTCTATCGAACATTATGTACGACATTATTCTGAAATTATCTCTTCCAGAGAGCGTTTCTTTTATAAGTTTTACTGATGATGTAATAGTTAAAACTAAAGCAAAGAATTTAAAATAAATCACTAATTTACCAAAGAACATAACCAAGGTCATTAAGAATGACTTAAAGCTAACAGAAAGAGACAACGGTACGACAAAAGGTTGCATTCAAAATGGATAATACTACTCTACTCTACCGAAAGGTTATAAAATAATGTAAAATCGATTGCGGTACACTGTGGAAAAGCAATGGAAGCAACAAAAGGGGTTGTCGCGACTACTACTCAACACTCAAGGCCCTAGATATAACCGTCGAAACATGATGAAATTACTATTGACAGTAGCTACACTATATGGCTCCTGAATTGGGCAAAATGCATTCAAGAAGCCGTCGCATGCAAGAGGTATTCACACAAGCTATCAATATTGTACTTCAAGAACTTGCACTACATACTGCCTTGTATCGAAGGATGCGGCATTGGTTATCGCTGGCATCATGGCAATCGATCTGCGTGCCAAAAATGTATACACAAAGTCAAAGTGCAAATAATGCATAGTTAATAAGCGGTCATGGTTCTTTCCGAGCGTAATTACGCAGGTTCAAGGCAAAGCATTGCCCGCTCTTTATGGTGTTTTCAAGTGCACCGAAGACACTCAACACATGTACGTCCAACTTATGCAGAACTGATAAGACAGCCCCCTTCATTTTCGTTTGACTCTTGAATATTTACCACTTATTTACTCTGATTTCCCTGCAAAAGACGTAATTTACTTACGATCTATTATAACCATTTCATATAAAGAATTCTATATACATATTTCCTAAAGCCATTTAACAGAAAGTTGCGATTGAACAGCTTAGAAGCCCCTTAAATTGATGCGATTTGGAGCTTTAAGTCATCACGTCTTATTCCATTTTGATTTGTTTACTTATTATTATTTATAAAGTAACTTAAAAATAATTATCAACAAAACATTTACTCAATATGCAATAATAGATTTTTATTTTATTATTTATACATAGTTTCGATTGAATTGCACTCTTTCGCATCATACCGTGCTTGAAAATGTTATTCATTTCTTTCAATGAATATTTATAACACAAGTTTCGAATACGCATGTTATTCTAGACGATATATCATTTATTAACTCCAATTCCATTACTTCATACCCTATAAGAATAAAGCGCTGGCATACGTTACACTTCTTTGCTATATTGCATTACTGCAGCACGCAATTTGAGGCCGCAAATAGTTAACGCATAGAAATCGATCCATTTGAGAGATAAAAATACAAAAATCGATGCAAATATAAACAACGAACATATGGCTTGAGAAGAAAAAAAGAGCAAGTAAGAGAAAATTATAATCGGTTGTGCTGAATCTCTTTTATACCCACCATCCCTATCTTAAGACAAGTAAGAAAATTACATTCGGCTGTGCCATCTTTGCCTTACAAAAAATGGCAGAAAACTAATTTTAATGGCTGGGTGTACCAGATTTTTTTTATTTCTATGAAATTCTGTGGAAGTTTTTAATGAGCACTGAGCGAAATATGTAGAAAACGCGACTTATTTGATACTGTAACTTATTTTATATTGTAGGCGTAGCCTGTGATCGATTTGGCGATCGATCTTCGTAACGTATGTGAGAGAACTTCCAAAGTTTCTCCCGATTTTGTAGGCAATATCCTCATTTTTGCGGCCATCACAATGTTTATACCACAAACATTACGTAGATAAGTAGACATGCAGATGAAGACGGAAGACGGACGGACGGGTACGTCTAGTTGGATTTCGAATTTGGTACTGATTAAGAATATATACATTTTGTGTAGCTTCTGAAGCATTTTTCTTAATATTACAAACATTTTCACAAAAAAATTAAATTTCAATATTCTATTATATCAAGTGGGCATGGTCAATTCTTTCCATCTTTGCGAAGACACTACGTTTAGGAGTAATAAGAGGAAAAACTCAATTTCTTTTAGTTTCTAAAACAGAGGAGTATTCAGTCTATGTTGTACTGTGACTGTGTCTTTTGAATGATTTTGCCCATTTTTAATACCAAACTGCCTGCAAACATTTAAATTGTTTCTGATAAGTTTGAAACCGATATCTTATAAATACAAAATTCTTTCAAGAACTATTTTGCTATATAAAGGCTTTCTTTTTCTGAAAAACTGATACTAGGTGATTTTCTTAAAATAGACTTATGTGGTCCAAATTCGGTGCAGTTGATTGTTATGTCGAATTACTATGTGGACTTACTTTCATCATAATATCTAAAAAATGTTGGCCTTTTTACCATATAAAGACTCACTTTTCATAAGGAAAATTATATGGTCCCATCGCATTTATTTTATAGTCTTTACGCATGTTTGTTATTTTCAAATGAGGCGTTGTATATGAGGAGTGGTTATAAAAATTGCCCGATCGATTCAATTTTCAATAGCGTTCGTGCTTGGACTAAAACATGGCATTATACTTTTATACAATTTTCGTCAAAATATCTTAAAAATTGTGACCTATAGGTCGAACAAGAATACATGGACAGACCTTAGACCGACAGACAGGTTTATATTCAGAAATGATTCGGGAAATAATCATGAATCCATTGGTATAATAAAAGGTGTATCTGTGTGCATGTCTTATCTGTTTATCTATATGTAAATAAAAGATCATACGACTTGTTTATCCAGGCAATGCTTAGTAAATAGTTGAGTAATTTTTCCTACATAATACGACTTAAAATTTCTATGCGTTTCTATTCATTTTTTCCAATGTATTCGCAATGAATTCTCATGCCTGATAAGCATGCGCGATGTCACTGAGTCTTCTTCTTTAAACCTTTATTTGCATTTAACCCAAATCTGAAAATTTGCTAAAGAGTTTAATGATCGTGTGTATCCATGTTAATTTAATAATAATCTGATGAAGACGTATCAACAAGGCCTGTACAGCCTACCGTGCACATGGTCAGACATTCGATCGACTTGCTTCTTTTGTGAAAACGCGAATACATGTTTTATATGCGAATATACACATATTCGTTCCACTTTCGATAGACAATTAATTTTAATAACTAAGAGATTTTATATGATTTTGAAGCTCAATGGACTTCTTAAACACGCATATTTTATAAAAATATGGCCACTTGATGTTTTTTTTTGGTATCAATTGTATATTCTGAAAATAAGAAAATGCAATTTTTGCGAACGTTTTGGGTAGTGTCACAACGACTTGGGTACAGATAAGGTACACTAAAGTATAATTCTGAACTTATAACTGTGAACAGCACAATTAATACACCCTCTCTCCGTTCCTCTGTCGGGGGTAACATTTATATATATCTATATATATTGTGAAAGTGCGTACACGCAAATGTATAATACACATGCACACATAACTGAAAATACAAACACGCGCACATATATATTTCCCTTTATCAAGTTTATAATAATAAGAAAACGCCACACACACAAAATACAAAGATAGGTTAATAAATTCCGAAAACCAGTGACGAATATTATGCGGGGCTTATTATACATATACAAAGATTTATATAAAAAGTTGTTCATGGTTTACGCATTCGACAATTTTGCATAAACTGCTCAGTAACCTTTAATCTAAAATTTCCTTTGCTTTTTGCTTCGTTTCGAATACAATAAAAAAGAAAAAAAAATATTTTCTCCTATTGTTTACAAATATTATTCTCTCTTCACGCGACACTTTTAAAAGATTCCTGCTTTTTTTATTTCGCTTTTTACTATTATTATTTATTTTTTCGGGCTTTTTTTTTTAATTCTTATTATTAGAAACGTGATAATGAAATTAATTTAAAAAAGGAGACAGAGAGAGAGAGAGAGAGAGAGAGAGAGAGAGAGAGAGAGAGAGAAAGACTAATTAATGTATGCAGTGTATAATCATATCTAATATACGATTTTTATTAAATATAAAAACACAAATAGTTGAGTAAAAGAGACAAGAAACTATTTTTATAAAATAATCACACAATTCTTATAACGTGACGTGATGTCTTAGATTTTCTTATCAATTGTTGCACATACACTGATAATACCAAACAATTGTCTGAATGTGTGAGTACATGTGTTTCGTATTTATTTCTATTTATTTTCCACTTTCTTTATCTTACCCTTACCCCTGCAATCTCCTGCTAGTAGTAGTAGTAGTAGCAGTTCACTTATAAGACTAATATTTCGCTTTGTTTGCTTTTCCTTTACGGATAGATTGCTTGATTTCTAAGCATATTAATATTTTTTTCTTTTTTTTATCACAAAATAAAGGACTTAAAATGAAAATCAAACAGGAGATAGGATGAGGGTTACTTAAGTTTAAGCAAATACTTGCATGCAGTCATAAAATGAAAAATAAATTCTGTTCAATACTTTAAGCATCTTTTTCCCTTTGCCCTGTTCATGTATTGAAACGTTTAAGGGGGCTTTTCTTTAAAAATAATCTTACTTATATAGGAAAGTTTCTTTACGCATTCGTGTGTACTATCGAAAATATGCACATGAAAAAAAAACATTATGTAAAGGCGAAAGCATTTCAATAACCACCATCTAGGGAAGAAAGTAAATTAATTTTATCATTCTGTTTGCAATCTCAGAGTATCTTAGATATAAACTCTGTATTAGTTCACTTGACTCATGTTATATTTTGGATTGTTTAAGTCTCATGAAATTGTTTGCCCGTTTACTGATATTATTCCTAAGATTCAGAATCAAAAAATAAAAATCTCACACTTGTAGTTTATCTTCTGAAAAGAGCATCAAACGAACTAAGTAGTGAAGATATATAAAATCCTCTCTCTACATGCATAAGCGCTCTGAAAGTATGCAACGAGCAGCCAATCAACCGAAAAGAGTGGTTGTGTGTTACGTCTAATTGTTCTATGCTTCTGACAGTCACATTTACAAATTTTTGATAAGAAAAGCCTAAATGAGCCAATTTGTCTATGACAATACACTTTTGGAAATCATATACCAGAGACTCTAACTAGGAACTAAGAAAGACAGAGAGTCCTAATACTATTATATCACCTCTCTCGTGGAGGAGAAAAGTGTTCATATAAATCTACACTACATTGCTCTTGTTATATTAGAGAAAAGTGTAGTTTCGACGCGATTGATATCTAAAATTCTCTTCAATGGTATACACAACACTCGTCGTAACTTTTTTAAAGCGTTTTTTCTTCTCAATCTGTCATCTCTACAGTTACAGATAAAAACGTAATCTTTTCATAGCAGACAGTTTGTCACACAACAACTTACCAAACATTTGCTTTATAACATATATTCCTATATGAAGTTGACACACACACACACACACACTTATCTCCCCCTGTATAAATGCGTACATTACTTAAAACGATGTTTATAATGCAAACTCACAGAGTAAGATATTCTTTTTAAAGCCAGCTAAATATGTGCATAAATAATGTCTTATACAACATTAATAGTTACGTATGTATATATGTCTACCTAGAACGAATGTCTGATGAGTTGAAAAGACATTGTTTAGATATAACGTGGACTAGTTACTAAAGAAATTGTTGTGAAGTTCAAATATTTTTTTTTTCTTTTTGTTATGCCTTTTAATTTTATACACACTCTTCGTGGTTTTAATGCGTCAACTTTTATATAATCGTGTTAGTTGACATTGAAACATCGATATATGTTTATGTCAACGGCATATATTTTATATCTTGTCTTATATGCGATTCCTCGAGCATTTGCTTTTGTTCTATTCTCAATAAGTTTACAGTTTCTTAGAAATCTTACAATGTTCTAGATAAAGAAACGCATTATTTTTATAGCCACTTTGCAATAGCCTAAAGTTTGAATTGACTTCAATAAATCCACTGCCTGGACATAATACTCATAAGATACTTCGGCCACGAGAGAGGAATTTTATTTCTCCACTTTGTCTTGAATAAAACCAAGTGTTAAACCAAGCAAAATAGTGGCGTAGTTAGCCTTCGAAGAAACCGATATTTGCGAATACGGATTTTAAAAATAAATTTTGTACTCCGATTCCAGTCAAAAATTGCTGCTAAAATTCAGCTATAAAAATCGTTAAAATTGACGAATCAAAATATGTTTCAATAGAAAATGTTATTTTATGGACCCATATTTGATTTTTCAAATCATTCCGCTAAGAATTGAGCTACGTTCACAGTACGGCCAAATCGAAAAATATTGCTTCAAGGGAAACGCAATTAACGTTATAACTAATGATAATCTTAAGCATTAACTTGAATTAAAAACTATATTTTACGGCCCTTTAAAGAATCTTTGACCTATTATAAAAAGAGTTTTAGAACTCATTTTTGGAAATGTGAAAGAATCATTAACAGACACAACATAAAATTGTAAGATAGAGTGGCAAAAAAGGGACGAAACAAAGCAATACCGATATAGGTGGATAATAATATAAAATTTGGCTAATTGTTTATTTGCAAGACATTACATATCAAGTGTTGTATGGAAGAAGACCAAATCTAAATGTGTCACAATCAGCCATAAATTCCGATATGATTTCAGTTAGTTTTTTTTTTGGTTACCCTCCTACAATTATTTCGGTATGTTTAACATTTTTTAACAGACTTACCATTGATAAGAAACTTTGGTTCACGGACATCCCATCCCGATGTAATGGGAAGAAAGATAAAATTGCCCATTTATTTAATAGATAATATCTGATATAATTTATTCTTACTTACCTTTCTGTTGTTCTTGCCAAAATCGCTGTAAATTGAAATTAAAACGTTGCAACATCACACATAATTTTCGGCTACCAGAGAAATAATAATTGAAAAACAGTAAACTGGGATTATTTGTAGATATCGATCTGAAATTCAAAACAAATAGTAACAAATATTTTATGTGAAATTCTTTCAATCGAATGTCCAACTACAACGCCCGACTACAATTTAGAAAAAACTCGCCTTTTACTTCATATTAAATCTACGATTCCCACAGAAGCCATTCAAAGTGCATCTAGAAACTTACCTGGTTTTTTTTTTATTTCTGTAAAAATTTCATGCAGGTTTTTCTTTAAGATTTTAAATATACAGAATTAAAGATTTTTATTTGAAACAAATAACACACTGCGTTTTGACATTTACATATGAAGTGTATTGTGGTATGCTGTGTACTCTCCGTTTTTTCTTTTCTTTTTTTTTTTATGTGTGATATAATCATATAAATTATTAAATATATTTCATAGTTTATATATGTATACACACACAAACATACGCATATATACATATATTTAAATATATATTATATAAAATCGTACATATTATATAATTTATACAAATAGTAGCCTGTATGGACAATACAAACGAAAATAATAAAATTAAATTGAAAGAAAATTGTAATATAGAATTTCGTTTTTTATGAAAATAAAATTATTATTTTTATCCATGTTTTTTTTTCTTTTTTGAAGTGAAACTTTTTTCATGGTAAAATAAATCGTCACATTGTGACAGAGGTGTGTTACCAAAAGTGTAACGTTTTTTATTGTATCTCGGACCATAAACTTAATTTTTTTTTATAATTTCATTTTTTTTTTGCTTATATTGCAAATTATCGAGTTTATTATTAAGGATATTATTTAAGAAAAAAGGTTAGAAACAAAAAAGAATTTTTTTTCCAATATCAATCAAGTTCCACTTCCAACGAGCGAAGCGATCACGCCTACTGTGTTTTCTTTTTGAGTAAAAATATCTAACATCTAATAATTAGTTTTATATATAAAAAACAGGGAGGACAGGAGAACTTGTTATATAAAGAATAAGAGCAAAATATTGTCGATTTGTTTTTCTTTTTTGGCTGAAGTAAATTTAAATAGAAAAAATATTTTTTTTTTTTTTTTTAATATTTAGCATAGATTGCACAAAAACTAATTTTTCTTAAACTAGACCACTGCTTTTCAGTACAAAACATTAATATTTTTTCGTACTTGTCTAAAGACATTTAGTTCGTACACACTAAAGGAAAACTGTTCGAAAATTTGAAACACTTTAAAAATTTTAATATAAAGCTAAAAATTGCCCGATGGCTTCTCTTCTAAAAATAAAGTTTAAATATTCGATTGAGAAATTTAAAATAACAATTCAGATGTTGTTGTCAATAACACATAAATTAGATATTGATACGAAATTTTTCTACAATATTTATGTATACAGTTGAAGTGTTGAGCGTCACAGGCTTGTTCCAAGGGAAAAATGACTCTTTACTTGCTATACCAACAGAAAACAAGTTAATAGTAGTTTTTTTATTTCATTCATAACCTGCAAAAACACTCATCAGAAAACCCATTAATTTTATACATTTTTTGATTAGCAATAGATATTATTAGGTCTACCGGAAGCTTCTGTCCGTGTGGTTTACAACAGAAGTTTTAGTCAGTATGTTCAAATTTATTTGACGAATATTTGGCTCTCTCGTTTAATGCATATATACTGGCCATATCGGGAAACTAGGATTGGTGTGGAAATATTCTAGATGGATGTCACATAAGTTAAGTGAGAAGTATTTGAATGATCATATGCATATCGAACTCCTCTTGGACTGGACGATAGTTTGAGACAAGAAAAAGGAATGTGTAAAACCTGCCCAACCCCCTCTAAGCCGAGCTTGAGTGCGAGTAAGAGAATGTTATTGTATCTTGTGGGACATTGGAGGATCAATATATATTAAGCTGTTGACATCGATCGAAAAGCCGGAGTACCGGAGAAGTACTGTGAGCAATAGAGAAATTTTGAAAACAGATTCGATAGGAAGTATATCCATACTGCTTCATGATAATGGCGCGTACTGCTTTGTGGACTCGTCAGAAACTAGCAAAGCTAAGCTGAGAAATTCCGTCGACCTAGCACTCTAGCACCTATTGCCACTTATTTTCTGTTCTTACAAAATTTTTTCCATAACAAACACTGCCTCAATTTAGCCTTTAGGGATAAGGCACCTTTTAAAAATGGGATATAAAAATTGCTATCACGCTGACAAGAAGTCAAGTATAAAAAAAATTAATTTTGTTTTATTCTAAAAACTGGCAGAACTCTTTGGTAGACCTGTTACTTGAACTTGGTCACGTCATCTGTCATATAAAAGAAGAGAATTATCTTAAATTTTTGGTTTAGTTTAATTACATTTTAGTTCAATATTGTTTACAAAACACTTCAACTAAATCGAATTTAGGCTTTGAACTTTTTACTCTCTTATTTTAAATAAAAGAATAAATATTTTAAGGAATTAAGGCAACAGACTGACCAGGAGAAGGTTCGATTTCACTAAACTTAATTCTTTTCTCAATACGAATTCATCATTTTAATACGTTTCAATTTAATTCAAATCTCACTCAATAAAATATGTATTTTCAGAATTTCAAAAGGAAAACAATCTGTTATTTTCAATCTCATATACATTGAAAATATGAAAAAATGCGGAAGATTCAAGGGCGGTGATGTTAATGCTATAATATACAAGCACAAGGGACAAAATGCCTACAATTCGGTCTGTACGGTACGATCGATTTTCATTTTGGTTTTTGTTTTCTTTTTAATTTTTTTGGTTTTTGTTTTTTATAGATACTAGTAAAATATTAAATGGACATAAAGCTTACAAAAGGAAAAAAAATTGTGTTTTGTTTTCTTCAATCTTTTTTATATTTGATTATTATGTAAAACATGCTTGTATAGGTGTGTGGGTGTAGTAAAATTTAATAAAACTGCTGAGAAGTTTCGTTTTGGTTAAGTTTTCAGAGAATTTTACAAATTTTTTTACTTTTTCTTTTTATTTTTTTTTTAAGTTTAAATCTGAGTTTTTGATATCGTCATCGTGAGTTATTATACACAGAAGAATAAAGTTTGTTTGTTGTTTAAAAATTTGCTTGTTTAAAAATTTATAGTAATTTTTAGTATCGTAATAAAATGAATTTCAATTAATTTAAATTATTTTATACATCATTTCAAACTGATTGCATTGTATACGTATTCGAAAGAAAGAAAACATAAAATAGATAGAAAAAATATAAATCATCTCAAGGAAATATAGAGTTCGGCTTAGAAGCTAACAATTGATTTCCGTACAATTTGCTTGGAATTGCAAAGAAAAAAAAAATCTTATTCATGAAGAAGTAAAATTTCATTATATAATTATTCTCATTTCTTTTAATTTAATCCTTGATTTATATTTATTTACAATTGTACATATGGAATTATAATCCCATTAAATTATTGATCTAAAACGATGAACACTCAGTTGCATATGAAACGATAGAATGAACTTTATTAAGCATTCGTATTCTAGCCCTATCGCATTCAGAATTAAAAGTTTTGACTTTTATCGGGAGTTCATATTATGCATAAATGTTAAAGATGAAGCATATATTAGCCGATTTCAACATTTGGAAAATCGAGTAAATACTTTTAACAATTTCTATTGGACCAAACATCTTTCTGAGTAGTGTCGAAACCAGTTAAATGGTTTACAGAAGTGTTTATTTAGTTAAAACAAATCGTTTCGTCGGAGTTTCCTTCATTGGTCTGTGATAATTTTTAACTATTTTCTTTTGCCATTTTTTGTTGTGTATTCTCTAACGAAGAAGTTATCTGTATAAATCAATTTTATCACATCGTTCATGATATTTCAATATATGCAAAGAAGGCTTAATGCAGTACAAACATTTCTTGGTTAACTTGAGGATTTAGCTCAACTTCACCTACCCATCAGCCTGTTAGTGCGATATTTAAAATCGCAAAATACGCAGTTTGAAATTAAATTTGACAGAAACAACGTACTAAAATTTCAATTTATCACAAAAAAAAAAAAACAAAAAAAAAGAATTAAATTGATAAAAACGTGGGGGGGGGGGGGGGGGGGGGGGGGGGGGGGGGGGGGCTATGTGATATTTCCCACAAATACTTTTTACTTTCAACTTTAATGTCTTACTGGCTTTATGATTTTTTAGATGAAGCTCTCTGTAAGATCTATAAATTATTTCATTAATTTAATTATTTTATGTAAATGCTGATATTTATAAGTCGATTGTATTCAATCGAAATTTTTGAAGACAGGACCGACCTTCAAATGTATGAATCGTTTTCAATGTCTTCTAGAAAGATTGTACATGTGTTCAAAAGTCACTTAATAGCTCTAGGGCCTTATATATCAAAAATTGTTTTTCTCTATTGAACAATAATTAGTGGATTTCGTTGCCACGTTATGTTCTCTGTTCAAAAATTTATAGTAATTGACGATTAATTTTGTGATAAAATATTTTTAATTTAATAATTAAATCAATAACTGAATACTACCTTCATGTTAAATATATAGAAAAGTTCAGCATTACGGTGGTAAAATCAATGTATGGTGACACAACATCTGACATATGAACACATCTACGAGGAATATCTGCACAGAAGCAACTTCTTAGTAAAATTTTCCTAAGCACTTAGACGAACAACTTCGAAATTGAACATTGAAACAAGTATCAAAAACTGACGTCGAAAACACCTACAACTACTGCTGCAGTATTTAATGATTCTAATTGCCAAGGTCTAAAAACTTTGCTTAGCTCTTAATTAGCAGCGATCTTTTATCATCATGGCAAATATTCCTTAAAAGCTTGGCTTTTCAGAATGCCGTATGATGTTGATTAAATGAAAGGTTATGAATTATAGTACTGCCAAGATGATCACATTGATCGAATTTCAAATAATTTAAAACAAAATTCAAAACAAATACTAAAGCAGTGTGGTAGCTTATTAAACTTATTGTATTATCATTTAGCTTAGATCTCGATTTCTATATCTTCTTCATGTATTTGAAGGATGTGCTCATCTGTCACCGTGGTCACCTCGTAAGTAATTTAATTCCTAAATTAAGTTTACATTTACGTGCAGGTTAAGGAAAATTTAAGCATCAAACCAATGAATATTTTTGATATATAAACAACATTGACAATTAATCCCTGCGAAATACGAAAATGCACTATTCTACTATTTATTATACCTCTGAACGGTGAATTTGGCGATATCTACTTCTTTTTATTGCTCCATCAGAGTTGAAAAGGTATTGTTTGGAAATAGAAATTGGCTTTTGTATATTTTCTCTGTTCATAATTATTTTTCGGTTATTTTAGATCTGTTCGACAAAGTCTTTATGAATGAAATTAAGCAAAAATAATAAGTTATCTAAACTTTGCGAGGTCACGTATAGTTCAATAGTTCAACATTATAGCTATGATAGCCTAAAAGCCCGACTTCATATTCGACCTATAGAGTCGATTAAGCGCGAACAATGTTATAAACATTATTTTATATGCCGCTACACAATAAGCGTAAATATATTTTGCGTCACACAATGTTATCCTTTCCTAAGAATGTTAATACTTCATCGCAGCTATCGCAGTTTACCGGAAAAGTTTTCTTGTATCCTATATGTGGCAAAGTTTTGTATAAGCATCGATCTACTAACAAGAACCACATTAAAGAAAAAAAGATGTTTTATATATCGTTTTGTCAACTGAATGCGCTTGGAATTGAAATTTTACTGCAATATGCAATGATTTAAACCGAAATCATTTCAAATGTATCTGAGTGCTTGAAACGTTTTGCCATATAAGCCACTTCTGTTATGTTCCTCCACATAATCTCTTAAGCATATATCATATGTACATGTCGCAGGTCTAAGACACTTAAGGATTTGGTTTTTTTTTGTTATTTATTCCTTATCATTACTTCTAATTATTTCCCTACATAGTTGTGACCTTTGATTTTGTCTTGTTTGGTACATTTTCAGTGACTTTGTTAATATTGAAAGTAATGTTATTTTATCGCACATTTTATTAACCAAAATAGTATTACTTGGATATCTAGGGATGATCGATTTGGTTGATAGATGTCTGCCCTATTTAACTTGCTTACCTGTCTAAATAAAGCTGTTGCATTTTGTTTTCTCAACTTATTTCACATTTTTGTTAAGCCTAACTATTTAGAAAAAGAAATTTCGAACTTCTTCATCTTCTTCTTCATAAGTTCCATTATCGAGATCTCCTAAGCCGCTAATGTTAGGATCATTATTTTTATCGGTTTCTTCAGTATGATTTTTATTGTTGGGGCCTATTAATTGGATAGGATTACCTAATACTCCAGACATGTCGACTAGCGGACCTAAAGGATCAAATGAGTCTTCAAGTAGGATTCCACTTTCGATGGCTGCAACAGCTTCCTCGTAGTATCAGTTAAGATCTCTTCGAAAGCTGTCTTCTATTGAAGGATCGGCAATCATGATGGGATTCTGATCGGATAGCATTTGAAGACCGGGTTCATCGATTTGCCCCAAATCCAGATCTAGATGATCAAATATATCGCGTGACGATGAATAGTCAGAGAATATAATCTGCGGTATATTGGTGGTGGTTGTAGGCGTATTTGTTTGATTTTGTTGTTGTTGAATTTGTGTGGATTGTTGTTGGTTAAGCTGTTGATTTTGATTATTTAGGTGATTTGTTGCCATTATATGATTTGTAGACGAAGGTACCGGTGATATATTGCCGCAACCCAACATTGTCAAGCCGGGCGAAGACACGGAAAGCGGTGAAGGGGCATTTTGTGGCGAATGTAATGGAGAATGATGTGGTGATGTCTGTACAGACAGTGACAATTGATGATGCGGCGAATGCGCTGATATTGGAATTGGTAGCGGAGATGAAGGAGATGGCACACAATGATTTAGAGGAGAAGATATAGGCGAGGAAGCAGTCGAGAGTATGTCTTGTCTTAAGTTTGGATTAGAACTGTCGTTGTTATTAACCATGCCCCCCAATGAGTGACATGTTGTAAGACCATTGACGTTTGTGCTATTGCCGCTACTACTGTTTGTGGCACTTATCACAGCATTGTTGTTTAAATGCTGTTGTTGCTGCATTTGTTGTTGATTTTGTGCGCCTGATAAGTTATTATTGTTATTATTGTTACTACACGCAGTGGTAGAATTGTCGTTACAATTCACCGGACTATTTCTGCTTGTGGCGGTTGGTGTCAGATCACCGAAATCCAATAATTTGTTTGTAAAATTGGGCGTTTGCTGACTGCCGGTACTGCCGCTAACAACAAAATCTTCGAAATCCAAAGCTTCGTAGTTGTTTTGCGGAGATTGGCTACTATCACCCAAGTGGAACTGCTCGAAATGATTATGGAAAGCTGGATTTAAGGAATTATAGGGACTACTGCTATCCAGCGTTCCGAACGTGTTTGGTACTCCGGTGTTTTGCAGTTGTCCATTGTTTAGATTCGCTGCACTTTGAGGATGTCTTATAGGACTAGGCGGGGCACTGGCATTCAATTCATTAGTAGTTGTACCGGAAGTCAACAGTCCTGGAGATGATCCCGGACTTGGCGGGTTTAAAGGTTGCCGATAATCTGTCATATTATTTGTAGGATTGGTGGCGCCTAACGTGGGTAGCGTGCTGTACACTGCAGCAGTGCTGACTGCAGGCTGTGTAGTACTTTGAGCCACACTATTAGCAGTTGGTGATTGCACCGATAGGTTGGTGAATGACAAATGGGGAGATGTTTGTGCGTTAGCTGTGGGTGTATTGGCAGCTGACGTTGGCGAGTTTTGTTGTTGACGATAAGGTGATTGAGGTGCAGCACCACCCCCTCCACCATTAGATGGACTAAACGGACTGGGAGATTGATCCCGCTCATGTTGACATCCGTTATTGTGGGATGATAAAATAGGCGTTAGATTTTGTTGTTGTTGCGTCGCCGGCATCATAGGTTGATTGGCAGCGGGGACTGCACCTCCATAGTGCACGGAAGTGAGATCTGGCAAAGAGCCCGTATTAGCAAAATTCAATTGTTGCTCTTGTAAAGATTTGAACATGACATTGGCTGGTATATTGTTAGCGTTGGGAAATTTGGCATTATATGATGTTTGTTGCGAATGCAATTGCTGTTGTTGCTGCTGCTGTGGTTGCAATTGCTGCAGCTGGTGGTGATGCTGCTGATGCAAATGCTGTTGCATTTGATGCTGCTGTTGTTGAGCCTGCTGGTGTTGTATTTGAAGTCTTTGTTGATGAAGTTGTTGCTGCTGCTGATGATTCGTTTGTTGCTGTTGAGCTTGCTGCTGTTGCTGCATTAGAGCATTTTTTCTCCTTTGTGCTTGAGGACTAAAACTTCGGCCAACATGTGGCGAATGAGATCGTTGATGATGGTGATGCTGATAGTTGGCGTGCAAAGAATTCATTTCCATGTTAGCAATCACAACGGCAGGTCCATAATCTCCCTCAGCTAAATTGAGGGTTTGGTGCAATGCAGAATCTGAATTTGAGCGACGCCAGCTGGAATCAATGGGCGGACTTAAATAAGACTTTTGATTACTTGGAGGCATGCCACCCATCGTTATACCACTGTTGGTACTACCGTATGGGGAACGATCTTGTTTTCGTTCAGAAGGACGTCGCATAGGCCCCACACCTACACTTCGCCCTCGCGATTCCCGATACGTTGGAGTTGGGGACCCGCCACTACTTATACATCCACTACCCGCCGTTACAGTGTCTGGTGAAGCACCTCCTCCACTCGCTCCACTATTACTTCCACTGCTGCAACTAGGAATCCTAGGGATTGTAGCGTTTAAGTCCGCATTATCTGAATTATTCAGATTGTTTTCTAACACTCTAGTGGCTTTTACTTCATTCATTATTTTCTCAAATTCCGCTGTACCTTCAGCCTGCTTTTGTTTTTGCAAAGCAATCTTTTCGCTAAATTTACGTGGATTTGCCATAATTTCTGGCTTTTTTACAATCGCACAACCAACAAACGAGCGTTGATACTACTTTTACTGCTACACTCCACCCCTAAGTTTCTGCTATCCTACACAAAATTATTTATTTAACTACTCGTAGCCTGCTGTGTTTCAAGACGCATGCAAACTGTTTCTTCGTAATATTTGCTATGTCTACTTTAAGTGCCTGTGTGGAATTGATTGCATCGATTGCATATTAAAGTTAAGAGATGTAGAAGGCAAATATGTAGTGCATTCAGACATATCATTATCATCAACATCATCATAATTATCCATCACAAGCAGATAGAAGTGCGTCCGTCCATTTGGTTATAATACCGTAACAAAAAGGGAAAAAATGAGTCGGCGGCAACGTGACGATATTATATAAAGAAAAAATTCCAAATTTTGTATTAACGCAAATTTTCGGTTGTTCAACATTTGTGATTGTCGCAAGTGCGATAAAAGCAAAGAAGGGAAAAACACAGAAATAAAGAAAAAAAGAAAACAAAAAAAATTGATATTCAATTACAAAAACAAATATATAAACAGTTTTATTAATTATTAATGAACTCTTTTTGCTTATATTTAATATCTTTCTGAGAAAAATGAGATTCGCTTTCATTTTTAAACTAACGCTTGAACACGCAATCGAAGAGCTGAGTATGTGTGAAACACTGTTTATATAGTGTTGTAAATGGAATATTTTTGTGCTGTTGTTGAACCAATATTTGCATATTTTAAATTTGTACTTATTGCATTGTTAACTTATTGCTGTTGTTTTAAAGTTCATTGCAAACAATATTCGACCTGCTAATGAAAGACATCTCTGAACAAATCACTGCTGGGGAAGGCTAACTAATTCGTCAATTTGGGTATTTGGTAGTTTTTGTTCAAGATACTTCCTTTATTGTCCCCTGCAAAATTTGCAATATAAAATATAGCGAATGCAAAGGGGAAGTGTGTAGCTGCGAAGGGCGAACAATGCAATATTTCTTCAACACAAGAAAGGCAACCTTAGCAACTAGTGGTAGAATTAATCATTAAACAGTATTTATTATTGTTGGCAAGAAGTATGTCCAGCTCGCCGATTACCGCGATAATAAACTGTTTTTAGTCTTTTTTATTGCACGAGATGTTACATTTCTCGGACCCCATTCCCACATGACTAACTGATTGCCTAACTGAGAGTGAATGTTTCATTTCTTTCTAAGTTCCCGTGCGTAGGAAGGTAAGAGTGATGTTATAATTGTAAAATGTTAGAGACTAATTCGAATCTTAGCGACTACGATATTTAATTTGACAATCACCACATTTTAACGTTCTCATTTCATTCATTGTTTTAAGACATAAAACAACTTATTAAATGTACTCATATGTTGCCGCAACTGTGGCTGAATTGTTAAGAAGCGCCTCTAGCAAGTCAGTATACGTGGATTCAAATCTCGTTGGGGTAATTTTTTTCATAGCCAATAAATGAAAAAACACCAACGAGCCCGATACCCTATGCTGCTAGTGCTCTCATCGCTCTAGTCTAAGAATTCATTTCATTAGTCTAGAGTATAATAATAATACTCATTTGTTATCATTGCAAACTTATGCTATTTTATAACTGAAAATGAAAGCAGTGTAAACACAAGACCGCCCAACTTGTCAGAATCTGAGCTATTGACACGAGCGCCAGAAAAATCGGCAACTTTTACGATGATTTGAAAGACTTCCTATTCATTGATACAAGGACATTCTTCAGTTTTATTACGGAATGCAACAATAACTCTTCCCATATCTGCACAATTTGTTGCCTTCCAATACCGCATATACGCCAAGTTCAAGTTCGTAACCTTAAATTTTGTAACAGGTCTTTTTGCAGGCTACTGATACTATATAACCGAAGCATGGAGTATGAGAACCATTTTTTTTTTGTATTTCGGAGGCTTAAAGGAACAACATAAAAAAGCGGGTATTGCTTCAATTTCTGAAAGTTTAAAACGCACTTATGATGACAAGAATGTCCGTAAAACAGAAGCACGTTACAACGGTTGCTATATTCGTAGCCTATTTGAAGACAATTCGGTGTTTTAATAATGTAAGGGAAAAAAGAAAAGAAATAAAAATGTCTTAATACGCAGTTTTCTGATTAAATTTTTCATGGGTTAAGAACTGCCTCTGGATATAAAGAAAACCATTTCATCAACTCTCTGCCATCCTTGGGATATGCTAAGCGTAGCTTTAATGCTACCAAGCTCAAATGCGCGTTCAGATCGACATTTGTTTCACATTTTCTTGGAAATGATTTTAATCGCATTCAAAATTTTGAAGAACATAAAAATCAGTGAAGTTTTTCAAAATCGGTACTTTTTTGACTATTCTTGGCACAAAATTTCGTAAAATTTCATTGAATACGAGATTTTGTGATTCTTAAAAATTTTAAACAAATTTAAGCTAATAAGTATTAAAAAATTAGCATTCAATATTACATCGCATTTTTGTATGTGAGCTAGTAAAGAGAGAAGCTTCTAAGTAATTCAATTGAGAAATAATACAACTCGATTATAAAGATCCATTTGGCTTGTTATACTTTTTTCATCAAAGTCCAAAAGATTTTAACAGTTTGCTATTTATCTTAAAATCTGTACATATATGCATATATACACATGTATATACATATATACATGCATATATATGTATACATATATAAAATACTATTAGAGCGAAAAGAGTTCATTAGCAATTTTCTCTGTAAAACGATTTTTTCTTCTTTACTTACGATTTAATTAGTTATTAATTCACATAGGTATTCAAAACTTTTTTGGGATAATTGATGCAAGTGCGATTATTAGTTTTAATATGCCGCTTTCCAAAATCGTTTTATGCATCGATAGCAAAAATGATGTCGCAAGATATTATTGAAGGGCTTATTGTTGTGTATAGTTTATTTACACTCTATGGAAAAAATGCACAAACACCCAAGAAAATTATAAAGTTCGCGCTTTTTTCCATTTATGAGTTAAAACGCAAAAAAGAAAGCGACAACAACAACAGCACTTATAATAATAATAATAACAAACAACAAGAGGCAAAAGTGACAAGAAGCAACGCGCAAAAAATACTAACACACACATTTATGCATACGTAGAGAGAATAGAATTATTATAGAAGTTAAAAAAGCGAAACTTAATGTGTGTGCATGTCGAAAAAGTCGGGTTTTGTTTGTGTCGAAGAGAGAGCAGTGAAGCAAGACGTATGATCTACTGAAACAAATATAATCAAATGCTTGGTTTTGTATTGACAAAATATAAGACGCGTGGTGATGTGAGCGCTTATTTTACTTCGTATTTATTGTATATTAAACAGCTGCTTGTTTGCAGACTGCTCTTATTGTTAACTTGTAGAAAATAGTTCTTTTTATCACTGGCTGGTTTTTCTTTTGCGTTAAGGAGTATTAAGATGAAATGATAGATATGGGAAATGTTAAACCTTGAGACGTTTTTCAAAAATTTTTTTATATTTAAAGCTCAACTTCAATGCAATTTTGCTTTCGATTCAAGGAAAAAAATTTTTCTTGTTTTTTTATTTTGTTTCGCACGTCTACCACGTTATATAAAAAAAATTCTTATAATTTTTTCTGCTTTGTTTTCGTTAGATTTTCAAACACTTTAAAATGAGTGCATTTGATTAATATGAATTAGTTTCATTTCTTCTTTTCTTTAGGTTTATATGTGATGTAGATGAGTATTAGCAGGTCTATGCATAAGTTCTTTTCACGTTTGATTATAGTTTGTTGTCGTGTGCTAAGCCATATTGTTTTTTTATTTATCTCGTGCTCTCTCTTTCTCTCTCTCTTTCTCGGTCAATCTGTTTTTAATTTCACCGAGGTAAACTTTTTACTCAATCAAATACCGACACTTTTGTTGTTACTTGCATGCAGTCATGTATATACACAGGCTATATATTTTTATATATGCATATGTATATATACATTTTAACTAAATATACTGCCAGCACTCCTGTGACCTCTTTTCTTTTTCTATACTGTTGTTGCTTGTTCTGCCTTTTAGTAAAAAGCCGCTGCTGCTAAACACTCCTCTTTTTTCTATATTTTTGTTTCTCAAACACGTTTTACTTATTATTATTATTATTAAACTTTGATTGTGAACATTTATTCTTGTTTTTATGCTAATTTTTTATAGACGATTAGCTTCTTAGTCGCTTGTCGTATGAAATTTCTTTTCTGTCTTCAATTTAGTTGCTGATGACGCTGTCTTTTGCTAAATTATTCCCAATGCTGGGGTTTAATTTTCGTAATACTTTTTTTTAAATTATTTTATTTCATTTGTATTTCTACTTTTCTAGACTAGCTATCAATTGCTGTTGTTGCTTGTGCTGCTGCGTTATGCTTGTTCTTGTTTACTTTTTAATTGCATTTCTCTGCTTTGCTCAACTGTGTATATATTATGCACACACAACATTCCTTTACATATATACGTATATTCATCTATATTTATACATATATATATAATTGCACATATAAGTACTCATTACACATTTTTACATATTTCTTTTTATTTTTTCTTCGTTATATATATAAAAAATCACCTGCCGTCGTATAATGTTTTTAACATAACTTATGCATATTTTTTAATAATTATGACTTTTTTAAAATATTCTTATTCTTATGACGATTTTTTAAGACAGAAAAATACTTTTCTTTCTTTAAAAGAGAACGAATCTGCTGTTCTTCTTCCTCTTATTGCTCTACTATCGCTACTGCTGTTCTCTCTGTGGATTTTCTGTACATTATGCCTTCGAATTTCATTTTAATCACAAACATTTCGTTTTTCTTGTTTGACTGTCGAACTATTATTACTTTGCAATTATTTGATTTAATTTTCTTATTGGATTTAAATTTATAAATGATAATTTCTTTCGTCGTAATATTAAAAAACTTTTTCTTCTTGAATCTTGCGGAAAACTTCATTAAGAAAAAATTGCTCAGCAAAACACGAACTGTCACTCGGATGTCAAATAAACGACTGATAAACTGTCAACAAAAATTTTAAGAAACTGTGTTCAGTAAATAAAGGTGTGTTTAATGAATTTAAAATTTTTACTAACAATCTCTGGCGGTAACGAGATAAAAAGTATTACAACAAACAAAATTAAATAATGATTGCGTTAAATGGTAGAGAGCGCTTTACTTACGTTCATGTACGATATTGTTTCTCGAATGGGCGCTGAACAAATAAAATCACAGAAATAAACGGCATTGGCAATACTTTGAAAGAACAACTTTCAAAATATTTCTTTTAGTAAATTTTCTGTTTTGTTAAAACATTTTCCAACTTATAAGTGTTACATTAAGGCAAAATTAGAAAAGTACCTATCTCTTTCAATTTATAGACGGTTACAGTTTAAAATAAAAGGCCAAAGTCAGATCAAATCGTTTTAATATAATGACGCTTACTTCAAATTTCTGGAATTTTTCATGTGAGTTCTCAAATTTCCTTGTGACTAAAATTTAGTACTTGATAATACTAACACTATATTGCAGCTTTCAGTCAGTTCTTAATCTTAACATTTTCACTGATTGTTTGTGTCAAATCGATATTTTTTAATATAATGAAAGCTTCTGTTGGTTCAACAATGTGTTACAAGAGACAGAAATGTTTATAAATACAAATCTCATGATCGAACTTCTGGTTATATACTTCAATACCAGCTCAATTGTAAAGGTGGCATAAAAATGATGGCTAAAAATGCAATTATAGCAATTACATAGGGATTGTATAGTCTGACGTAATTTCGTTTATTTTGGGTTCGAATTTGATTCTTAAAATTTGTCATTTTTTAAGAATGTTTGAACAAAACTATCAGGGATGTCACTGACAAAAATTCATCTGCATTAGGGATGTTTGCAATCTTAACAAAAGTTGCGTATAGTTAAATGCTAAAAATAATATTTTTACTTTACTTCAAATTCGTCAAAACCAAAACACGGCAACCCATTCACTGATGTAAACAAAATTTTGATTATTTATGGTATAGTGATTTGTAGATAATTGCATTTTGTTAAAAAGTGGAAATTAAGAGAGCAGAGTAAAGCAAAAAAGTCGAAATGTAAATTAGAAAAGAAAAACATAATTTAATAAGAAGTAACTGATTGTTCTCAACTTATATAAAAATCTGAATTATTTAGCATAACAAAGATATTTAATGTATCGAATGTTCAACTTCAAAATTGCTGCTTAATATATTCTTTTAATAATAAATTATTTTTTTGCATTGATAAAACAAAAAATTAAAAATTCAGAGAGAACTTGATAGATTTGATTTTATTATTGCATAGCAGATATAACTTTAAAACTTGCTGCAATAATTTCCCAAAGTCATTTAAAACTTCAACGGAAAGAAAGGCATAATTAACCAATGAATACGGGCCCAAAAACAAAGAAAAAAATTTCGATGAGAGAGTTAATTGGAAGATCCCAATTAGCCACGTATTATGCAAATTTTGCATATATGTATAAGTTAAAGATTCTCTTCGGCAAACGTTTTATTTGAAAAAGTCAAAATATAACAATCGAGAAAGGTCATCCTTAAATACTTTACATCACTTTGCCTAATGCAATACTTCATCCATTTCTATCATAGTTACTATGTAAATATTTCCTTTTCGGAGAAAGAAAGAAATGCGAGCGATCCAAAACATACATCGACGTGGTCCAAACGTGCCAAAAACGTATTACACTGTGATGGGCAGGAAAAAAAGTGTGGAGAAGGAGATAGGTTGCCAGTCGTAATTAAAGCCTTTTGTCTATCGCTACTTGGCGCTGAACCCAGGTACGCCGATCGCGCTTCTTATATACTAACTGATGTAGTAATGGGATAGTAGTTCGCTTGATTTGGTTGATTCTCTGAATGACGTGTTTGTAGACGTTCAGCTGCCCATGGTAAATGTGCATAGGACTCTGAAAAATAAAGTTAAATTTTTCAAAATTAATTATTATAAAAAATATATATATAAAAAACTATTCTTCTCTCGTGTACATTTGTGACACGTGAACTTCTAGTTGCCACAGAGGGAACATAGTCTTCCTATTTGCACGATTTAACCTTCTTAATACCTCTGGTTAAGAGAGCAATGTTATTGTCAAATAACCGTACAATGTCTTGTAAAAGATCTTGTAACAACCGAATTTTAAATGCATACAAATGTACATCTTTACGCATCATTTTCTAGTAAGTATTTGCTTAGTGTCCAAGTTCCCGAATCTGGTAATGATTTGGTTTTAAAATATCCTGAAATGAAAATATGTTTTTTTTAGTACGTTGCAATCCAGGACTGGGCTCGTTTCAAAAAATATTTGCAATGCCAATACTAAGCAAAAAACCCATTTTAAGTTTAACCCGGGAGCCACCAATACCAATTTTAATTAATTAATTAATTAATTTAAGCAATTACCAAAATGACTGCAAACAATTTCTTGGAAAATGATTTCAAGTACTTATAGCTTTCTAAATTAAACCCGAGAGTTATTTTTTTAAGAGTATCAGCAAATTAAATATTCACGTATACGATTGGGTCGTCAGAAGCACCTTTTATTTGAATAGCTACCGTTAATATTTGCTTTATATGAATCTATTATTATTCATTACGTTTTCTTCTTTTACATAATAGCGATTAGAAACCATTATTAGTCGTTCTGAATTATGTTAAGCAATAGTTTCCATGAAATATTCGAATTAAATGTTATTTGTAATCATCTGCGTAAATGTGAATTTTATTAACTAATTTTGCAAATAACTCTAATTATTTTGTTACATAATTGTTGCGATTAAGCAAATTTCGAAACTTTAGATGTTTACAACAAATCAAAATTGACGTCAGAAATCTTATAATTTATATAAAACCTTATGAACAGCGTGAGTAGTGAAACAAATTTGGACCATTCCTTCGTTAAGATTTCATATTGGATAAGCAAGCAAATTCCGCAAATTTGCTATTTTAAATTCAAAAGTTCAAACGGTACTCAGCGCGATAGTATGTTGAAGATGTTATTGATTCTGGACGGAGTTTTTGGTGATATCATCTAACATCTAGAGTCAGTTCAATATAACTTGAATTTTTATTTTATTTATCTTTCCCCAGGGTTGGGGATTTTCAGAGGCTTAATAACTTTGACTTCGAGAAATTCATGCATCTACTATTCTTTGCGCGTTTTTCATCTCTGTCACTGCAACTGGAACAACATCTTTTGTACTAATGATGGCCTCGGCCAATTGAGTATGTGTTGGTATTTAATTCCAGTAATACACCAATATAATTCCGTTAACTATTTAAAGTTCTCTTTTATTAGATTGCAGTAATCGCTCCAGCTTTTGACTTTGTGCCTTTGTCTTCTAATTCTAAATGAAAGTATTTGAGTTGCTATTGCGGGATAGTAAATTCAAATGAAAAGTTTAATCTTCGATATAACAGCTAAGAAGTAACATACATTCTCGAGGTGAACTTCACATTAACATGGTTTATTTGGGCCTACGATAAGCTAATTCATTTAGCATCTAGCTATCGCTGGTTCGTTTAATTAGAGTTTACTGTACACAGAATTTTTTTTGTAATATTTGTAAGTTATCTCTTAATTTCCCTAGCAGTCTTAGCCGATGCGATTGTTACTATCAAATTTCTAAAAATGTGTCTTCAATTCTGGTTTGCATAGAATCTTTGTAACATTTTGGACCAATGGAAAAATGGAGCAGTTTAAACCGCGTTCATCTTGACTTCAAATTTTTTTGACTAATGCTGTCGTAAGTAAACGAATAGCGGTTTGAATGGCATATCAGTGCTCAATTGATGTTTCCAGTCTCTGCCAGAATATGTTCGTCAGCTTACCACCACGTAAACTATACAAGTTTAGAAAATTCGTTAAAATAACTTAAGGGAGAATTAATTTCTAAACAGAAGATTCAATATGTTTGTAGTGCCTTTTCAATCTTATCTCGGCAGTTTCATCTAGAAGAGATATTGCCAAAGGATTTATGTGATTGCTTAGTCTGTCAAGATATTTTGAAGAAAAGCGTTGAATTAGATTTGTAATAAGTGGAAAATCCAGATCGTAGCGAATAGTTTTGTTACTAAGGGATCACGGGGCGTTAATGATAAAATGAAACCTCTTAAATTAATATGTTTGAAGTATTTCAATATTAGAGTTACTGGGTGTTCCTCACAATTATACGACGTAGGTTCAAATTGGTTGAAGGATACTATTGCATAAAATGCATTTATTTCTTGGATTAGGTTGAGATTCTGGACGAATTAGCTGATAAAGTCTTCTGGTCTTTAAGTTAAGTTTATGACGTTTAGCTTTTACGTGATTTTTCCATGCTAACCTTTGGGTGATATGTAAGTCGAGATATTTTGCACATCTGTTAATTGCGACTTTATTATCATTAAAAAATAATGCGGAACAAGAATCGTTATTTAGCATCAACATAATATGCGTAGCTTTTTGCAGCGTTTATTTTGACGTTCCAGTTTTTTAGTTAAAGCGAAATTTTATTGAAATGTAGTTGTAGCTCGTAGGAAACATTTCTAGCGTCACGACATGAAAATGAAATAAATATTGTCAGCGATTGCAAGATCTGAAGTGAAAATTGTATAGGTTGGATAGTATTGGATCTTTCATTTTCAAGTTCTATTTCATAAATAACTAATAAGTAGCAAATGCATTGGAGTTGGAATAAATTTTTTAAGTTTGAAACGTAGAATATATCTCACCAGACTTTCTCGAAGGACATTTCTATTTCTAAGCATTAGGAATTATTCTTATTTTCAATAGCTTCTTTGACATATGACAACACGATAACATTGATCAATGGTACACTGTTTATTCCTGAAACAGAGCTGGTAGTCAGGGATAGTAAGTTTCTATTCCGGAACTGGGAGCAGTTTTTGTAGATATATTGTTTCAAATATTTTATAAGGTGTTGCCAATAAACTAATTATGTTTTTGGTTTATCTGCTTTAGCCACCGTACTTATTGGAGTTGGAAAGTGGTTCAGTCTTAACATGTTGTTAGAAATGATTAAAATATTATATAAGAGTGCTTAAGGCGGTTTACTGAAAACAGATATATAAAGTATTGCATTAAATTGCTAAAAATAAATATGCGAAACATGCGTAAAATAAAGCCAAGTGTTAATGCGCTTTACTAACATTACGTGTTATATTACTAGCATTACTAGCCAAGTAAGTAATGTTTTTGTGTAGCAAATATACGTTTATTGTGTGAAAATAATAAATAATATTTTCAAAATATTGCCTATCGGTGGCTACACATTTGACCCATCGGTCTACTAAAGTGTGGATGCTAAAAAACTGTTGCTCTTCTAAGGCAAATTAGTCATCGATCTATTTTTTCACATTTTCGCGCGAATCAAAACGCTGGCCACTAAATGCGTGGCCAATCGGTTGAATCAAGTTGTAGTCGGAAGTATTCGAGTCTGACGAGTAAACCGCAAAGCTACCATTTACCAGTTGAGCGCTTCGACCGTTTTGCGGACCAGTTTTATCGTATGGATAACTGAATGGATATATTCAGCTCTTTTTTTTGAATAGCGAAGCGTTAAAATCGATTTTAACAATTTAGATAATGAATCACTTCCTTCTGATCCTACCAAATACACACTATCGTATTTCTGCGAAAACATGCCTGAGTCTGCCTATGATTTGTGCTTGCGATTCTTAAAATAAGTCGACTTCTCATCCTCAGTAATAATACGATGCAAAACGGCTTTCTTTTGTATTGTTCGAGCAGAAGAAAAATGCTCTCGGCGAATGCTGTTTACCTCGAAAAAAATTTGACATCTTCGTTTTTAGAAAAAATATTTTGCTTTGCGATATGACTTGGTAAAAAACAACTTCACATCCTCTGCTGTTTCTCAAACCGGCGCCTCAGATACGCCAGTTATTCGAAATTATTATTGCGGATAAAACATAGTGAGAATATGTTGTTTTTTTGTAGTAGTAGTTGAGGTCGATGTTTTTTCTGAACGAGTTTCGTCTTCGATCATCTTACCCTCATTAAAATAGAGAGAGAGAGAGAGGAATATAGTGTGTTCGCGTAGCGTAGGAAGTGTTATGCCTTCGCCGATCAAGCGTCAATCGTAATTAAATTATCGTCTACCTAATGATAGCTTTTTTTATTAAAAATTTTATTTTTACATTTATTTTATTAATAATAAATATATAAAATATATAATAAATAAATAATAAAAAAAACCATTTTATTAATTATATATAGGACGATATACAGAATATATATATATATATAATATACAGAACGTTTCCATTCAAATGCTACGAAAATACTTCTACTGTTAGCGACGGCGTCAAAAAAGTTTCGAATTTATTCACTTCCCGGGCGCACAACATTTGGGCCTATTTTACGACAAATTATAGCATATTTTGCATTCGGATTTTTATATCTATCTTTACAAGATTCAGCTAACTTAAGAACTGAAGTCGGTCGGCCATACAATGTGTAGAAGGTACAGGATATGACAAGAACCGTCAATTCTGCGTAAAATTGAAGATATAGATGTTGAAAACATTCGGTTTCAACATGACGGCGCCACAATTTACACAACACGGACGTGCAATTTCAGGTTCTAGTGATGTGAATTGGCCATCAAGATCTTGCGATTTTTTATCAATAGATTTTTGCAAAGGATTGAGTTTATGCGAATAATGTTTAAACTCTTGATATTTTGAAAATGAACGTCCATTAAGTTATTTATAAAAAAATTTGATATATTAGGATCTTGCAAAAGTTTTGATGATTATTTTTCACTTGAAAAAGGCATTTATTGAGAAAAATTAGTACAATATGTATTAAACAAAATATATTCCATCAAAATACCATCTTTCTCGCAATAAAATGATATCGTATCGGAAGAACTCATGATCTCATTTGGGTCTATCTATGAATCGAAACTTTATCGTAGTTTTTCAACTTTGTGGAATCGCGTGTCAGCTAAGCTATCCCGCATCGATCTAATCAAGTGGTAATCAGAAGGTGCTATATCTGGTGAGTAAGCTGAGTGCAGTAGTACTTTCCATTCGAGCTGAAACAACGTATCCTTGATCACTTTTGCAAAATATGGCCGAAACGACATTCGTAGTCAATTCGTGTGGTAGCTATTTTCCATCCTTTTGAACCTTTCCATGATTACCATCTGTATGCATTGAATAATTCAAGAAAAGTAAATAGAATATTGTTGTTTTAGGTAGAGGAAAGTTAAAATTATCGAATTCAAACCTTATGTACTAATGATATTTCCTATTACTCTGTATAGTGTAAAAGATAGAATATAATGTAGCGAAGCTTCAATGTTATACCATATATTTAGATATATGGTCATCGGTTGTCTCATAAAGCGTAAGGAGAAAACAAACGAGTTATGTGTTTGCCGTAAAATTTACGAAAAGAATAAGAACCATTTGTTTTTACGCTCTGTTTCATTAAAGCATGGGTATGCACGGCATTTACGATGCGCGTAGAAAAGTGTATTGAGGATGTTATGGAATTTATTCATTGTTTATTAGACAAATTTCTGTTCGTCTGAAGAGGCTTCATGTGTTTCTTCCTATCTTGAAGTTCGCAATTATTTATATAAACTAATTCAAAATAGATTCTGCCTTAAGTGTTGACCATTCATGTTTCACCCTGAAGAGAACGACTTTCTCGTCAGTTTATTTTTTAGTTCCTTTTTTTACAATAAAATTACTTTACCTAGTTTCACTTTACGTGCTTAATTCAGGGGTTTCATTAGAAAATAAAGGCTTCTACAACACAAAAACGAAAATGTTTTTTAGGATAAAAACAAGTAAGCAAGCGAGCAAAAATAAAAACTTGTTCCCCATTTTCCTTCCTGCAACAACAATAAAAACCAAAGCAGTATGCATTAGAAAGCATCATCGGCATGTTAAGTTTCAATGAACGTAAAGTTGCAGTAGCGGAAAATAAGGTCATAGTGTGTAGAAAAAAAAAACATATTTATAAAGTAAATAAAACCAAGACATCCACACGTGACCACAGACATAACCTACATATTAGACATTATTATGCATCACAACATCATTATGAACAACGTGTACAGAACTCAACTGTTACCAGCGCCTTGATAGTCGTTGATATTTAATGATACTCCAAGTAAAACTAAACATTAGTTGTACACATGCATACAAACATACAAACATAAGCATCTTTTACTGTTTAATTTTGTGCAGTATTTGTAAAAAGTGTTTACTTAATATAGCACAGTTCACTCAGCATGGAATTGTCATAAGAATACTAGATAAAGCATAATGATGCAACAACAAATGCTAGGCAATGACAAATGATGAACGCTGATGTGATATTATGACAATGACATAAAAACATAAGACTGTGCAACAGAAATAGAAATAAATAAATGATATAAGAAAAGAGAAAAAAAAACGAAAAGAAGAAAACCAGAACTAACTCGCACACACACCTGCTTCCGTTTGACTTTCCAAGCTAAACCTAAAACTGCTTACACACTCTCGCAGATACAGAGATAAGCACAGGAAAAAGTGTTTTCTTTACTTCTTTTGTTTATTCGTTTTTTAGTTCATCATCAGCATTATCATCATCATCATCAACTCAAGTATTTGCAAAGCACATCTAATGTGCTATAATTTGAAATAAAAACTTAAGAAAAGGAAGAAGAAGAAGAGGAAGACAAAAAAAAAAATGAAAAACAAAAGAAAGTAAAACATATAAAATAAATACAAGATGAAAAAGAAACGACATGGAGTTCTAGCTTTAAAAAACATCTTAACAGTGTAAGAGGCTGAGCAGAAAAAAAAATCGTCTCGTTAAAGCGAAACTAGGCTACCCAAAATCCAGTGTCAAATAATGTATAAATATAAAGGTAATTTATTCCGCGATCCTTCCTGTCTTAATTAGTTCTCCAAGAAAGACCGCATGTGGGCAATTTTAAGTGCGAAACGATCAGTGAAGTAATTATTGATGTTGCGATCATTGAAATTTTTGTTAAGTTCTTTTTTGCACAGAAAAAACAAAATATTGGCGATATTATAAAACTTCATTTCAGACTTGACTGATACGATGCTCCAGCAGCAGTGGATCAGCAGTGATCAGTGGGTTTCCTTACCCTTCTGAGAGGTTATTTATTTTCAGCAGTTAATTAGATTACAAACATTTTAATGAAGTCATTTTTAAAGAGATGGCAAGAGGTGTGGGTGAGGTTTGGGGAGGTGTTTGATGGACTAAGAGAGAGCGGTAATAAATATTCAAAACGAACCAACACATTACAGCAACTTTCAAGGCTTAGGTTGCTTATCCTAACTAAGTAAGAATCACGCATACCCAAGGACATCTATAAACAAATCTGCGGTTTTTTTATTTATAAAAAAAAAAAAAAAAAAAAATTAAATATTTTTCCGGATAAGTTTTTTTCTTTAGTAGGAATTTCTGGACTGATTCAAGCAGTTTTAATTTGAATATTAGAAAAGCCAGCAAATATTTGATATCAAAAATTTTACATTTCAGACTTAAAAAAATAGAGTAATGAAGAATCATCATAAAAATGAATAGCAGATCGCCCTAGAATATAAGTATTTGTATTATTTGTATTTTTAGTTTCTAAATGTTGCAAAAGTAATGAAAAATTTAATGGACCTACCGGCAAGTGAAATATTATGCATAAGAGGTTGCAGTCATTACATTACTGCATTCTATGCCACATTTTCTTTTAATAATGATGTTGATGTTGATACTGGCGCTGTGATGCTGATGCTGATGATTATATTTATTATATACACATTTTTTCTATTTATTTTGAATTTTTGAACTACCTTACTAAGTTGAAAATTTTTTCAAATATATGATTTTAATTTTTAAACCATTTAATTATTATTTATTTATTTATTTATTTTTTTTTTCGTATACGGAATATTCGGTTCAAATGAACTAAAATATTAACAGTTACTTTTTGTAATAAAACCAATATATTTTTTTCTAACCAAGTTTAGGTTTCATTTGTGCAACTACAGTAAGCATTCAGCAACAGGAATATCACATATTGATGCTTAATGCAAACTTTCTGTGAAAATATTATAGACAAATACTGCTCCTTTGTTTGCGGTCGAAAATGTGTAAAGTAATTATATTCGGATTTTATTTAAAAAAAAAAAAAAATTTGAAAAGTTAATTAAAGCATTTCAAAATTTTGTAAAAAATGTTTCTAATGCAAACAAAAAAAAAAGATATTTAATATTAATCTTATTCTAATCTTACAAAAGGATCATAAAGTACCAAAAGAAAAATACAAACTACTTTATATGGGCTTGAATAGAGCACAACATAGTTTCAACAATCTGAAAAGCGTTAAAATATTTACCCAGAAAAGTTCTACATCCTTTCAACGAATTACTATTGATTCTGATTGACAGCAGAGATAAACATCTTAAATACAATACGATAGATAATCTCTGAAGAATTTAATTGAAAACAGAAAAGACAATATTCTCATAAGTTATATAGAAAAATTTTTGTATCAGACACTTTCGAAAAAAGTATCTTACAAACCTCTTTACCTCTGCTATAAAACTTTAGTGCTCGTTATGTTTGGCGGAATGACGAGATCGTTGCATGTCAGCCTTTGGCGTTATATTTGCAAGAATTTTTTTTTTCTCTTTTTAGAAAGGTTTCATAGTTATAGATAAAAAATTAATTTTAAAAACAAAATGTTCACAATGTTTACCTATAGGCCGGTGGCGTAATTCTTTAAAGCATTCGCCATAAAGTATGTTAGGATTTTGTAATAAATTAAAAAAAAAAAAATTAAAAAAAAACTTTTTAAACTAATGTTTGAAGAAAATTCTTGTACAAATGCATGTATTTAGTTATCGCGTAACCAAAATTTATCTCTAAGGTCAACACAGCGAAAGAAATTAAAACCATATGCTCCCAAACAAAGGATAGTTGAGTCATAATATTACAGTTTTTAAAACTCTGCATATATCGTTTCATATTCTATATAAAAACTCTAATAACATAACAATAGAATTTCTTTTAATTGGCCATTGTTATCAACTGTTTGAATTTCTATTTTTATGAAAGCCACCACAGGGTATGTGAGCTCAGTGTGATAAGTTTATCAAGGGATTTGAAAACTGGTTTTTTTTTGCTTTTACTCCTATTGTGTGCAGATAATTTTCAAAAGTCTGTGTCGTTAAAAAATAGAAAAAAAGTTTGCTTTCTTCACAAATAAAACCATAGTTATAATATTGATTATAAAAGAGAAAAGGAGTAAAAAAAAAAAAAAATGTATGCTTTTGTAGGTCTTGTCTATCGCAATCACAGATGATATCTGATGTTCGTTTTACACCAAAGTTTATTGGCTTTTCACCCTGTAATCAAAAAACTTTAATATTGCAATAGAAGCATACGAACTTTTACTCATATATATACATATATATATATATATGCATTCATATTTATGTATATGAATAAAAGAAAATGTATTTATGACTGCGTTGTACATTCTAACACAAAAAGTTTATTCAAGTGTTCTTTGACTTGTGCAAGAGAATCAGTATAAAATTTTTGTAACAACGCTAGTAAATGTAAATAATCTTTTTCTTTAAATACATACATATATATATATATATATAGAATGGCTTTTTACTATTGTCTCAAAGAATCATGGTAGATATTGTTGTCAGTAAAAATTTAATATTAAACACGAAAATCATAGGAAATGGATACGTGTGTGGCAGAAACTTTTATTTAACCTGCTTTCCTGTCAGCATGGAAACTTTCAATCGATAGTTTTAAGCAATTGCGAATATCCGATTGTGCCGAAATTTTTCCTAACAATGTAATGTAAAAAAAAATTTTTCTATATTCAAAATGGCGGCTATAACACAAGGTATATCCGATCATGCCGAAATTTGGTATACACACCTTTAATTACGATCATAAATAATGCGATGTAAAAAAAAGAAAGATTTTTGTTTATATATTGAAAATTTTCCAAATAACTACAAAATGGCGGATTATCATTTTCTTAACAGTTCCCTTGATATGGGTATCAGATAAAATGGGATTTGGTGATTGAAGTTCTCAAAAAAAAAACAAATAAAAAGATTATAGTCGGGTAACTCCTCCAACCATTAAATAGCCTGCTTCACTTCTCCTAATTTAACTCTTCTTCTTATTTTCGTGATTTACGCCTTTTTTGTCGTAGAAAGGCTTACATTCCATAAGAACTCTTATATGATGTACATGGTCCAAATTTGGTTCAGTCAATTTTTATGTCAAATTGCTTTGATGGAACAATTTTTACGATAAAATTGAAAAAAAATTAAACTTTTTTACTTTACAATAAGTTCACTTTTTGTAGTAACGGTTATATGGAAAGATTTAATAGAATTAGTTAGCCGATCCCCCTAATTACGAGAGAGTTGATGAGACTGGCTGTCTATGGCAGGATTGCAGCCACAGCCATGTTACCCAAAGGACTCAAGGAAACCTGAGGGTTTGGTATATTTGCGCTCTCAGGACTATTGACCCGGAACTTCATTTACCAATTAACAAAAAAGAACAAGGAGACGAAGCGTCTGTTGTATGAATAAATTTTAAAATAAAATACACTAATAAAATAATAAAGAAACGTGACGTTGATTCGATTACCCTCCCAAACGGGGACGACGGGGAAAAATTTTATGTGAATAATTCTTAAGCTTGCGCGCGACGCTTTGAAAACGAATATTTTTCAAGTTATGGCCGAGTTATTGATCGCTATATGTAAACAGGTCATTGGAAATGATCTTATAAAAGCGCTTAGTTTTTTAAAATATTCTATGGAAAATTGAATAAACGATTTTGCATTCCACACATAATGGCACTGCCCAAGCAATATATTAAAGGAGAAATTTGTTAAAAATCTTATTTAAAAGTGTATTTTATTTACATTTACTTTCGGAAACACGATATGGATAAACCTGTATTTTTCAGTAATGAAATCACTTTTGCAGCTAAAAACACGTTTTATTAAATGTTCTTTTCCAAACTTATCAAATCAAATTGGACTGAAGCAGTCTATAGCATTTGAAATTGATTTGTAATAAATGAGTCACAAAAAATTGCTGCTCAAGTGCTTGGTACTCATCCTCTAAGATGAATTAAATTTTTTTTGTTTGTAAAAGAATTTTTTTATCGTCATAGTTACTGGAAGAAATTCTTTGAAATTTTCATTAGCACAAGTTTGTGGTACATTTGTTTCACAATTCATTTTGTGTTCTCAATTTCTCAAAGAACAATTTTCTACCAGTTTAGATGTTGCCGATTTTAAGATCTTATATTATGGCCATAGGCTACCGTCCTAATTGTGTGATATTCTTTACCAGTTAAAGTTCAATTATAAGTATTTTTCTTAAGCATATAATTGTAAATGTTTCTACTTTCACTAAAGTTATTTCTGCTCTTTTCTATACTTTGAACGATAAAGTTTAAATTTTCCTGAAAGAAGGCTTCTAAACATATGAGTATTAAAGCTAACGCTTGCTAAGAGGAATTGTTTTCACGCGTACACATAACCTACAAAATTTACACATAACGCAACCATATGAGAGATGTCTTTTCTTTTAAGGCAAATTATGACACATACCCAACATACCCAAGCGAAGAAAGAAAAAAAAACATGATTGTTATGCACACATATATGTATGCTTCTTCATATGTACATCTTTATACATACATAAGTACGTTTATATATATGGTACATCTTTTTACACAGACTAAGGAGGATAAAGAGGCAAAGTAATGAAAAGAAAGTAATAACCTAGTAAAGCAACTCAAAAGTTAAGAGATGTGTGTCTACTTTCAGAGATGATGATAATGGTGCTGGTGGTACAGATGACAACATTAATTAAAACTATGAGTGGTAATGTATGTTAAGATGTTACATTTGATTGTGTAAACTTAAGCACTAGTATTCATATACATACATATGTAGCTTTATAGATTGTTGAAGCATGTCAGAGGCGAGCCACATGAAATATTTACCTTGATATTGTGTTTACAACCACTGTTATGTGGTTTAAACTGTTTCTAATTGACTTAAAGAAGAGTTGAAGGTGTTGTTCGGCATGATTCGATCGAGAATTCACAATAAGTTGGTTAGAACAACATGTCGTTGTTTGTATAATCATGCGTCTCTTAAAATACGCGCTATCTTACGTGCAACACATAAGTTGTAACGACCAAGAAAGTTATGTATATATGCATACTTTGAAAGGAATATGTAATGGGTAGTTATTGGTGATTTTTATACTTTTTTAGATTCAAGTTCGGATCGATATATGTTATATACTATAAGTTGTAAGTTTATTTTATTTTGAAAAAAACTTCACTTGTTTTATTTAGTGGGAGTATGTTGATCGACTTTACATATTTTTCATTTGCATTAAGTCTTTCAGATCAACATATATATATATATATATATATGCGGAAGTTTAAAAAAAAGTTCAAGTTTCTTTTTTTCATATAATGGGAGAGAGATCTCATAAACACAAATTCAGCTTTCTGTCTTATTTTCGATGATTTAAATAGTAGTCGGCAAGTTCACGGGAGAATAAAAATGGTCACAATTATAAATATATACACCTGCGCTTTACGGCATATCAAAGCCGTATTTCAGGATATTACCAACGAAATGGCAAAACTAATATGATGTATTCTATAAAATAGGTAAAGATGTAAAAAATTTCGATCATTGCTCCCTACGTTTTTTCCGTTGAGTCTATGTATAAAGTTAAAATTATATAAATACAAATAGGTAAAATTTCATAAGTTTTTCTAAACATCTAGAAAAATAATTTATTGACTACATTAAGGTTATGTTCGTTCGCTTTTGGAGTTAAATTGAGTGCTGATGACGCGACAAGAAGAGATTATAAAGATTATGGATTAAAATTTTTGAAATAAAATTAAGTAGAGATTACTTGGAAAATATTCTTTCGATTAAAGTGTTCGTTCCTTTCTTCTTTTTGCATATTTTTTTAAAAATATTTCATACAAGCTTTCACTTTTTTCACACCAAATATGTTATATATGGCTCGCACAAATGTAAGTTTTCAAACTTAATGTACAATAATTTATAACTTTATAGCTTATACGTGTAAGCGGAGGTTAATTAAAATTAATTTCGCTAAAGCAATACGCATAGACACAATAATAGCAAATATATATATAAAGATTGCTGTCAACGCGTTTTTTTTTCAATTCTGCTTTTAAACCTTAGTTGTTCACTGTTATGTTTTCGTTCAGAATGAACGTGAAGCAATGTTTTACACTGAGTGCTTAACTATGTGGATATTTGTAATAGTAGACAAAATTGTTTGATAACATCGATTGTATGGTTAGTTGATTAGATGTTTGAAATATTTTGAATTTTTTTTTCTTTTTTTTTGGTTTTTTCTTGTTCATCTTCTCTGGTCTTAACTCGCGTCTGATGTGTCATTCTTGTTGTTTTTTGCAGCTTTTAATTACGTATGCAATTGCCACGCTATGCATTCATTTTATCGAATCGTTTGTAACATGAGGTCAGTACGAATTCGTTCGTTTGCTCGAAAAAAAATTTATTAAAGGTCGCGCATAATGTAAGCGTAACTGGATAATGCAACTCTAACGGTTTATTTTTGATGTCTTAACGCAAATAGGCATATGGCATATGGTAACACGCAGAGAACATTAACGTCGGAATGTGAAAAATTCTCGCATTCATATAGAAGACAAAAAAGTTGTAGTATTACCGTTAGTATGAAAAATTTGTTATATCTTGATGATGCAAACACGCCCAATTTTAGTCAGTCTGAAATCTTTTTTCCTATTATACATAAGTTGATTTCAGTTTCAGGGCGTCAGCAAAGCTTATAAATATTTTTCATTTGTTTTTCTTGTAGTGCCTTCTGGTGTAAAAAGGGTTTGGTTTTTTTTTTTTTTTACTTTTCTTGCTCTCTCAAAACAACATGTGTAATAAAGTTGTACTACGTGACAACATCGTGTGTATTAGTTCTGTTGTGTTTCAGTACTTATTCAAAAGACACATGTCGGCACACACACATCGAAAACAATTTCATGTATGAGAGCATATATGGTTCGATGCATGCGCGGGTGCATAGGTGCACGTGTGTATATTAAGTTAGAATGACACTAACTAAACTAAAATTATCTTAAAATCTTAACAAGCACTGCATTTTCTATACGAAATACGATATCTTACAAATCAATTTATTATAAAAACATCGAACATGCTTAGGCTATAGTTAAAGTGATTATAGCAATTATTCGCTTGAAACAGATTAGTTTTTTTTGTATTTTTATTAAATAAATTAAATTATCTGGAATCGATTTACGTTTGACTGTGAATTGCATTCTGAAAATCTCTTTATTACATGAACTTTAATAATTCACCGAAAGTTTGCTCTTTTCTCTGTGAATTATTTTTTTCTTTTGTATTTTTTTTTTGTGCTCTACGACTAACACTTGCTTGCAATAGCTTTTTATGTTTTGTGTCTTTTCCCTTTCGTTAGTCTTGCACACATTTCATTGCTTTTGTTGCACAACTTGCCGGCTTTTTGTTTTTTTTTGTTTTCTAATTCTCTTCATTTGCAGCAAAGCCTTCTGGTCGTGCAGCAGCAACAATAAATTTTGATGTGGATTTTCTGCTAGTGTGTGTGTTACTCTCTGTTGGAGAGTGTTTTTTTTTTGTTTTTCTACATTCACTTGTTGTTGATTGTTTTTGTGTTTGCTTTTCTAGAGAGTGTATCTCTTGTCAGAACAACAACAACAACAAGAACAACAATAATAATAAAACATTTGAAATCACAGTTAACCTCTTGTACGTTGGATGTTGCGCTGGCTTCCGTGTTTGGATATTTATGTGTGTGTGAGAGAGTTTATATTTTCAGCTTTAGGTTGCAATTTTAATGAACGATAAACAAGATAAATTGTGCGTTACCGTTTTTCTTTCTTAGGTTTCAGTTGTTGCTGATACCACAGAATTATATAAAAACAAAAAATAACTTTTTTTTTCCTTTTGTTTTGTATTATACGACCATACCATGCATATATATCTACACATGCTTACGTATATATACGTGCACCTTAATAAATGCAAACATAAATTTTTATATATAGTGAGTGAAGCTATGTTTTAAATTATAGAGAGGAGACCGAGGAAAAATTTCTTCTTTTGTAATCTGGTTTTCGGTACAATTGAGTCGTTTTTATAAAATGAATTAGTTTTGGATAAACAGTATTAATAAAAGCAAAAAGATTATATATTTCGCTTGAATTGAGAAGTTTTTGGTTATCACTACTTATGCTTCTGTTATTTGTTTGCCATTATAAAATTCCCGAAAGCGTTTATTCATTTACCTCTTAATCGTCAAAATGATACTAAAAAAAAAAATAAATAAATAAATGCGTACTCAGCAGGACATTTGTGTTGCACGTACCACAAGAAATGTGAAACCGTATGATGGTCCGGTTTTCCTAATTTATATTTAATGTCCAGTTATAAAGCAAAGTCGTTTCAGAACCTCATGCTAATCAAGAACACACATATTTTATTGAGTCACTGATCCGAATTTGTGGATATTATTAGTAGAATAAACGGGATAATATATTTAAATTTGTAGGTAAATACCGCAGTCTTGCTCTCAATATATTGCGAATGTATTTCATATAGATTAATGTGATATAGTATTTCTGTTCTAACTTACAGATCTGGTCGGGATGGGCTTAGACATAATGCAATGAATCGTAGCCTTATTTGTTGTTTGTTTATGAAATTAAGAATGTCATCCACACATTCTGGCTGCTGGGCCAACTGGGTCGCTAAACCAAGAATAAGATTTCGTCCAGTTCGGCCAGTTATTTTGATCAATAAATCATTCCCCGAATATTCAACCGTGAATAAATTGTGTGCAAAGCGGTTTTTTACGCACGTCTTAGTGTCGATTTAGTTTACGATAATCCAAGAACACAAAATAAATTTTCTACGTATTATTGAACAAATTGTTGCACCAGATGTTGCACGGATGGACTGACAGACGACAGAAAATAATCGACCAATGTCGCGCATTTATGCCTTCATAACTATATTTGTGTATAACAACCAATGAATTTTAAATTTTGATATCCAAAGATTTAATGCGCAGCGTAGGCAATCTATGAATTAGAGCAACGGGTTTGATTAGAGAAAAATAATCAGATAATCAAAATAAAAAATATATTCCCAATATACAATAATTTTTAACTTTTGGGAATTTTTTAAAAATTTAAAGAAACGGGTGCATCTAGGTTGGCTCCGATGAGAAAATAAATAGTACACTAAGCGTTGAGTTAGAAAGATTCCTTAAATTTAGATTAAGGCACGCATTGGTTCTATTTAAAATTATTGTTTGTCTTGTTTTTTTTTCTTTTAGTTGGTAATAAAAATTTTATTTACTGCATCTGCATGCAAATACACAGAGATATGCATGTCAGCAACGATATTGTTTACATACATATATTTGCTTGTAATTGTTTTGAGAATCATAGTACATAATACGTACCTATAGCATAAGATCTCACAGACCTCATACTTGATGATATACACCAAAAAAACAAAAAAAGCCTACATTCACTTATCGGGAAAACTTGGATACCAATGACTTAAGGCAAATATATGAAAAATGCTCAGTTGTTTTTTTTTTTGATCGGACTTAGAGGAGCTGAATCAACTCTTTCGGTAGTTGTAAGCATTCAAATTTTCGAGGCACAAATAATCTATTGCTTCCCATATTTATGCTCATCGCCGTTGGATGGCGATAGGGTAACTTCGTTATTCTAATTATAATATTAAAAGAAAGTTATGTAGAATTCCTACATAAAAATACTTTTCCGCGTTCAGTTCTTTACTTTTCAAGTTTCAAATTTTGAACAATTGAAATAAAAATTAAAACTTGATAAAAAGAAGCTTAATTTCGGCTTGTATGGAATTTTATTGACAGTTAATTATGATAATGTTTTCCTACGCGTTTCGATGACAGTACAAATAACATATATCGTATATCGTAAATGGTCTATTTTGAATATCGTATACATATTTGATATTTGACTTTTAATATAGGCGAAAATTTCGTTAATATATACGATAAGCGATTATACGATATAAGCAAAAAATGTTCTGTTTTTCTTTGTTTTTTAATCTGACAGCACATTTCTAATAGGGAATTATACAATATTTGAAATTATATCCATGTACTACACCTTATTTATGTACGATTTTTTGGTATTCACAGTTGTACTTTATAAACGATCTGGTCGACTTTCAAATTCGCTTTTGCAATTTCAACGAAAATAAATATAAAAACGAACTTAACGACCTCAAGAATGAAACAAAGAAATGTTGCTAATAATTTGTGGTTTGCGAATTGTAGGCGAATTGTAGGAAATCTAATAAATGAGTTAGTTAAACTTTATATTTGCATTTGGGCGTGAGTGAAAAAAGAACAAATTTAAGATGATACCGTTTTCGTTTTTTTTTTTATTTGAAAAAGTTCTATGATGAGAATTATAAGTTTAATAAAAAGATGAACGAAATCGAGATCTTGGTATTCAAAATGATTAAGTGTACATAAATACATAGATACTTTGTCGAATATCTAATAAATATTTCCATGTTATAATAGACACAATAGACACAACTCTCAAAATTAACATACCGGCTGTGGGATGTGGTGGTGTATAAGAGAAATCAATCTTTAATACTTTAATTGATTTATAAATGTGCATAAAATTATCGGACCTATTTAAAAATAAACCAGCCGCGTTATCGTAAGATTCACTTTAGATGGTGTGTGCTCAATATTCGTTACAAGGAACGTACGCAAAAGTTATTTATTTTGTTAGTGTTGCTTCCATACCATACCATATTTTTTTCTGTCAATTTTCTCTTCGTCTATTTTTTTTTTCTGTTGGAATATCGATAAATGCATATTTTCTACTTGCATCTAGTTGGTTATATATGTTTTTTCCATATGAAAAATCACAAAATCCATATACATTAAGTAAAAAACTGCAAAATAAAGCTAACGCAAGTTATTCTTGACTGTCGGAAACCTTTCAAGTAATATTCGTTTGAAGTATATAACGTATCTTTTCTCCTTAACATATAACACATAACATATACACATGGTATAGTATAGTATGATAAGACAAACAAAAAGAAGATATTAAAAACCATAAGGAAACTATTCTCGTTTCATTAAAATTTCTTTTTGGATGGACAAGAAATTGAAAAGATCGATTAACGCTTAAGGATCATGATCTAATCATTAATGTAAAAAGAATTAACTAATGACAAATTGTTCAATGGTAACGACTATGTTTGTTTTTCACAATTTATTTTTAAATATAGAAAAATTTTTTTTTTTTTTGGATTTGCAATAAGTAATTTTCTGTTTGCTGCTAAATTTTATAATAAAAAGAAAAAAAATCGTTTTTGCGACCGATCGCGAACATGAATACATTTGATATTTACGAATCGTTAAGATATATTTACTGATGTTACATACGATTTGACAAGATAAATATATCTTTTAATAAAAGAAAAATGAAAAACTTTTGCGGTTTGATAGATTAACAAAAATTTTCGTTAAATTTTTTCCGCATATACCGATTCAATGTCTCATATAAACATTTACATACAAATATTGATTTTCATCAATTTACACAGAGAGTATGTGAAAAAATAGTTGAAAAAAAAAATTCGTTTACGTATTCGATGGATGGATTTATGAAATCTGTAATAAATAACTGAACATTCCCGTTTACAACGCTAACGCAGTCCGAAAAGCATGTTATACGAATAAATTATTTTGTTAGTTAAATTCAGAGTTCTCTCTCTTTTATATACAACATATTCAAAATACTCTTAATCAACTTCAGATAGTAAAGCAATGTGTAACCGACTACTTATTGAAAATGATACGTCCGCGCCTAACAATGTTTAAGTGGATGTAGAAATAAGTAAAAACGTTACATTCGCTTTAGGATGACATATTAGACTTTTAGTATATCTTTTTATAGGTGATCGTGTCAATCGATTTTACGGGTCAAATGTTTTGTCTAATTTTTCAAAATATTTCTACTGGATTTTAAGTTTATATCTACACTATAGGAGATCCATTTTCAGATATATAATCGTGAATAATAAAGGGCAGAAACATAAGAGGACAGACGGGCAGATCGAGGTATATAGAGTTTATACCTTCATAGTTTGGATGTTACGAAAGAAAATATAAATCTTCTGTACTGAATAGGTATATTGTATACAATTATTATTTTAAGTGCCATTATAATGTATAGGAAAATGAATAAAGAAAAATCCAGGTTTTTGTACAGCAGTATTTTAGATCTTAAAAATATACTTTTATTTTAAAATATCTACACTATACTACACTCAATATCCACGCTCTATATCATTTACGGTAAAGTTATATTAAATTTGTGCGGATTTTTGCCACCGCAATAAGGAGACGAGTTAAGTGCCACTCAATTCAGAATCGTTTTCTGAAATAAATTCAGTATGTATATATCCATTTGTCCCTCGACCTGACCAGTCTGATGTTTGTCCTTTCACACCTTATTGCGTTCAATTTACATTGTGTTTGAGATATTTTGATTAGATTTGGTACCTTGAGATCAACATATAGCGACCCATTTCGAAAATCCTGTTATATGACCAAAAAAAAAATAAATAAATAACAGCAAAAATTTAACTTTGAATGTTTTTAGAGACAAATCATTAGTAGACAATATTTTGGTCTAGAAAATGAATGTTCAAAATTTGGATGGAAAATAAATTTTTTTACAACCTAATTCCATACAAATGCTCTTACAAAAAATAAAATTTTTATAATGTCAATGTCATACAACAATTTCAACATATTATGATCAAAGGTTGCCCAAAACAGTGATTTAATATATTAAAATTATTGTGGTAAATTGAACTTTAGGTTTTTTTTTTAATCTCTGTTTGATAAAAAAAACTTGTATTTTTTTGAAATTTTACGACGAAGTGAGTTGAAGAATTGTGTTTATAATAAGCCTTGTCTTACTACATATAACGTTTTAATTTGCTGATAGCAACCCACCAGGTGGGCTGGAAAGCTCGTAGGCTAACATAGAAAACTTTTTTTTGATAGAATTTGATTTTATTATTCAAAATAATTGCCTTCGAGGGCGATACAACGATTATAGCGGTCATACAATTTTTCAATACTATTTTTATAGTACGATTTGTCTTTAGCCTTAAAATAGACTTCAGTTTCGGCGATCATCCCTTTATCGGCGCAAAATTTCTGTCCAGCGAGCGTCCTCTTGTGGTCTGAGAATAGGAAAAAGTCGCCTGGGGGGCCAAATCCGGAGAAAACGGTGAATGTGGAAGCAATTCGGAGCCCAATTCATGCAATTTTGACATCGTTTTCATTGATTTGCGACACGGTGCATTGTCTTGATGAAATACAACTTTCTTCTTCTTCAAATGAGGCCGTTATTCCGCGATTTTGTCTTTTAAACGCTCCAATAACGCTACGCAATAGTTGCTGTTTATCGTTTCTCGCCTTTTAAGATAGTCAATAAATATTATACCATACGTATCCCAAAATATTGATACCATAACCTTGTCAGCCGACTTTTACGTCTTTCCACGCTATGGAGTCGGTTCATCACGCGCAGTCCGCTCGGCTGACTGTCGATTGAATTCCGGTATGAAATGATGGAGCCATGTTTCATTCATTGTCACATATCGACGCACAAATTCGGGTTTATTACGAATGAACAACTTCAAACACTCTTTGGAGTTATCAACTCGTTGTTGTTTTTGGTCGATTGTGAGAATAGAGCTTTCGCATATCCAAATATTCATTCACGATATATACAATAGTCCACCTGTTATTATATACATTTGTTCGTAATTTTTCAATTTTCCACCAAGAAGCTAGTCTAGGCTAAGCTTTTAACACTAACTGTCCTATTTTTTATGTTAATATACGTTTAGGTCATCATGGGATATGAAGCGTATACAAAGTTTCGACTTTAGCTGCTTAGCTAATACGGAATTCGTTCTAAACTTTTATTTTTTTACATTTTTATTCCAAAATAACGTTAAATTAATTTTATTTTATTAACAAGTACAAATATTTAGATTAGAGTCGAAAAATGTACGTTTTTCGATTTTTTTTTTTGCTCACGGCTGAAAGTAGTTTATTTAAAAACAATTTGAATTATAAACAGTTTTAAGAGTTTATCGTTTATTCGCGTTGATAATAATTCCAACGTGAAAAGTCTGTTGTCGTTTGATGTGGTGCAAAAAGGATTTATTTATTGATTTTATTTACTTTTGCGTTTTGTCACGTATGACGCTTTAAATTATAAGTTCAAATAAATTTTATATGATTCTCACAGCATGAATGATAGACGAAAAATTTGTTCTTTTTTTTTTTTATATCTAACATTAGCTGTTGTTGCAACGAGAAAAGTTTTTATTGAATTATTAATTGTTGAACGAGAAGTTTTATACTTTAAAGTTTTATATAAATCATATTGATTCAGGTACAAGATATAAACTGATGATTTTGCACGATATTTTTACTTTCTCCAAAAATTCAAAGTAGTTTCATTTACGCGCTTGCCGCTAGCAATTGCGTATCGTAAAGTTTTTTCAAAAGTTTATATATTCTAAAAATCCTTAAGCCATTTAATAAGTCCTGGCAATTTTTACTTGACTTGATATAACGAGAGAATAGAAAGAAAAAAAAACCAACGTACAGTAGATATAACTACTAGTGAGAGACACCTTCCATTGTGAAGACTAGATCTTGAATTTTTTCAATAAAATTTTGCGATTTTTCAACATTATAATGCGTAAATGTACTTTGTTTTCAAAAATATATTTTTCAGTAAATTCGTATTTTTTCTTAAGCGTCTTGAGATATTCTAGAAAAGTTCTTTATCGGTTTTTATAGTGTTATTCATTTTGTGATTTCGATTTAGTAAAATTTGTTTCAATAATATATGTAAAGGAGAACTGTCATCATGGGCATCATGCGTTTAGTGTATTCTTTGCCATTTTAGAATATAAGTTATTTAATAATTGCTGAACGTGTTCAAATAGTAAAAATTTACCACAAAAATGATGATTCCGAAGGAGGTATGTTTCGTAAGCAGATTATGGTCGCGGTTATCATCTATCTGAACGCATTATAGGCGAAACTTTCAAGAAATTTGAAGCAACTGCATCTGTAACAGATTTTTCGAGGTTCACATGCTATCGAAACGCATGCTCGATCGAAAATATGATAATGTTAGTGAAAGTGCTGATGAAGACTGAAATTTATTTATTACATGGCGCGCACAGTAGTCTGATCGCTACAGCCACATGATTACCAACTTTTTTTTTGGCCTTCAATTAGCGATATTAATGTTGAACATATGAGATTTCAAGAGGACGATGCCATAAGCCAGATAATACCTTTTGATATTGTTGTGCAAAAATTTCCTGGATGTGTAATTTCACGTTTTGGTGATGTTCGAATTGTTCACCAAGATTGTGCGATGCCCCATGGTTGGACTTTATATTTTTGTTGAGTCACGTAAAGTGTCAAGTTTACGCGAACAATTTTCAAACTGTTGACTTTTTTGAAAATGAACACCCGTCAAGTTATGGCCGAGCACTTGCCTGCTATCTGCGAACACAGTTATCGAAAATTACCTTCAAAGCATTCAGTCTTGTAAGATATACCTTGTAAAACATTCGAGTGATGTTATTTTTCGCAAATAATGGCAAGGTCCATCCATTATATTGAAAAAAAAAAAAAATTCATCCAAATCTCAAATAGAAATGAGCTTTATTTACGTCTGCTATGAAGCTCCGAAATGAATGTAAATGTAAACTTAGTAATAAGTTTTTTACACATTAAATTTAATTATGTTTATTATTCAAATAACATTCAAAAAAGAGTCGCTTAAATCAGATAATGATAATAAAAAAAAAAAAAAAAAAAAAAAGAAGGAATATGAACTAAATCTCTTAAACAAACAATAAAATTAATTTTGTATTTTTCTACTTCAGCGAAACCGAATAAAGGAGTACCACTGAGAAAGTCTTTCGCCAGAAGTATGATGGCATTGTGTACTAAAATGTACTTGTATAAGTTAAGCTGGTGACAAGAGAAAATGTGTTTATATTGTTTATACAAAGAAGAAGAAAACATTCTGCAATTGTTTCATTATAATCCTACGCTGATATAATGCATAATACATTTTGATAAGGATAAAGAACGTATAATAGAAAACATAATTGTACTTTTCGGATATACAACGTATATGCTACAGAGTATATACGTTGAATATATATATATATATATATATATATGTGTGTGTGTATATATATATAGTATATATATATATATATACTACATATATATACTATATATATATATATAGTAAATCATATTAAATCATAAATGAAATGCGTACACCTAACAATAAAATAATTGCAATTTTCCTGTCAATCGATTCATCCTTTACAATTATGATTTAGATTATAAATAATAAATATTTAAAGTATTTGCAGGAATAATTTCGATGCGTTCTTCTCGAACGTTCAAAAAGGAAGTCACATAACCAATTAGTCAAAAAAAAAAAGAAAAATAACCAATATATTGGAGATATAAGTCTGAAAGGTTTCCTCTCCACCCCTATTTTTTTTACAAACCAAAAAAAAAAAAGAAAAAAAAAAGAAACTTAAATCCATGTATCTTGGAAAAACCAAAATGGCGCAAGCTTTTTGTTTAGCAGATTTGGGCCCGTACTACTACTTTTAATTTTTGCTGTAAGGCTTGCAATAATAGTAATATTAATAAAAAATTATTTTTAGCTATTGGTTGCATAAATTATAATAGCTTTAACCAAATTCTGGTTTGATTTATTTGCTTTGTTATACATAATCGTCCAATATAAATAATGAAATTAAGGAAAGATTATATTTTCTTTTCGCTCTCAATAAATTTAGTTTTTAATCTTTTCTTTAGTAAAGAATTTTTATTTGTGATGGTGTAAGCTATTGTTTTGTTAGTCTAAATATTACTCTCTTTCTAGATTTTTATTATTAAATAAAATAAGTTTTATCAGTACTTGAAATTGTTTTAATTTTTCGGCCTTATTTGCATCCCACCCGGTTGCTTAGTAATCTTTGATATGATATATGGATGGTTTCCTGTCGTAATGTATTCACTCATGTTTTCTTATTATTTATGATAAACTTTTAATTACTTAATGTTAAAACATTTTTACATATATTTAAAAAAAAAAAAAAAAAAAAAAAACAAGTCTGTAAGTTATAGGTAAGGTATTGCAAATTGTAAATTATTTTTGAAAAAGCAGTTGGTATGCTTTTGAACGAAACTATTTATTAAGAATATATGTATACATATATATATACATATGTGTCTACAAACGAAATGTATAATGTGGTTTAATTATATCATTGTGTTTGTAGCTAGAAGCTAAATCTAAATGTTTGTAATCAATCTTCATTATATTCGACAGGAAATGAAATGAATATTTTCGACATTTCATTTTCATTAAATTATAGATATAACGACGTACATATTTCTACGCAGGAGTATAGAGAATGCATTCTCTGATACATATACAAACTTAATTGACTTACTTCTTTTGCTTTACAATAAATTCATTCGTAAAATTTCCATTAAAACGCTTTTGCTATCACGAATTTATTATATTTCTTACAACAGGTAGATAAATATTTAGCTCTTCCGTTTATAGAGGGATAAAGAGAAAAACACAAATAGGAAGAGAAGATGGAGACGACAGGTACGGAAAGTATAAGAGAGAAAATAAAATAGTCAATTGCTTAAATTATTTTATCTTGATCATGTTTGCGAATCCCTCTTACTAACAATCTAAGCATCATAAATGTTGCAATTAATCTAGTCAGTGTGTTGAGAATAAGTGAGACTTCTTGTCAGTTACGCTTACTTTCCATAAATAATTTCATTTTCAATTTTTTCCGAAGAAAATTATATACTCTTTGTGACGAATGTTTAATAAGTGAATATATAATGAACCCTACAGGTTTCTATCAATGAAGTCTATCTGTTCACTCTCCATTGGAGTTTCAATATAACTTTACAGGTAATATCTATTTTTTTTTTAATTAATGTAGTTAACGATTTGTAATATTTTTAGTACTTTCGGGTTTTTTGTAACCTTAATATTTAAATCATGTAATAGTATCCATTTTTATAAGTTTAAGTTTTTCATTTTTATTTTTACGATGCACGTAGATCGCTTGGCTTAGAATATCACGATGATTAAATGGCCAAATGTTGTACGTGGTCTTTGATGGGCATTTTTGGGAATTATATAAACGAATTGGGAAAATTGGATTACATGAACTACGCCATTTAAAAGTAATCTAAGGGCAGCTGATAGGCTATAAAAACATAGTTAACAAGTTAACAAAAGTTTAACGATTGAAATTAATAAAAATTACTTTTTATTCATTTAATAATTCACACTCATTCTCCGGCAACCCATTATATAAAGACAAAGCATGTAATAGTACGTTGATCTTAGAGCGAGTAAGATTTAAATACGCAAACAAAATGAAACTGAAAATTAAATTTCTCTTCCACGAGTCATAGCATTACTTTACCTTTTTTACGGGTATGTTATATGACCCAAAAAAATGAATGCAATCTTTTCTAAGTATACATTACATAGTGCTCTGCAGTTTTTGCAATTGAGTTCATTAGAAAACATATATCTTTGGCGTTAATTTTTTCCGTTTCTCCAAAATAAATATTTGATATAATCGCGGCACGTTTTCTTTTTTGCTTTATACAAAAAAAAAAAAAAAAAAAATCGTAACTAATTAAAAAGTATGAAGTTTTTCTTAATTAATTAATTATATGGCACAAAATTTTATTAAAATCCGATCTTATAAATCTTAAAGGAAAGAAACGAAAGTGGCTATGTGTCAAATAGGTTCAAGCAAAGCTTAAATAATATCCGTTTATTCAAAGGAATTATTGCTAAAAATTCTATAACCAAAAGCACAATGATCCAGATAATAATGTAATCGAAATATGATTGGAGAGCGAGCAAAAGTTTTCTTATACCCGCCGTAAGGGTTGCATTGAATTTTTCACTAATCCGATCGTGTTTAGGTCATAAAGAAAAAAAAATGGATATCAAAGATTATATTTTTAAAATTAGAAGCTAGTTATTCACACAGATTTTACTCCTTTTCATATCCCGGTTTTTTTTCTGTCCAGGTTACCAAAAAAAAAGAACGTTTAAGAATATAAGTTTCCATTGTAGTTGTAGAGACACAACGTTTCAGATTCAAACAGTTGCAAGAACATCTATTTTTCATTTCAGAGATGTTTTTTTTTCAAGACGATAGCCAAAAATTCCATGGGACTTCATTAGTTTGCGTTACTTTCTTTCATTTCTTTCAATTTAGTTTTTTTTTAGTTTTAGAGTTCTTCTCCTTTTATAATAGAAGTACAAAGCAATGTAAATAAATGTAAATATGCAGATCAAATAAGGAAACGTATCGGTGTAAAGAGAACACCTGTATCCATCAAAGTCTTATGTTTTGTTTCTAGTCTACCTCTCCCCCTGTGTCTACGTTTCTCTCTCTCTCTCTCTCTCTCTCTCTCTATATATATATATATATATTTCTCTCTCTCTCTCTCTCTCTCTCTCCCTTTCTATCTTTCTCTCTCTATGTATATATATTTATCTCTCTCTCTCCCTCTCTGTCTCTTACCATCGTTCATTACTTTATTTATTATTTATAAATCGTTTTGTGACATTTGATTCAGCTCGAAAAACATTTTATCGGACACAAGAAATTCATTGGACTCAATAGGCATAGAATCTATCGTGCATTGTTCTCTAGGAGATAAAAATACGAAATGGAAATGCAATGATGACTACACAAAACGGGGGAACGGGGAACAATCTATTAAGTATGAAATATATATTGCAAATGCACTCAGGGTTCATAACAACCTTAATATCTAGTACCTGTAGGTTAATAAAAATTTCTGATAAATAATTGAAAATATTGGATACCGATCAACGTAAACTTAGAAACATATCTTTCTATGTTTTCTGGTATTACTCATCCTCCACCTATAATTGTATCGTAACCTCAAATTCATATTAAGTCTTAATAACACACACAAATGGAATAAACGCAGAAATGAAGAATAATGTATAGTGAGTCAAAGAGCAGAACAGTGTGTTAATATGAACGATTGTTTGCTCTAACTGAATTAAACCAGCATTAAATTGAATGCACACAACTTGCAGTAGATCTATATATTCTGCAGGATTTGCAAGTTCTTTGTTCGATAAAGCAGTTACCAGCACCACACACAAGTGCAGAAAAATCACATAGTGTTGCTCTGTTAATTGCGAGGATGTCAGTCGCCTTCCATTTTCCGATCATATTTTTATGTGACTCTGATAAGTAACGTATAAGTTAATAATGTCTTACGGATAATATGTGTTCAACTTTTATTACTTATGTTCAAAATGTTTTTTTTTTTTTAACTATTATATTGTCTAGTGTATTAATTGATCTCACAAGTGAAGTACAGTTAAGAACATATCCGGTATTTTATCTTAATTTTTTAAGCTTTCAAAGGCAGAATATAGAGAAGCAAAGAGAAAAAAAAAGAAACAAACTTGTCTAGATCGACTCTAAATCTTTAACCACTTACGATACTTACACACGCTATGAGATCTCCGATAATTATCTTTTTTTCTATTACACACAAATAGAGCGACAAAATTAGTATGGCCTCTATGCTAAAACACGTTAAAAATAAGAAAAAAAATGAATTTAATTTCAGAATTTAACCATAAATTCTATTTCGAGTAACGGAATATGAGTTCAAATTAGTATTTTTCAACAATGTACCGTAAATGTAACGAAAATCGAGTCAACGATTGTAGCAATAGCGAAGAGAAAAAAAAAACAAAGATAAGAAGAAAGCATAAATCTTTTAAACACAACTCCTTTCTTACAAGAAAATAAAATTAAGAAAAGGGAAAAAATGTGTAACATAAGCGCTTTTCTTCTTGAATTAGTTGGCATTTTTTTGCAGCATTTCCTTCGCAATCGATGTAAAATAGTTTTACATTTACAAACAGAGATAATATACTAATCCCGTTATTCCGTTTGTAATTTGAAATCATAAGAAATGTTATGTGACATTTAACCAAATCTATTTTTATCGTTTCATTCTCTACGTTCCCCCTCGAATTAAAGAGAAACAGGCGGCACACGTGTTTTTTTTCTCTGATTGCTTCTAAACTGATACCGAACAAAGGTCGAGGAATATTAATCGGAATTTGTGATTAAATTTGAATGCAGAAATTGTGGTAAAAAAGGAGAAGACAAACCTCAGATCCTATAGACATGTTATGTTTTCAGCAATAATGGCCAAGTTGTAGATATTACTGTACGAATTGTTGGGGTGGGGTAATCATTTGTTTCTTTTTTTTTTCCCGTAAAAATTTTATTTGCTAACCGTTTTTTATTAAACCAAGAATTAGTAACAGGGTTATATCGTATAAATGAATTTTGAAGATCAGTTGGAAAAAATTAAGTTTAATTAATATTAAGTTTTTTTTATATTGATTTGTGCTTTGTGTAAGCGCATTTTGTCACGTAAATAATTTTTGTGCAAAATTGGAAGTTTAGCTTCAAAATGTTTTGGTCGTTAGGGTAATCTTAGTTTCGCTCTGTACGCTCTATAAGAACGGATATAGTAAACTTGCTATTTTTTTTATAGAGTTGAAAATTTTGCGTCAGGGAAAGTATGTTGCGCATACTGATAGTTTGAAAAAAAGAAAGAAATTGCTTTTCGTACGGTAAAAAAAATTAGTAGGGAAGTGATATCAAGATTTAGTTGAGAAATTAAATTTATGTGATCGTTTTCCATAAAGATATGAGGAACTTTGGTTTAAAATTCTTTATATGTAAATAAGAAGTATTAAAAAAATTCGACTCAAATCCTTGTTAGCCTCTCTCATATATATTGCTTTTTTTTTTAATATTAACAAAAAAAAAAAAAAATTTTCTTTTCTATTCAATTTTTTCTTTCTTTCTTTCTTTCTTTCTTTCTCTTTTTGCATCATTTCAACAGTAAATGTATTGTGCAGAAGATGTGAGAGTGCCTGTTTGCCTGTGTGTGTGTGCGTGTTTCAAACATAAGTTTCATTTTACACAAAAACCACTTCACGTCTTTATGTGTGTCGTAAGTGCGTCAGATTAGTCATGTTTTGTCACGCCTGAAATGAAAACTTTACAAATTCCATTTTGCCCTTTACACCATTCTTTTATCCGTTTCCTAACAGGCCAGTTTCCTTTGCTTTGTGTAATTGCGCTTGTGATGCTTTGACGTGCGGCATTACATAACTTTAATTTGAGATTTTCTGTGTTTGTCTTTATAATGAGGAGCTACATTTCTACATTTCTAACAGTATTACAATAAATGTTTTCACTCTGTTTTCTGGCTAATCAGTCAAATGGAAAGTAATCTGTAGGCATATTGTTGTTGATAATCTATAACATTACATTACAAAGCATATACTTGGGTTTCCTAATGAAATATTATATATGTATCATTTTTTGTTTTCGCAATGCAAGATAATTTTCTTAAAGCGTATAAATATTTTTATGATTCGATATAAATTTAATTTTTAATTTAAGTTACGCGAGATGTTAGCCCTTATCGATTTTAATGACTTTATTTTCTTTTATTGTAATTACCTTCAATTCGCTTCTAAGAACGTGGAATATGTCTTCAATATTATCAAAATTTTCGAAACGAAATTTTCCAAACAAAATTTTGGTGTTGGCATTCTATTTTTAAACATCTTCTTGGTACATATTTTAGATAATTTTTTTTCTTGCTTAAACACAATATTTTTACGATTTCTATAGTGAAACAGTAAAATATGCTAAAAATACTGTTTTTGACTTTCCATATTTGGTAGGGAAGAAATTAAAAACTATTGCGTGGACTCAATCGAACTTTTTCACAAGCAAAGGTGCTTCTATATTATCTTACAAAATACCAATACTAATAGGTCAGCCTACGATCTTTTCAGTCCACCTATTATATGATGATTATATGGCTTAAGTGTGCAGTTGACTGTAAAGAAATACAATTAAACTCTCTGTCGAAAAAAAAACGAAATGACTTCCCGAATAACTCTATAGTATAGTAATGTTCATCATCATCAAACTGTTCCTCATCTGCCCAATTATTTGTGCAATTAATGATACAGTTTGACCTATTAAAAATAATAAGAAAATCGGTTGAGTTTACTTTATATTTTATGATATAATTCATCCCCTTTTTTTCTACCTTTCCATTATATCACTCATCAGTTATGCTTTAAAAATGAATTTGAAATTTTGCTTTGTTTTATAATTAATTCAATACTTTTTTTGTTTCGTTTTTATTCGACTGTCATCTACCAACAATTCATGTTAAGGGCTACTGCTGTCGTTCGGTTTCAAGTGTAATAGTATAAAACAAAAACAGGTCACATTGCCGCTTCAGAGTCGAGTAACAAAGCAATCGATCAAAATCAATCGATTAATTAGAGAATAGAACGTAGAATAAGGTATTACCATTACAGCATTACAAACACTCAAATACCAAATATTAACGACAAGCAAAGGATATGAAAAGCTTGAGGAAAAAATGTAATAATTAAAATTAAATTACATACACATATAAGGCATTTCAAAACATACTCATATTCACGAGTACATGAATATACGGAAACCTTTTTTACCCTTCTTTCCATTTTCGATTAGAGATAATTTGAGAAATACTGGGTGATCAAGAGACTGTGGTTCATATATTAAATTTATTCGTTGAATTCGTTGAATTTATGCTTATCCACTAAGAAATTAGATCCTCATTCACGTCTGCTTTATACTATTTTATTCAGGATAGTATATAGAGCTATACATACTGGAACAAAAAATGTGTGTACACAGTGACGAGCTGCTCCACAAAAGACAAAAAAAGACCATCAAAGAGAGCAATAATTACATCTGCAGATTAAAAACAACTATTCGACAGAATATATCAACTCAGTGGAAACAACGACGAGAAAACGCGATTCGAAAAAATGATCGACCTACATTATAATTCGAAATGTTCAAAAGTGATCAGGGAGAACTACATTTTTTGTGATCGAAAATTTGTCGGACCATGCAAATTTCTAGGAGCGGATAACACGTGCAACATTTCTGAAAGCATAAATGATGATGCGGAGTGCATTATTTTCGATTGTCCAGCTTAGGTATTCTTGAGAAATATGCTTTCCGAATCCCTTGGACAGGAAGTCGACACCCAAACCCTTTTAGTGGAAATCAACAAACCATAACAAACGTGAACGAATACAAGCGGTTCTAGAATGGTTTATCCGAGTGTATTTGAGTCACTAATACGCAAGTGTACTTCCATTACCCCAAAAGAGATAAGAACCTACCTAAGTGTGTGCTCACATACCCAAACCCTATAGCCTAGGACAAATAGTTCTCTACCTTAGACTTTGAATGCAATGTAACAATGGAGTGTTTGATGTAAAAAAGGACAATGTATGCCGACTCTAATAAAATTGAAGTCTAATAATTGGATGTAGCGCTATTTTATTTCTAGAAGATCATAATTCATTTTTTATTCTAATTTTCTACGATAAGTTACAAAGCCGTTTATTAGCAGCATGTAAAAATTGAAAATTTAAAAGTAAAAAATAACTTTTTATAGATTTAATAGAATTTAAATTTTGTAATTAAATACAATAATTTATTAAATATGAAATAGATAGGTTTGTGAACAGCATAAACATGTGTATCATGTGCTCTTGTACATTCCCATCTGTATATAGATGTAAGTAGATTTGTAGAATCGATGCATACATTGAATATGGTTTTTGTTTTTGACTTTATTGAAATATAACCGCCTCTTTAATATGTTATTGTAACAAATCGATATAAAATAACATGCACTTTAAGCTTTAACATCATTACCCTTTTAGCTTTTATTTATTTCAACTATTTTTTTTTCCTTTTTGCTAATGATTTTTAATTTAAATTAATACAATGCCATGCATGCCATATGCGATACAATATCACTAGAATTGGTTTAAAATTCTTTTTATCACTTTTTGTTCGTTGGAATTCTATTAAGAGGATGTTTCAACGACTTTAATACGTTACATATACATTTACATATCAAAAATTAAATAACGATTTTCTGCGTCAGCTTGAAACGAATTTTATGTTACTCAACACTTACAAAACTATTGTAGTTACGAAGAATATGTCATGAAAAGTAATGAACTGTCAAAGTGATGCTAATGTAATATTTATAGATAAACGCATATCTGAACGTGAACTTATCTAACATAAGCAAAAACTCGATTTGTCCTTGCAGAAGGAATGACAGTGTAGAACTATGATTTGGTTACACCTAACACGAAGATTGCTCGCTTTTCTATTTTAGGAAAGCATGATATGAAATATTCTGTTTAAAAATCGAGATTGTTTTTTTCCAATATACCAAAGTTTATTTTCTTAGCTGTAAAGAATCAGTCATCAATTTACCAACTTTTCACATGGAAAAATCAACAAGAGGCACTTAGTCACCAATCAGGTCTATGTAGCTGTGATCGTATACCTATAACCTATCAAGCTAAGATATTGATTGTTCCAGTCCCAACGACAATGTTGTAATGGAGAATCATATGGCATCCCGTGTTCTCAACCTAAAATATGTGCCGTTCATAACCACAAAAATTTATTCTTCAGCGAACTATGATAACGATAAAATTGTTTAAGCTAAAGAGAAATAAATTGAAATCATAACGCGTGCAGTTTTACGGAATGTTGTGAGATTAAATTTCGTCACAGTAACAGAATCAGCTATAAAACTTGACAGAGTCAAGGAGATTTTCTAATGAAAGGGTTTTATTATCTTCTCTTTTAGTAAATCTAGCAAAATGTACTAGCAGTTAAGTCTGTTGCGGTCATTCAGCATAGCGATTATACGATAGGAACGCGAGCGCAAGTTGATCGGCTAGTAAAAAAAAAAAAAACAATTCAAAAAAATTCTTTAAATTGCACATGCATTGACAAACTAAGAGCACCTGCCTACGCTGACTTATTTAAAATATGTATAATTAAGTAAAAAATGTACACTTACATCGTTGTGTCACATGTATAAAAGAATTCATGTACACGGTAAACTTTCCTTATTGAGGTCAATTTGTAGTGAACAAAGAAAAACCATTAACTTTTACATTATGTCAAAGTCAAAGAGTAATTAACTGTAGTAATAAAAATATTACCCCTAAAGTGGCTCGACCTTAAGCTTAAAGAGCTTAAAAATCGTTAAAGAAACCTTTTTTTAAAAATGTTGTTAGTTCGTCTTATTCAATAAAAAAAAAAGCGCTAAAGCACCCAAAGTGTTACACGTTGATGTTAAACATCTCGAAAAGACTTCACACATTTGTGTGTGCCACTTGCAGTTGATCACTTAATCAAGATAATCATGTTGAACAGCTTTGTTAACATTTTGTTTAAGCACAATATTCCTAAAGCTTAACAAATGGTCAAGTGTTGTTGTTGTTAGCTAAATACTGATGACATTTTTGCAATAAGTATGCAACAACAAATGAAGAAAACTTCTGCATCAGTAATCTCTGCATAAATGCTTAACTAATGAAAAAAAAAAAAAATTATCACAAAAATTATATCTTTTTCAAATAGTCATAAAAGGAAAGTAAATAAACCAGCAAGGTTTATATAAATGCGTCCGTATGTTGAGGAAAGAACAAGTATATGCCAGACAACGAGGGAGATGAATAAAAATGCTCAACTAAGTTTACAGAGAGATACTTATGTAATGTAATTTCAAATTCTTGCAAACATTTGAACTAATTATAATAGTTTTTTGAGAATGTTATATGATTTTTTATTACGCATGAAGATATTTGCTTTAATTAATTCTATTTCTATTCCATTAGCAAATGTTGAACAGTTTTCGTGTGTGATTATAGTAACTCGTAGAAGAAGTTTTTTGTCTTTTGGGTGAATTTCAAGGGATCTTGTTATACGTTGAAATGGCTTTATGGGTAAAGTAAAAGCAGTCTTACGTTTCATTAGAGTGGTCTTACAATTCCTTGTTAGACGTTAAGATCGTCACTTGAAAATCCTTATAATATCTCATAGACGTGTCAAAGCAACAGCTGCCGTTTATTCAGCTACAATGTTGGAAAACTTAGGAGCCGATGTTATTGAATTCATATTGAATAGAAATTGCATCCTTACATGCTCGATAAAGTAAAGAGCATCAATTCATATCGCATCGCATCACTTGCGCAACTAGCTTATCAGCAATTCGTGGTGATGAAGAATTGAAAAGTCTTATCAGATCCAATATAGGTGGCGCTGATGCCATGTCGCAAATATTCATAAAAGGGAAAAGAGAAGACGTTTATATTACTATTATCAGACTTTCTTTCGATTGTTTAATTTTAAAACTCAATCTTTTGCACATTTCGTCCTTCTGTTTGTTCAATATCCAAAGATATTTATTTCTAATAAAAATCTGTTATAAAGAACCAGAGCCATTATTGGCTCTAAGTCTTAATCAAAAGATTGAACTTTCGTTTATAAGGAATGGACTTTTGATGTTTATCGTCTTTGCTAGTTAAGGTGTTTTTTTGGAGGCAACAAATATCTTGCTGCGTAACACATGAAGACTTAGGAGAGAAGAAATAAGTTTACTCGTTAATATCAAAAAATTGTATTTCCGCTTATGTTGGCAATTATTGTAATGAAGATATATGAAGGGTCAATACGTTTAAAAGCAGCTGCTGGGTTTTAGGCTCTTTACGGAGGCTGTTTCGTCTTTCTCTTTATACTATTTTCATATAATTACTATAATTCGGTTTTCTAAAGCATCTTCTAGATTATAATTCTTTTTTAATGGTTCGGTTTTCTCGTGTGTTTATTAGCACCGTCTTTTTGAAATTACATTTTGATTCAAAAGTAAAGCGCGGTTGATCGTTGATTGTTAGGGTCTGGACATGTTCGTTGAAAAAGAAAAACCGAGCCGAGAAAACGGAAGCTTATAATGAATGATCTGAGAGAACTGTATGCTCACGCTTTAATAATCTACAAAGCACATGAAAGAGAAATTAAAGGCTTAATATAAGTTTTCGAAAAGTGTAGTAGTCTTCACTACAGGATACTGTCGGTACGTTAGACTAATATGCCCAAAGGTAGTTTTTCACTATAATTGCCTCTTGGTCGTTCCGCTTGTGCATCGTATTTGAAATAAAAGATGCACCATGGTGGAAACGGCTTTTTTTGGAAAGATGTGGAAAAACTTTCCTGCGCTACCTCTTTAGAAAGTTTAATAATTTCATTAAAAACTCTGGAGGACGAATATATCATTTACAGACTCTGAAAAGATTGATATCACAAACCTCTTACGAACTATTTAAGGTGTTTGTTGCCATATTATCTTAAAGAGACCCCAACTCCTTTTTTAATTTTAACTTAACTGAGAAAATAACCAAACAATAAAATTTCAAGACAGATCCGAAATATTCAGAAACGCGACCGATATTTAAATGCAAATTGACAATAATGAGAGGCATAGATGTCTGACCTTAAAATTTCATGCTAACCAAAGAAGAGCACTCTTTAAGTTTAATAGAATTAATATGCTAAATATAAATGCTATGCTTTTAGAAAATTAATAATTTTATTAGATTTATACCATTCAATGCAATAATTACTCTATTATAAGGATCAATGTGTTTTCTGGACTGTGTGTAACATTAACTTATTTATAAATGTTTGACTTCATTGTAAACCTCTCCTTCAGCGAAGGTTTAAAATTCATGACAATTACTCTTAAAATTCTCATTAGAACAATTTTTTCGATTGTTTTCTTGTTCTTTGTGCCAAAAATGAAATGCAGAAAAATAAACAAAAAAAAAATTAAGAAATAAAAAATTACGTTTGAATTTGAATACAAAAGAATTACATTAAAATATATATAAACGTTTAAAGGCAGGATGAAAATGCGGATAAGAAAAAAAAAAAAACAAAGAGAAAAATAAAAGTGGAACTTGTCTCCAGACAAACAAAGCATACTATCATAACAACAGCCAGCAACACCTCTGTGTGCAGCACATGTCAGGCATACATAATTTATATGTTTATATATACATATATATGTGTATATGCATACATTCATATAAAAATCTTCATTTCTATGGTATATAAGTTTTACAATTTACACCTAAGAGTATTTGCGAAGCTACTACGATGGAAGTATGTACTCACTCGTTGAATGAAAGCAGAAGTAAAGATAACAGAGAGTAAATAAGAAAAAAGAAGAAAAATAAAACATACATATGAAATAAACATAAAATACGTACCAGTGAGAAAACTATATGTGGTTTTTGAACGAATCGCGAATACGCATCATCCACAATCCAATAAATTCCACTACTCTAAGAGAGCGAAAAGAAACGTTTTCCTCTATTATCCATCTTTATTTTAATTTGATTTCGTTTTTTTTTTTGAAATTTGGAACAAAAGTCGTCCCGTCTCTCTGAGGCTGATTTCTATATTGGAGGATTGCATTCAATTTGTAGGTATTTTGAAGAAACCGGCATAACTAGCACTATACCGCGTTGGCTAGTGCTGCGATAATTTTATATCAAACTGCAATATTTAGTTTTTATATGACAGCGAATATCATTTCGCTACCCCTCTTCAAATATGAGATATATATATATTCCCTTAATCAACTTAATCTACTACTTCTATTAGAGTCGTAATTGTATCCCTTTTTAATTACTTTCCATAGGTACTTGAATGCAGTCCTATTCAAAGCAAATGGAAGAGCTCTTCCCGTAATAGCAAAGAGAATATCTGTTAATTGTGGTGTAAGGGACAAGCAGTCTTAATTATTGTCAGAGACTATTTCTTGAATTTATATTTGTAACAGAGATGTAGATTAAGAACAGCTTTTCGGATTGCATGGCTAAAGCCCAATCTCTACCATTGTTGTTAAGACTTTAAGAACATGTGGACAGCAAACATAGCGAATATATGCTAGAGGTCGTGACTGAAAAGCAAAATTATGAAAAAAATATTTTCTTAATAATATAATATATGCTTTTTGGGGTCATATATACTGCAAATGATACGACTAAGTGGATTTACTTGCAACTGTAACGCTAGTGGATTTGTAGAATAAAAAACATGATGGTATAAATATATATAAAGACAAACAGATTAAAATAACGTTACATATTTATGCTCATATACAAAACATATACAACTTCAGCATAATTCCTGTTTTGATTGTTTTACTTTTTACTTTTTACTTCTTTTTCATTTTTACTTTAAAAGGTCTAAAGAAAATATGGACAAATATTAGTTTGGGGAAAAAGAAATCCATTATTTTTTCGGTAGATGGCTACACTGGTAGATTTCTCGTAAAGTATCGATCAAACAATTTCAGATTTATGCTCGTTGGAAAGGTGACATTTCGCAGTAAAAAAAATTCTTGTGTTGTTTTTTGTTTGGTGCATTCAGTTGTGAGTTACAGCGTGTTAAAAATGGAAGTGAACAAAGTGAACAAATACTGCAACAGCCAATTATG
>KK351049.1:760287-884392 GCA_000671755.1 Glossina brevipalpis | reverse complement strand
AGAAACCACTATAAAATTCGTATACAATTAAAAAATTCTTTTTTGCTTAATATAATAGATGCTTCGAGCCTATTAAAACGTTTGGAACCAAATTCATTACCCGTAAACAATCCAAAAAGTCTGCCTGTGTGTCAAATGAATTCCGGCTGGAAATTTACGGCCCGATTTCTTATCTATTGATTTATAACTTCTCCAATGTATTAATAGATGTCTTTGGAGAGTGTTTACGATTGTTTCAAAGCATTTCCAAATAAAAAGATGATAGGATAGCTTCATCGAGACGAACGTTAACTAGATATGAGGCCAGGAGCGATTCGAACGGAACGAGAGCTCCTAGAAAGAAATTAAGAGTTTAGCGCGAAGTTTTCGAAGGTGATTATGAATTCGGCTACAGAATTATACATTTTCATTGGCTTTTTTTTATCACTTCGGTTCATGTACAATGTAAAACGTGCGATTTTGTGTTTGATAAATGTAAGAAAAGAGACACTTCCAGGTAAAAAATTGCCTAAGGAGGAAAGTGAGGAGGAATATTTGAACATGTAAGGGTTTTTTATGCTTCTGCGGTTGCAGATTAATCGAAAGAAATAATACAAAATTTATCATTTCAAAGTATAATACATCTAACACATGTCAAAAGTTCGATTGGGTTTTTTTCGAAACACGGTTTTTGAAGACGGATAGGTCGCATAACTCCACTATCAAGTTTAAATTTAATATGTCTCGCAAAAGTGCCTTGAGTGTTGCCAGTTTTTAAATATTTTTGGGAAATAATTTCTTTTCAATACTTTAATGTATACGCTTATGATTTTATTACGTTTCTTTCGATTTCGAAAAAATTGGCAAAAAAGACTCTATGTGTTGTAAGCCTGTCATAATGGTTTTCCCCCTTAAAAAAATAACAGATGTTTCTCTAAATCAATGTTTACTTGCAAGGGTACAAAATTATATGAAAATTAATCTCTGTCTTTCCTCGAGATAGAAAGCTATTTTTCAAAATATGTGTAAAATAAAAAAAAAAAACAAAGAAAAAATTTATCATATCATAATTACTTAGAAAAAAAAGTTTTAATAAGATTTTGCAAGGAAATCATTGGCATATCAGAGGCGCTCTATTGCTCGCGTATGCGCCCATAAAAAAAGGATAAAATAAAAGAATATTATAAAAAATAGTTCTATTCCTATAGCGAAAATTAAGGCATTCAGCGTATATAGAATCAAAGTGCAAGTACACCATACAAGCAGCTGACCAACGATTAGAATTTTAAGCACCTTTTCAAGATCTCTGATACGTAGTTTTCCAAAATTGGAGGAGAAAGAAATAAAAGTTGAACGGGCGTACAGGCGAACGAGTGAAAGGGCGGAATTTATTGAATTTGTAACTGTTAAGATCAAGAAAGCTTTAAACACAGACTCGTGCTAGCTGACGGAATTTTCATGATCATCAGAAATTAATACATTTCGCTACGAAGTTTTGGGTGTTATAATCTTCAGATCATAGACCTCGGAGAATTTTTGTGAATTTTCGATTTCTCCAATGAATATTTTCTTGTGTTTAAAAATGTAATGATAAGCTAATATAACTTTTATCTGTATTGGTGGCGAGAAGTTTGCAAAAATAAATTTCATATTTTCCACAAAGTTTGACAAGTCGAGAGGATTATCACAATTGTTCACTACGTCCAAAAATATATATTAACTTCAAAACGTGTTTCATGATGGCAAACTCCAATTAATAGTTTCAATATAACTAAAAACTACAGTCCTTTCAATAAGTCAACTAAATTACGAAATTGTTTTAATATAAGAAAAGAATTATTAAATAGATACAAAGAGGATTTCAAAGGGGAGTTCAATATTAAATCCGAAGTCTAAATAGTTTTTATTTTGTATTTAATATTCAAAAACTTATATTAGAGATCATTTAAATACATTTTTATTTCTTCGGCATCATCTCTTTAAAAACTTTTGAAAGACAAAATATCAATTAATTTTAACTTTTTCGGACAGCTTGGACATACAATAAAATATGTTAAGTAATGAATTGATATAATTGCTGATTGCTGTTGTTGTTTCTTTCTTTGGTAAATTTGATTAAATTCTTTTAAAGACGTGTGTGCAAGTGTTTTTTCTATCTGTGTCTCCTATTAGGTGTCTGATTTATTTTATAGCCTAAGTACGCTATACGTAATGAGCCAAATTTAATTTTCAAATGATATCGATTCTGAATAGCGGATATCTAAAATTCAACCTAATGTGAGTATATAGTTATTTTTTTTTTTATTAACTTTACTTTCTAATATAAAACTTTTTCTTTGGATGTAAAGATGAATCTTTTTACGAGAGTTAAGTAAGTCTTTTACACTATAAGCATAAAATTAATTTAAATCGTCAACGTCAGCGTCAACATCAACGTCAACGTCATTGTCATTGCTATCGTCACGCTTAACTGTGACTAGCTGCTGTTGTTGCGGTAATTTGAAAACATGCATAACATTAGCATATCACGCAAGCTTATTAAGCTTTTATTATCTTGCTTATGAATTGCAAACATCCAGTTCCTTAAGCACACGGGGCAAAGCACATACGCCATGCACGTATAGCATAATAGGAGAGCTTATTTACATACGTATTATCGCTATTGCTATGTATGTGCAGTGATATATGAAAATAATAAACAACTACAGTTAAAGAGATACCTGGCAACATAGGTTACCTACCATTATAGGCAAGAGGAAGTGTGGGTTCATGTGAACGGGTAAACACTACCAACAAATGGTAAACTATTCGCATAATAATTGTAACGATAACGTGTAGTTTGCTATAACTTCCACTTAACGTAACTAAACGTAAACTGATCTAACACTTAAAAACGCACCCACACATGCATTCAAATACAGTTTACATGATTTTAGATAATGTTGTTCTTGTTGCTGCTATCTCTGAACACTTGACAGCAAATCGTTATAGCGAAAACGACGTTGTATACTTACTGTGCACATTACACACACACACATACACATACGTAAAGTACATCAATTGATTGCGTAGTGGTTGGCTTTGTTGCGAACACTTGTTAATAACGTCACATTATATGAGACTCGAGCATACACAATCCTTTAAATATTCGTGTGCACTTTCTATGTTGTTATTGTTTTTATTGTTATTAAATATAAAAGTTAATATGCACACGAGTGAAATGTTTGCGAGAATGTCAGTACATGGAAGTAAAAGCTTATTATTTGTTCCACATTAAAGTGAAGAACATATTCGGTCTATTTGTTAAATTAGCTTATGAATGCATCCGTATGCCGTCAAACCGCAAGCAATAGAAAAGTTTCTTAAGATTATTACGAGTTTTTATTGCCAATTTCTTACATTTTGATTTGACTTATTTAGCTTTCAGTAGTGTTTAGCGCTATTCTTCATTGTGTTTAGAAAAAGTTCTTGTAAAAGGAAGTGTGCAGCTTATCTCGGATAATGAGTGAACTTATTACCTCGATAAAACGTCAATCAAAAGTAAAATAAAAAAAAAAACAAAAGAAATTAGAAAAGTTATGTCCTGAAAATTTTAAATATATATTTCCTGGAATGAAATGCGAGCTAACACTTTACTTTTCGTGTCTCCTTCAAACCACTGATGACATGTCTTTCCCATAAAATTTTTCATGTATTTTCCTTTTCTATTATGTCGCTCGTACGACAATGTCATGTTCTGTAATTTTGACGTGTGCAAAAACTACAACGTACTGAGAGCTCAGCTAATTAGACCTTTTTTTTTTTTATATTTTATATACATTCATACTAACTACTAAATATAATAACAAAAAATAAAAGCACCATCCCCACGTCCATATTTCCTTGTACACGTTTTCATTTACGGCCCTTTCACGTTTGCAATTAGAATGAACAAAAAATATATACGACCAATTTTGATATCAAGATACGTATATATTGTGGTCTCTCTCCCGTTTCTTTAAATACTAAGCACAAGCAGCATTCCTTTCACATTTTGAAGAGAGTCACGCCGATCTTAGATGCTGTGTTGTTAGGTTCCTGTAGGATCGTTTTAGGCCTCCCTGCACCATCCTCGACAAATGTGAACGCCGTTGCACACGAGAATATGTAGGTGTTATTGTCTTTTTTTTCCAATTTTTTTCTCTTTGCGATATGAAACGTTAACTCAAACTTATAGGAAACGAATACTGAAATTGATTGAAAATTCTTACAAAATTTTTCGAAATAAATATAGAAAATTTCCGGGTAAATTGAAAGTTTTCAACCAAGTAGAAAATTTTAAAGTAGAAAATTGTGTTATGTATGAAAATTTTCTCTTTTGGTTGCTTAGATATATTTCAGAATTTCAAGTCGTTTCAAACTAATTATTTCAAAACTTTGATAAATAAATTGATAAAAATTTAAAGGTTATTCAGGACTTGCCAATTTCCTTATTGTAAATAAACTACTGGCAAGTAGACATCGCGTAAATAAAATCGATTAATAATGAGAGTTCATCTCTTATACATTTTAGTAAATTCGCAATTTTCAAAATATCGTGCAACTTGAAGCCAGATTAAGGAAAAATAAAATATTGCTAAGTCGGTCCACAAGGACGAACAAATCATATCTAGATAATGCAATATTCGTAAATATTAATTATTTGTTAGCAAATTGTATAAACATACAATATAATACATTTGGTATAATATATACGATATAAGATGCATATGATACGATATACCATAATTATAGAGCGGACGGATATTTGTTGTTACTACGCCTGAGAAGTCGTATCGTATGCATGTGTTATCCATATACAGACTTGATGGTAGATATAACACAATTTCGTCTCGAGATGAATGTAATTCTTTACTGTATTCAAATTCGAAAGGCATCATCGCAATAGGGGATGCACTAGTTATTTATGTTAATTAATTTGTAACACCAAAAAGTTCCTTTGCTTGTACAAATTTTTAATTAGATTGAATTCCTAAGTGGATTAATGATGCCCTTGCGTTGAAATTCCCACAAGTACACTTCATAACTTTTCTGCTCCAACTGCGTAAATTGTCCTAAGACAATAATTAGATTATATCTAGCCACACTTAATGTTTTCCAGGAGAGCATTTAAACATATAATAGATATTACGGTTGAACAAGACGAGAAGAAAGAGATTTGTCATCTAATTTACCTTTTTTTCTTTTTGTTGTTAATTGTGAGTTTGCGATTAAGTTTCTATATACTCTTTAGTAAATATTTTTGTGAAAAATTTCAAAATTGTATGCTATCGTAGAACATATCTTCATGTATTGTATATAAAACATACTCAGGTTTTTATTAATTATGGAAACGATAATCGACGCATTAATACTGTTTTCAAAGCTAAAGATTTCGGCTGGTATATCCGATAAATTTTAGGTCGATACCCGACATGAGCCAAGCCGGTGTTTGATCGCAATAATTTTTCATTCTTATTGATTTCAAATTTATTTTCAAATTTAGTTATTGTGGACACGTTTTCTCGCGTTTAAGATCGATACAGAAAGTTACTTTGGTCAAAACGTACATGCTGTAAATAATATGTTCTTTTGTGTATTATGAATTGTATGACAATTTTTGGCAAACGGGTAGAAAATGTGATTACGACGTTTTTATATGTAGTCACCATAAGGTGCGTGTTAAGACTTAATCAACAATGAACTACATGTGCCTGTTAAATTCATTGTTTTCACTTATCAAAAATCAAACTGGTGACTCACAATTAATTAATATATGCCAGCCCTTCTCAGATATTTCTAACTTAACTGTGCTTTAAAAATATTAAGTTATCGCTATAGGTTACGTAGATGTCCGCGATATTTGTTTTCATTTTATTTGACCACTCAACCTATTCAAATCTACTATATATATGTATATATATATATATATAAAAGGAACTTTTGGGTGTAAATTAGATTGATAAATTAGGATTGTAAATTAGAGATAAAAATAAAAAAAAGTAATCGGTTTATTCCGATGTTATTTTGTTTTTGTTCACTTTCATACAAATAAATATTTGTCATCGAAATCTTGAGAAGAAGACCGGATAAATAAGAATTGATTATAGGCTATTAAGGATTTTTTGACTTAATAAAAAGTCAAAAAATTTTCATACATTGAATGCTTTATAAACGGTTTCCTGAATCTTAAAATTTGAGAGGAATTAAATTAATGTAATCGGTCATTCAACTGTTAACAACTGAGTATAGCGGCGAGGATATTGATACATTATTATCCCATGTACTGGATCAAAGTTGCATGGAAGGAGGTAAATACAAGAAAAATTTAATACACATGCATACTACGCACAGACGCATGCAGATGCTTTGTGGCTTATTTGATTTCACTTCATGGCAAGCAGTTATTAAATAATATCTCTCATGCATATAGACATTCTTGCATCAGTTCAAACAATTCAAAGGAAGAATTAATAAATAAATATTTTAATTGTTTCTCTTCTAGGTTGCATATTTTCATATTAAAAAACAATCGCACCCGCATACGTTTTTGTGCACCTCCTGTATACGCTCATATGCTCTATGTGTATTCATATTTAAATGCAAGAAGCGCGGGTAACTCTTAATGCCGGAAGTTAAATCAATAAAACATATTAAATGCATGCAAGTAAATAGTTATTTACGCCATCGTAATCTATAACCAAACAAAACGAACAAGAGCAATAACGATAAAAGATCGAAACACAACGCTGGCAGGAGTAACGATATCAATATCAATGAACAGCATTTAAGTAATGAAAGCAGTATTTCGAACAAACAATTAACGCGACGTTAAAGCGCAACGCAAAAAAAAAAAAAAATACATATGTATACATATATATATGTATACATATATATATATATATAGATATATAAAATCAACCTCTACGAAAACAAGTTTAGTCGAATGTTAAATACTTGACGCAATTTAAAATTAAAATATTTTTTTTATAAAATTCTTATTAAAGGGTAACACCATTGTAAATTTTTCCAAAGAAAATTTCTTGTTTATTGCTTTAACACACACTTTGAAGCTTTTAGTATATGTTTCGAGAAAACTTATTAAATGGAACAAGGTTTTTCTATGAAATTTAGATCTTTTGCAGTAAGCGCTTCGAAAACTCCGCCTGTGTCAAATGAACTCCTGCTGGGAAGTTACAACTTAACCTCATGATTATCGATTCCTTACTTCTTCACTGCCCTAATAGATATCTATAGAGAACGCGTTGGTGATCATTTAAAAGCATTTTCAAATAAAAATATGCTAGTGTAGGTTCAGCAAAATGATTGCGTAGTGGATATGAGAATGAGAGTGATTCGTGCGTCAGCGAGTGCTTTTACCAAGAAATTAAAAATGTTTGCAGTTGATTATGAATCGTTCTACGGAACTATGCATTTTTTTTTTTGCATCCTTCTTTATCATTTCGGTTAACGTAATGTAAATGCAAAACTTCTGATTCTGTCTTAGATACTTTCAGCAAGAAATGCATTTTCCAGCAGAAAATCTTCAAAGGAAGAGAATGTGAAGGAATATTTCTAATACAGAAAGATAATAAAAAATTTCTCATAGTGGAACAACATGTTTATAAACCGTATAAAAATTTTAAATGCATTTTCCTCGAAACACTATCTTTCAAAATCGCAAACATCAGAAATGTCAAAATGTTCTTTTTTCCATTCCAATTTTTTTTTTAAATATCTTTGAAACAGGATTCTCTATATAGTGAAATGTATAGGGTTTTTTCAGCAAATTAATTTAACCTTTCCTAATTATTAAACAATCGCCTTTCTGTGGTCGAAAACTCAATTTTTTCATTCAAATACTTGCCAAAATCCTGCGTATTAGACTAATATATTAATATAAGAATATAGATTACAAATATTTTTTTTCTTTTTAATTCAAATTTTAATCAGTTACACGATTTACTACAAAGCCCCTTGAGCAAAAGATATCCCCAGAGATTATTGGTTACGATGTTGCAATTTTTTTAATATTTTTTTAAACATTTCAATATTATACTATTTAATAATCTCTTCGAATATATTATTATCTCAATATTTTTCCTTCTCTCTAAAAACAATTGTCAAAGGAACCTCTTTGTGTTTTAGGCTATTACAGTGGTGTGATAGCCCTTCAGCCCTTCATTATTATATGAGTTGTGAAGCATCAATGAAAAGTAACTATTTGTGGTCTTGACATTTTTCGTAGATCTGATTTAGATTCTATATATCAAAGTTATCGTGTATCGTGTATTGCTTGAAAAGACAAACATATAAGATATGTGTGGTTTGGATTTCTGTTAAAAATTTTGAATCGATTTAGAACGTATTACAATAGTAAATCGCTTCGTTAGAAATCAATAAATTTATTTTCGATTAAAATCGTTAAGAAAACATGACAACAGCGGTGCTTATAAAAACCCTTTATATAAATAAATAAAATTATATTACATTAAAAATGAATGCAGTGTCATGAAATTAATATAAAAGTTATTTCTCTCGTCAAGGTTTCGTTATTTTATCTGTTTTTTTTTTGTGATATTTGATGAAGAATTCATGGATATTGAATTCATATATTTTCTTCAAAACTAATAAAATAATTAAAAACAAGCATATGTGAACCCAATCGTAAATGAATAATTTTAGTCTCCTAAGAACTTACTTGGTCAAGTGTTACAAGCAAACCAACGAAGTTATCATACATTTATCCTCTCAGATGCAGAATATGAAATTAACAACGTTGAGTATAATGTTGGTTTGCTTTTTCTTCACCAAATAACAGATTAAAATTGCATTTTTTGTATCTTTTTTAAACAGATGAATGTGAATGAAACAATCTTGTTTTTATTTTAAAAAAAGCCGAATAAAAAAAAAAAGAACACCAATTCTATAAATTGTTTAAAAAAACGCTTTTCTACTGTTAGAGAAAATGGATATGTAGCGCTTTATACATGATAAATTCCAACATTATCAGCAAAACAATGCACTATAGGAACCTGTGAATGACTCTATTTATATAACCATCATAGAAACCACGAGTTAGCACGTATAGTTATGGTTAGCTAAGGTAGAAAATAAAGGCGATATAACAATATCGTCACTACAATCGCCTTCGCCAACTTTACCGCAACTGGTAGGACTATGTATTATGTGCGCATTGGTTGACCACATACAGAATGTGGAGAGTCTCTGTTCTTGTGTGTGTGTGTGTGTGTGTGTGTGTGTGTACATGCGTGTTTATGCATTAGTGTTGTAAAGCCATGTAACTATGTTACAACACACATTTTCACATATAACTTGCGAACAATTTTAAGTGGTTTCATTGTAATACCGAACGAAAACAATCTGCAGTAGACCACAAGAAAAGGAGGAAAACAAAATCGTGCAAAGAACTATGTATCCAATATATTTTGAATATTTAGTTGAATACGGATGGGTTACTTTAATACTAAAACCGCCGTCGGTTTCTATATTGTTATGTAAAATTGTCTTGGTTTTGTGTTGTCCACTAAATTTTGAATAGCACAGGAATTTTGTTTAGAGACATCTTACGTCTCTTAATTACACAAACGAGAGATTTATCATTTCCCAACACTTCTTTCCATTCTTCAGTCTTCAAAACAAGTCACATAAATCCAATATTTCGTTTTGAGGTTTTTCTTAATCCACTTACGTGGCGGAATTTCACTTTTATTTTTTACCAAATAGTTTCTATTAATTCCCAAATTCATAAAGTCCATTTATATTATGAATTATGGCTTTCAAAGTTATTACCTGTTTTCGTCACTTTCTTAAAATTTTGGAAAGATAACCACCACTTATATTCACTTGTTTTATCAAATGTGCAACTTTATTAACAATATCTAAAAAAATTCCAAAATTCCGAAATTCAAAATTGGTCAATTTGGCGAATTTAATAGGACTCTGTGGTGTTGGAAAGTAGCTTCCATTTGCTGCCAAATTCTTCAAAATTGACTAATTCATATGAAATTTGTTTTCTTCTTATTATATTCTATACTGCAATGTGTTGAGGTTGTGCAGATACTCCTAGAAGTACATACGATATACCCACCTTCTAACACAATCGACTTAGAATCATTTTATAAATAAATTTGAACTTTTCTGTTTGCCTAATGTCTGTCCATGTTATTTGTGTTCAACATATAGGCCGTAATTTTTGTAACATTTTAACAAAATTTGTACAATGGAGTATTTTGGCCCAAGTACGAACGCTGTTGAATATGAATCGATTTGGACCACTTTTCGACCATTTCCCATATACCAGCGTATTTAAAAATAAAATCCTTATATGTAGAGAACTTACAATTTTCAAAATTTTGTGATGAAAACCGCTGAGTATTAGTACTTCGTCATATTAAACTGACATGTAGGAGAATAATTTGACGTAAAAAGTGCTTGTATCAAATTTGGACCACGTAGATCTATTTTTTGGATCCTACCTCATATAAGCATTCTTATGAAAATACCACAACAAGTTATAACTTTTGATTTTTATCCTGAAAATAAATGAAGAATTGTATTAGGACCTTGCAAAAATTTTGATAGACAACTGTTACGGGTAAAAGAGATAAAGTAATGAGAAATACCAGTGTACATAAGGGTTGAATTCGACAATTTTGGCCTTCCTCTATCTGAAATAATAATTTTCCATTTAGTTTTATTAAATTATTCAGTTTATACAGCCGCTAGACATGGAACGCTCAAAATTCATTTTTTACATTCATTTTCTACATTCATTTTCAACATTGATAATTTGAAGAAATCTGCGGTCGAAGTTTATAAGAAACTTGTAGAAGCTTACGGTGATGCTGCTCTATCATATCCTAATTGTCGATTTGGGTTTCGATAATTCAAAAGTGGTGATTTTGGCGTCAAGAAAAAAGAACTGCCTGGAGGAACAAAAAATTTCGAAAACGACGGAAACTCAGCATAAACTCTCAAAGAGCCTCCGAACAGCTTATAAATTGATTAATTAACTGTTTCTAGACGTTTATATGCGATTGGAAAGGATCGAAAATGGTGTCCATACGAATTGAATGCAGATGCCATTTCAGCCACACTTTGGAAAAGTGGTCAAGAATACGTTGTTGCATCTCGAATGGCAAGTTCTGCCACACCTAGCGTGCTCATCAGACATACCATCTTTTGATTACCAATTAGATTGACTGTTTAGATTGATGCAGCATGGCTTAGTTGGCATGCAGTTCCACAAAGTTGAAGAACTGCGAAAAAGGTCCGAATCATGGATAGCCCACGAGAGGGAAAAGATGTAGAAAATGATGGAAATAATTTTGATTAATATATGTTGAATCAATTTGTCTCAGAAAATAACTTATCCGGGTGAAAAAATGGCGAACATATTTGCAAGGCCCTAATAAGAATATAGTTTCTTCAGTAATTCGTTTTGATTACAAGCAATCTCCACAGATTTATTTGCAAAGCTGTAGCAATTTTTTGGATGGATTGTTTCCTTAAACTGCACATATGCAGATTTACTTTGTTTGTGCCTAAGGCTCTACTCTCTACTTGATTCTACATTTTTATCATTTATAGTTATACTGTAAAATCTGTATTTTGCTTTTATCAGAAACTATTGTTTATTTGCTCTTATATTCTGGTGCAACCTATAATAAGATTTGAAAGCAAACTCCTTTCTCGTATTTGCTGTTGAAGTTAAGAAATTACAAAATTTTTGAAAATTTATTTCTGCTTATAGTTTCGTGGAAGAAAGCAATTTTAAATTGTTTTGGCTACACGATACAATAATTTCATACACGTCCTCCGAGTAAATGGAAAAAAGAGAGTTTAAGAAACAGTAAGGATGGTGAGTAAGGAATTAAAAAGAAACTACTCAAGAAGTTCATCTAAATGTTATGTAATAAAATATATAATAAATAAAAACAAACAACAAACAAAACTAATAAAAAATAAGTAATAAAAACTAAAAAATAAATCAACTAATTAATTAACGAACGATAAAGAATGGATGGAAATTTTTATATGGAAATTTTTTATAAAACACAGAGTAGTTGTAGAATTAGTCCGAATTGTTATACGGAGTGATTTGAACACATGTACACATGTTGCTAAGCTTTTCATTCAAGAATTTCAATGAAAGTTGAGCAAGCGCGATATGTGCGTAAACTTTAGAAGTTGTTTATATAACCAAAGGTAACAAAAGGTTTATGAACGTAAAATAGTCGGTTTGCTGCACAGTACGACAATAAATCTTTCACTGAAGTCGGCAGAATTACTTTAAAAATATAAAAATAAAATAAATTTTGTAAAATAAATCAAAATTTTCGAATGTTCAATGAAATATTATTAAATAAAATAAAAGCAAAAGAAAAACAAAAACAAAAATTTATTAATTAAATAAAATTTCTTTTTTTTCATCATTTTTTTTTTAATCATATAACTGCAGAATTTTTATTTAAAACATAGAATGTTAACTTAAAAGTGATTTCTATACGAAGGATAATCGTGAATCTATCTATCTTAGAAAGCAATTTGACTTCTACTACAAAACATTGTTAGTAGTAGATGTATAAATTATATAGTTCCATACGCGTTAGGGGCACTTAGGATAAGTTTGATATTTCCATACTATGAAATCGAATTTATTGTTGCTTATATGTAATTGGAAGCATTTTATAATACGTATCGTTTGAATTTACATCCCGAGGCAAGTATTTAAAAGCGCTTAACACTTATGAACAATTTTCTTTAATAATAAAATAATTGTATAATACAATTTTTAAATAACTTTATTGCTTAATACTGAAGGTATAAATTGATATTTATGATTAACAGGCATAAGGAAATAAGTTTCAATGAAACTTCGCATGCAGAATTCTCTTGTGCAATATATACACTAGAACTGTAAATTTTTGAGCTAAATTTTTTCATGTAATTGTTTTTTAAATTTTAATTTACAATATTCCTATAAGCGTTGTCCATCAGTCGTATTCTAGTTTTATTCGAAAAGCAATCTATACTTTTCTATATTATTCCGCGATTGCATTGAAGGAGTAACGCTACTGCGAACGTCTGAGAAAGCCTATTTATGACCGCTTTTCTTTTTCTTTGGAATCGAACCAAAGGTAATTGAATCATAATATTCGACGAGGCTGTATTTAAGTATTAAAAAAAAATTACTTTCTAAAATGTATTAAAAAATGAAAAGAGCGAAGCCGTTACCGTGAGATACATCCAACTTAAAGGGGAAACCACTGAAAAATTTTTCGGCAATTTAAAAATGTTTGCTTGCTTAATAGGTGCTTTGAATCCTTTAAGAGCATGGGCAAAAATGCATTATTCGCAAAAAAATTCTTCTTTGAAATTTTGCCCTTTTTCGTAATTGCTCTAAAAAGGATGCCTGTATTAAATGAGTATTTACTGCGAAGTTACAGGATAATTTTTTCAATATTGATTTCTAACTTTTTTAATGCATTAACAGATGTCTTTAGAGAGGGGCCATTATCATTTCATAACTTTTCTAAACAAGAACATGGTGGTGAAGCTTTATCGAAATGAACGTTAACTAGATATAAGGCTGAGAGCGATCCGAAACGAGAACGAGTGCTTCTACGAGAAAATTAAGTGTTTAGGCTGAATTTCTTAGAGTTGATTATGAATTCGGCTATAGAATTATACATTTATATAAGTTTTGTTTTATCATTTTGGTTCATGTAAAGGGTAAAACGTACGATTCTGTCTTTGATGGATGTAGTAAAAAAGGCACTTGCGGCCGAAAACTCGTTAAAGAACGAGAATGACGAGGAATATTTGACGGTGGAAGGACTTTTTATGCATCTGCCATTACCGGCTAATAGAAAGAAATAATAAAAAATTTATCATTTCAAAGGAACATACATTTAACACATGTCAAAAATTCAATTGGGTGTTTGTCGAAACACTATTTTTGCAAACAGCAACACGCAGCATAACTCAAAAAATTTTCATTTTTCCCATTTGAATATATTACAGGACCTTTAAAATGATATTCTTTAGTGAACTGCAGTTCAGATGTTTTTGATAAACATTTTGTATTAATAAATGATTGTCTGTTTTTCTTGATAAAAAATGAAATGTTTTCATTCAAATACTCGTCAATCATACAAAACACAATATTTCTCAATATCCGGTCTGTATTTTACTATAGATATAGTAATGGAGATTAAAAGCATTTTACTGTTTCTATACGAATGTAGGACAGCTACGCTACGTTCTGTGGCGCCCCTGAAATTAAACATGCATCGCAAGTATGATTCCGATAATGATTTTTTATATTTTTCAAATATAACTTTTTTTTTTATAAATAGTTCAAGTTATGTTTAATAACCTCCTAAAATATTATGATACTATTACGATTTCATCTTCTATCTCAAAAAAATTATCAAAGAATCGCTTATTCATTCATTCAAATGTGAATTTGAAAAAAGAAGGAAAAATCATTTAATATACATTCATGCATGCTAGTGAAGGACTTAGGATGTATTGCAACTATTCAATTATGTGTAATTGAATGAAAAATTTCAATTTTCGATCAAAAAAAGAGCGCTGGTTTATTAATAGAAAATTTATCGTAAATATTCTATGCCTTCAACCAGAGACTTTTATTTTAGAAATACAAGCAAAAAAAAAGAAGAAAATTGTTGTGTGTTCTGTTGTGTGAACTGTTTTGAGCAACATCGTTTTGAAGTTTGGGAAAGTTTTATAGATAGAGAAAAAATTCCAAAAAATATAGAATTCTGTTATCATAAGCACTTTCAAAATCTACTCATTCCAACATTTTATTTTGTTGGCGAAATCATTGAAATTTTTCAAGTCAATCTCAAACTCATACTTACTTAACAGTCGTAACAATAAAACTAAGTATTTTTATTTGTAAACACTAAATGCTTTTTAATAATATCTCTTAGTAAGCAGCCTTCTAGGATCGCTTGACAAAAACATTTGTTACAGATAATGAATTTTTTTCATATATTGTGGAGAAGGTTTAAAACATTTATGAAATCAATAAGGCATTTTTTTGTTTGAAAATTTTGTCGCTACCGCTACCGCTACCACTTAATTTAGTTTAATCTCTGGGCTTTAAGTTTTTAATCGAAACTGTTTTGCATACTTATTTATGATAATTTGGTTCACTAAGTAAAATGCTATAAGCAAAGTGTTTCGAAGAGTCGTTCTAGTAACTTGAGTTAGCTGTATATGGATATTGGATACTTGTGTTGTATATTTCGTGAACTAATAATTTATTTAACATCTACTTGTTTTACCTTTTTTTATTAGTTTATTATTACTGCGAATTTTTGCTGCGGTTTTTGGGCTAATAATACTTTAGTTTATCTCGTCATAATTCCTCTTGAATATACTTATGTAGAGAAAAAGTCCATTAGCTATATGAAATAACATTATTATTGCATTTATAAATGTGTTGTCAACGAATTTCGCATTGAACAACATTGGGATTTTTCCATGCAAGCTATTAAGTTTTCATTTTCTCGTTAAACTGTAAACGATCCGGTTTTTTGAGCTCTACTTGCGTCGAGTGTTATATACCGAAGAAGAACAAAAATATTTAAGCGTTATTTTCTTTGTTTAATTCACAAAAAAAAAAAAAAAAATGCTTCTGAATAAAGAACGCAATACAATATCCGGAAAGTAAAAAGTCATAATGAAGGCCAGGAGAGAAATGCACAGCGCAGGTAAGACCGAACGACTATGATACCATTATTTGTTGCTGGCAGCTTCATATATTATAAGGACATGATAATGTAACCTTTCAGAGCATGATAAAACTTAAAATGTTAACGGTATTAAATTCAATCTTTTTATCCTTTGCTCGTACGTACGTATTTTAACGTAAATATATATCTACACATGCAATATAAAAGCTTCGCGAATGAATATGCGTCTATCTAAATTATTTTTGGCCTGCATTTTATCCAGTTTATCATAATTTTTCGCCTCATATGTTACCGTTATATTCGATTATAATGACGTATCCTTTATAGGCAAAGTTATAGTATGTGGACAGCTTTAATAAAAGTGTTCTCTTTTTTCTTTTTGGTTTATTACACTGCATTACAGGTAAGGATATAAGCAATCTAGTCCCTATATAGAATTTAAAAAAAAAAACCATATAATCGCGAAGAACCGATGAGTAAGTGCCCTGCATCAATTCGTCTAATAAAATTCTTCATTTATTTTCGTGATAAAAATTAAAAACTATAATTTGTTGTCATAAAAAGTATTAGTTTTCATAAGAACTCTTATATGGGGTACGGTTCACACAAAATACATCTCCGTTATATCCCGGAGTTACAAGTACTTTTTACGTCAAATTATTCTTATGAGCTAATTTTCATCACAAAATATTAAAAACATTCTAAACTATAAAAGGTTACATCTAATGAGAATCGTTATGCGGGGTGGAGATCAAAAAATTGATCCACATCGTCCAAATTTGGTACAACTAGTTTGTATATCAATTTGCTATTACGGACCAAATTTCGTTATGAAATATTAAAAATTATAGATCCTTCTGCTATACGAAAACTTCCTTTTCATAGGAGCGGTCATATGGAAGATAATTCAAAAAATTGAACGATCCTATACAAATTTCACAGGTTAGTTTAATATACCGAAGTATATACTCATAATAAATACTTAGTGGTTTCTATTGGGAAATTTTGAAAATTGAAACTTTTTCAAAATAACGCTTTATGTGGAGACTGATTGTAAAAGTTATCCAATCCAATTATTTTTCAATGTTTCAGTGTTTGTGTCTGGTCCAATATATTCTAATGCATCAAATTTTGTGAAAATGTATCACTAACCGCGATATGTAAGTTGAATACAAAATAAAATGGTTAGAGATTAGACGAATAGACGGACAGACATGCCTAAATCGATTCGAAAAATGATACCAAATTGATCGGTATAATAAAACACAAGGGTATGGTAAGTCCTTTTGGGTATTACATATATGTATATATATACATCATATTTAATGTATCCTGTATCGCAAGCACTGTGTAGAGTATAAAAAGAATCTCATTATTTATCCTTTTTTTTTTTTGAAAACACTAATATTCTGTTTAACTTTACATCCACTAAGCGATTAATGCTGATCGATTGCTTTGTTATTCAATACTTAGCAATCTGTTACCAGTAATATGACCTGTTTTTTGAATTTTGTCCTTTCTTTATACAACAGCGAGAGCAATATAACAGTCAGTAGCTTTCAAAAAAAAGTATGAGCTTTAAATGAAAATAACAGAGAAGTAAGCGATAAAGAAAAACGAAGAATTGTGTTAAGGTTTTGAATAGATTTTGAATAAATAATTATTAAGCAATTTAGTGAAAAAGAGCTGTTGCCTAACTACTATTATTATCTAAATTGTAGCTAACTAATCTACGATATTCAGAAAGACAAAAACAAATAGTTTATATCCGACAAAAAAAAATCTCATAATTTTTGTTTTAAAATTTAGTCGTCTTTTTAGTTATAATTAATTCAAATCTAATAATCATATTTATAATGTCTTGTTTTACAAATTAAGTACAAACGGTTTCCTTAAGTTCCTGTTAAATTAAGATTAAAACATACATATATTTGAGCACTTTAAATTCACTTATAGTACCTTCTAAGGTTTCTCAGTGCATTCATTTGGCGCAGTTGTCATTTGACTTATTTCTATACGAACATGGTATCCTGATTGTGTAAAACTTACTTTCTATTTTCTTTCATATTGAAAATAATTTAAAGTGGAATGCAGACACATCTTTTAGTGTCAGCAAGACCGTATAAAACAAATGAAATGTCGCTTAACTCTTTCATAAATATGACTAAAATATATATTATTTTTATTGCTCTGAAAGTCTTGTTTGATTGAATGTTGTGTTAATCGAATAAGATAAGCTCTCTTGGATTCGTTATGAGAGTGTTATAAAAGTTTCATAATCTTTATATATCAAGTCTTGGATACGTTTCTGTAATTGTCACGGTTCCTACCTTAATCACTTTGACTGAATTCGTAACCATTTCTTACTATTTGCTCATTTGTTTACTGCGTTTTATATTTACTCAGATATAAATCTGTACGCAAAACAAAAGACAAAATATTGGCAGTAAGAATACTTTCATGTATAATAATTTATAAAATGATATTCGATTTTTATGTCAATTGTAGTAGTAGACTGTGACAATCTGAAATTTAAAAAATATCTGAACCATACATCCCGATATATTCTCTCCAAAAAGCTAAAGAACCGAATTCTCCGTAAGATTTAGTTCCAGACTTAAGATTTAATTATTCAGAGCTAAGGTATGTGATTTCTGCTTTGAAGGAACTTTTTCTGCAGTTATTCAATATCAGTATCACCTTAACTTTAGCCACAACTACGCTTTTAAGCTTAAGAATATAAGTGGAGGTTTACTGCTACATTGCAGTACATATATAAGTATGAATTGAATAAATAAAGTTTTTATTTTTTTTTGTTTATTTTACTAAAACGATATAATAAGTATGGAATAGAAAATTTTATAATAAAAAATAATATAAATATCAACAGGATGTTTTCTTTCGGAGCGAAGTAAAGAACAACAATAGAATTACTCCGAATTGTTGTACGGAGTAAACCAAACATGTACACATGACGGTGAGCTTTTCATTCAAGAATTTCAATGAAAGTTGAGCAGGCGCCGTATATGTGTAAACTTTATAGACGCTGTAAATATTGCCGAATATATCTAAAGGTTTATGAAGTTAAGCTATTCAGTTTACTGTGGAATACCAAGGGAAACGGTTCATCAATAAAACAAGAATTACTCTAAAAAATAAATAAAGTTTTTAAGGAAAAATAAAAAAAAAAAGGAAAAAGAAAAGACAAATGCCGGTTATTTACCAACGGCCACAAACAAAAATAAAATCAAAAAATAAAATTATTAATAAACTTTAGGAAAAGAAAACTATTAAGAACTTAAATAAAATAACGTGGAAAAAATTACACAAAAATATTTCTTTATCATAAACAAAACAACAACAAAAAAATGAAAATACTTTAAGACGTATCTTAAGCGAATTTAAATGTTAGAAAACACACACACACACACATATTTTAGCAATATAATGAATGAAACTTATAACGATATTATTATGAAAACAAAGGAACAATATTTAATATAAAAAGTTTTTTTGTGAATTTATTTTAGGAAAATATTTTATTATAATATTAAGCAATTTAATAACGCGTGTATGCGTACATATATATATAAACCACAGCAATTACTTTATTAATGGACAGTTAGTAAATTGTGGCATGCCACACTAGTTTTTATGGAAAACTTATTTTAAAATAACGTATATTTTTTAAATCATTAAAGTCGACGTGCTTCATGTGCTTCATGTAAATAATAAAATAATATTCCAAAAAAAAAAAAAAAGAAATAGGTAACTGAAGTATATTTGTGTGCATAAATTTTTATACTGTGTTAACCCCAATCCCCACTGCTATTAACGTAGAAAACATGTAATTATTCATAATGTGAATTTTTAAATGAAAAGAAATCTTTGCGAAGTGAAAAAAAAATCAATATTTGAGTTAATTTACTGAACTGTAAAATAATACAACATTACCGCGCACAGGTAAATATTCTGTTGTTGTTAATTTTCTCTTTGACTTCGCGTAAGGTATAATTTATTTTATTATTTAAGTCGCGGAATTCATTTTGAATTCATCAACGTAAGACGGAGTTAAACTAAATTTCCGTTTGTAACTCCCAAGCTTACGGAAAGCAAACTAAATAAAATATGGGCACAATACAAGAAGTAGGATACGCGATTAATTATTCGTCCGCTAATTAGCTTGTCATAGCCAATGTTAATACAATTGACAATTTAAATTTGCTTACATATATTTCTGGTTTCGTATTAAAAGCAGACGCAATTTATTCCTAATCGTTCGCATATTCCTTATGAAAAATCAAAATGAAAAATATTAAATGATTCCACATGCGAATCAGAAATCTCATAAAGTGGAATAATCGGAGTGAGATAACGTGAGATAATGTTTTGTAGTCGTTTTCATTTCATCTGGCCGTCTGTCACCTGTAGCGGCATTGTTAAATTTATTGTCTACATATTGCACTTCACTATTAGAATTTTTTTTTTTAAATATATAAGAGAATCATAAAAAAATGTCATTTCAAAATAATTTCGATTAAACAGCTAATACGATTGTAGTTAACAAACAACGCTTTACAATTATTCATATATAATGGACTTTCAAGATTAGCTCAAAATGATGATATTATTTTTTGTATCGGTTTTTTTTCTATTACTCATTCGAGAGAGCGAATGTAACAATTTTAGAAACTTTACTAATTTTTAATTGTTTTTCCAATACTGTATGCAAACCTTTCTGGGTTCGGTTTTAAAGGTTCCCCTAAAGAGACTGAGAGCTTCATTTGTGTTTCGAGGGTGTTTCGACCGTCCGTCATCTGTGGCAAGTTCGTGAAATTCATTTCAATTTTTGATTCTTTTCATCCGTAGCCTGAGATTATAGGACTTTGGGTAACTTTCACTTTTTTATCTTATCGTGGAAAATCTGAAAAAGTTATTGATGGACACGGACATGGCTGAATTCTTTTAGAATATAAAATTTATCAAAAATATTGCACTTATTTTATGAATGTCTTTGATGTTTATTATTGATGCTTTTCTTTAGTGGAATTTTTAATATAGAGTTTTTTCAATCTTTCTCTTGACAATTTTACTGTTCGATATTCGTTCTTCATTGAACGTGAAAGGCATCAGCCATGTTTTCGCCAACTATCCTTAGCGCTGTCATTCCTTATAGAGCATTTCTTATATAGTCCTTCACATGCTTAACTTCTTGTATATAGAACAATCAAATCGTGTAAAAAATTTTCAAAAATTCAATTAATTCATAATTTTTTTTGTTTTGTTTTAAATTTCTTGTCCAACTATAAATAGTTAATTAATGCAATAAAAGTATAGACACACCGTCAAACTTTATCTATTAGTAAAATAGTTGATGATTTTTTGAGTAACATTATATTTTACTTAGGATTGTATATATTTTCTCAAAATTAATTTAAGTAAATAATATTTATTAGACCATTTAGTATATGATATTAACATTAAAACAGATTTGCGGTCCCATACGTTACGTATTTTTCGATAAATCTTCGAGGACTCTCTTTTGTAAATTCTTTTGTTCGTGGCAAAATTATTTAACTAATACGATGCTGGGCATTGTCGGTAAAACTTTATTTATGTACTTCGACGTTGTTTCGAAGCCTGCGAATTACAAATTATAATCAGACGGAGCAGCATCTGCCGAATATGGTTTCCCCATTCAAACGTCTCTAACATTTGTTGTTTTATCTCGGGTTCATTTCAAATATTGCAGTGTGGTTTGCGGACATTTGAGTACAGATTGAATTATTAAAACATTTTTTTCACTATTTATATCTCACCGTATTAAACGTAGTGTACATCTCACCGTATTTACATAATTTTCAAAAAGCTTGCTTTTGATTTCCGGTTATGGTTGTCCGGCAACATCGTTGACAATGCCTCATGATTATTGCTCGGCATCCAAGTATTGCTCTAAGTCATCGTGTTCGTTGCTTCGATAATTTGCAAATATATACTTATCTATGGCTTTTATGGAAAACTCGTTTAAAAGATCTGTGTTCTTGGCAAATTGAATTTTGAAAATCGGCATGACAATTGATAATAGGTATTATAGATAAAACATAGAAACAGCATTAGGAAGAAGGAGGAAATTTTCAATTTATTCCATTTACTCACTGACTATCTATACGAAATTTCGAAACAGAATGCGATACAATAGTTTATCGTATTGTTGGTCTGCTGTTTTGTTTCAAAGTGATACCGACCAACTCATAAATAACAAGTAGGAAAGTTACATTCGACTAGAATCAAATCTTGTATACCAATCACGATTAATTTTACCACAACAATAGCAAATTCATTCTACCTACCGCGTCCTGATAAGATATGATAAATAGCTAGCAAACATCAAAGAAGTGAAAAAAAAAATGAAAATTTGATCACTTATAATTTTGTATGGAAGTGGCTGATATATTCTATTTTTGAGCACATAAATATACGTCATAAACTAAACTTAGAGTATTCTCGGCTTCTGTCTGTTATAATTTTAGGGTAATGAGTAAAAACTTATAAATTTTTGCTTAGAGAAGTAGGAGTGCTGCCAGTTTGAGCTTTACTGTGAGTGGGTTTTTTTGACTGATATGGCCTATTTTTAACACCAACGTTCATGCAAGAATTTCCAAAAATTGAAGTTGATTTCTTCATATTTGCGATCAGGAGAATGTCAAAAATTTGACGTTGATGAAGAATATGTATTCTTTCTAGGGTCTTCAGTTTGGGGTGTTGCAAATATTATGACGTAGGTGGTGGGTATAAAAGCAAAGAAATTGCACTTACTTAGCGTGCATCTACTGTCGTCATAGACATAGTGATTTAAAATTCCTTTTAAGTTCAATTTTCCTTTTTTATATCAGAGAAGAAGTATTATTAAAAGATGGTTTGTGTGAGAAAGTAAAAAAAGTTTTTGCCTCACTTTTTCACAAAAATTGAAATTACACTTGAAATCACTAGACAATGAAAAAAAAAACTAAGAACCCTCTATACATCTTGAAGCGAATTTTCTCCGCTATCACCAACGTTATCAATTTATTAAATTGTTCTCGCCAGAACATAAAAATAACATAAACTTAGCTTGCCGCTAATAGAATATTAGTATTAGATCGGATGATTAGATTAGATTCATTCTAAATTCCTCTAGTTCGCATCTTTGTATTTATTTAAGCTAGAAAAAATGACATAGAGAGGTGAATATTTTCCATACATTATTTGCACAAATGATGTGATATTTACACAAGTGAACCTTTCAATTGTTTCGAGAAACGAATAATTTACAAACTAGTAATCGAACTAGAAATCGAAATACAGCAACGAATCACATGAAAATTTGTTAGAAAATATATTGATCCGAAATATTAATAGATTTGTATGTTTATTTCAAAAATTTTTTGCAGATGGACAGTAACACGGATAATGTTTTGACCTTTTCAATTGAAAATGCTATCATTAAACTTTCCGCTATAGTGTTAGTTATCTCGTTGAAATGTACCGGACATTGAGTATGTCGAGTTTTGGGCTAGGAGAACGTCACACACGAGTAGCGTTACGTTTGCTATTTGATTTGTAAAGAAATGCTACTGACTCAGATAACAGGTGATAACGCACGAATTTGATGCAATATTTTCAGTGTCGAAACCTATGAAACAAATCACGCGAATCATTAGCATTGTTAACAAAGTTGAAAATTTACGGTGTCCCTATTTGGGGACTGGTGAACACATATGGTGAGATGACTTTTTACTTTAAAACCCAAATCGCAGGCCAATTAATTATCATTTAATCAATTCAATACCCTATGCTACGCAAAAGTGGAATATTTCCACTTTTTAAGTTTCACGAATTGAAATTTTGCTTATTGCAAACATATGGAAAAACTTTGCAAGCGTTCTTCGCAAGTCCTTTCTATTGCAATGGTGACTGTAAATAAAAAAGCGAGCAATCAATAAAGAGCAGTAAGAACAACAATATAACTGCGAACTCAGAACACAATCAATTGTTATTAATAGTTTTTGGTTCTTGTTTTGTTGCCTCGCAATCCATTATTATTGCTTTTGTTACACGAGGTTGATGGTGAATGAGATGGTGGAAAAAAATTTATTATTATTATTGCTTTTGTGCTGTTTTACATGAAATTAAAAATACATTAGAGAAATATGTGAACGATAGTAGAAGTAAATTAAGAAAACATTAAAATACATTTTGTATTAATGATGTTTCGAAAAATTATCTCTTATAGTTGACACATCGTGAACTTTTCTTAGAAAGGAAGCAAACATTTTTGATATGAATCAGAACCAAAACTAAGTTTTACTCTGGTAAATTCGTATTGAAAATTTATTGAAGTTTTGCTGACAAAAGGCACACAATGTCGCCTAAGTTGTATTTATTATTGAAGAATATTTTTAGTTGACTTTTCTTTCTGTTTATTATCGAGTTGAAAATAATGTTCAATAATAAACGGTGAAGTGCAATGGTTCTTTTAAGTTAGAGTTCTGTATTGAACAAAGTATATAAAATATATGTAAATCTCATGGTAATACGAGGTATGTTCAAAAAAAAGCTGACTTTATTTTTCTTGAAAAGTATTCGTTTATTCATCAATGTCTATTTTATGCCTCTTCGAAGTAATCCCCATTAGATATAAAACACTTGTGCCAGCACTTTTTGAATTCTCGAACCAGTATGGCCTTAAGCTTTCTTGCCTTAATCGTGACAATACTTCATTTTATCATTGGTCTTTTCAGTTTTGGGAACAGGAAGGGCCAATGGGCCCAGTCCGATGAATACGGTGGCTGAGGCATTACTACAATTTTGGACATTTTTTTTCGTATTGCTACATGCAAATGGCGTATAACTTCAAGTATTCCGTCTGGCAACGACTCACGACGAACCACGCAAAAACTTCACATTTTATCAAAGTTGGCCTGTTTTTTCCAGTCTTGATTGTTCTGGCCACTTCCATTAGGATCGACTATATATCTATCTTGCGTCACCAGTTATGAGCCTTTTGCGCAAGTTTGCATTGTCATTGACGTATGGGCGCTGCTCATGCGGGGGTTCGTTTGGCCAAAATTAAGCAATTTTCGAACAAACTTCACCACCACAGTTTTCATGTCCGTAATATCTGAAAAAATTGCATGAGCCGATCGATATGCCGACATCCTCAGTAACTTCTCTAATAGTGATTCGACGATGCTCCGTAATAATTTTCTTCACTGTTTCAAGGGTTTCTAGGAAGAGCTTGTTCCACTTATAAACATTTTTTCTTTGTAGTAGACCCGCCAAATGCCACGGTCAACAATTTAAGCGAGTAGAAGCACCTTTTCGCACAAAATTTAATGCAGATTGTTTGATCCACAATGTCATTATATATGTTGGGGACATGTACACCAATACACTAAATGAAAAAAAGTTCAAAATCGACTGTGTATAGCGCACGAAACTTGAACAGGCATCTTCTTTTTGAACACGCCTCGTATGTTATAATAATAATAATAAGTTTTTTTTTTTCATATTTTTTCTCTTCCTTGATTATGATTGAAATGTATTGAAGTGAATTGTAGACCCCAAGTTTTTTCAAATTTTTAGTTATTTAAACCTTAACTTGTTTCTTTAGAAAACTTTAGCGACGTCTGCTATTACAATACCAGTCAAAGATTCTAGAAGAGCTTTACCAGCCACTTGTTTGATTTGTAGCACGAAACGAAGTTCAATGCTGCTAACTTTTACAATACTAAATCGAGCATCACCATGCTAAGCAATCAATTTCTATTGGTCTTTCTGCTGCTCCCTACAAATGGAGGAAACCAAGGAGATTTGGATTTAGTATGGCAGTTGATAGTATCCCTGATTTACGTTCGATATTCCACCGTGACCCCTTATTATTACTTGTCATGATTAAGCAGAAGTTTCTTCATATTGATCCAAAGAAGGAATTCGTTTTATGTTTGATATTCTTTGAGCAAAGATTATTATCTAAAAACTACCGAAAGAACCATGTTATGTATATTTCAACTTTCAAGCATAACATAAAATATCACATGAGTAACAACATTACGCATACGTTATACAATAATGTATACGTTTTGCAGAAATGAATAAATAGTTATTAGAAAAACTCAAGGTAAAGATATCTAATTTGCAGAGTTTCGTTAGAGATGTGATCGAATCCAGTAAATCAACTAAACTTTGTCTAAGGACGTCAAGAAAAAATAAAAAGAAATGAGGATTTAAAATCAAGTTTAATATTTCAAACAATTGGAAAATTGATGGTGGCAACAATGATTTAAGCAGACCGGCAAAGCTTAACTTTTCTCTCTTCAAACTGATTAAGAGCAGAGTACACTCGATGTACTTATTTGTTTCAGTTTAATATGCTCTATGTGAAGTGCATAATTGTTATTATAAATTTTGTTAGAAGATTTCTTTAACTAGAAATTCAAATGAAAATATTTTTAGAAAAGTTTTGCTAATTTTCATCTTTTTTTTTCGTATGTAAAGATTTGACAATGTTTCCTTGGGCGCTTTGTGTTAAAAACATCCAATAAAAGTTAAATTCTCAAAGTATATTGTTTTTTTTTTTATATAACGCAGAGCAAATGTTGAAGTAGAATTGCGTACGAGTTATAATTAAGGCTTTCAGAAATTTCGCAGCTTAATATTGTTAGTAGATCAATACCTCAATATCGTTGCTGATGGTTTTAAGCTTTTAAATTCAGTTTAGACGGCTGTTTGGGTATTCATGCAGTGATTGAGTATTCAGCATAAAAGGTAATTAAATCAAAAGGGCTTTGGTACGAGGAATATTATTTTAGAAGCTACCCAAACACTAACATGAGAAAATTAATCATTAAATTTATTACTTAAATATTGTTGGTGAAAAGAAAAATTTTGAACCTCTCAGCTCGATGTCGTTAAGATGATTTTGAATTTTTCCCACTGATTAATGATCGATTCTACTTTCGGGTCCGAAAAGGCAAATTTATTAAATTTGTTATCGTTTTCGCTGATGAATGTAAAAATAACGAGTAATGAATATCGATATATATATATCAGCAAGTGATGCTTGATTATCCACACATTAACGTAAGTGAATTTCACAACTAAATATTCGAAGTTTGACGTTTATCGCGGGGAAACTTGCTAAATGAATATTTTTTTCATAAAAATTAGTTATATGATTTTGATATTTGTAGTAAATTTTAGATTAATATCTGTTTAAAAATTCAATTACTGATATATTTTAATATGAAATTTTTAAAGTTTGTGTCTTCACTTCGTTAAAGATGTCCCTGATACCGGACTATTAATGCTTCGCACAATAACCGTTCTGTTAACCAAAACCGTGTATAAGGAACAGATATGACTAAATCGTTTAAAGGAAAAAATTCGTTCAGATTCAGAATATTTTGTATATAATTTAAGAGATCTTCTTGATATACTTAGCGAAGTTAATATACTTTTACTATCGAATAGTGTGTACACGAAAGCAAAACAAAAAAAAAAACGAAAAAAAATGACCAGCAGCCAGTTGGCATTTTATCTTTTAGGAGTTGCCAAAAACTGACATAACCAGACAAACAAACTATAAGGAGAGAATGGAACTAACAGAGAAAATAGCAGCAGTAACATTAAACATCGAAATAAATGTTAAAACTTTGCGGATTTCTTTTGTGGAATAAAGGAGACTCCCGTTGCTTAATGAAAGGAAGAAGTATGAGTGAGTGCGTGTAAGAATATGTTGGGCAAACACTCCGAAAAGTTGATTAAACTTATTTCATGTTTTCATAGTTTTTGTCTCTTTGCTTTCAAGATTTAATTATAACATTAAAGCAATCTTACAGAAAAATATGAATTTTTATTAAATTTAATTTACAATTGCTTGGCAAGAATATAAATGGAACTTGCGTGAGAGAGAGAGAAAGAGAGACAGACAGATAGAGATGGAAAGAGGGAGAGCAAAAGCATTTGAAAAAGTTAGAGAAAGGAAAGAGGGGAAATGCAAGTAAGCAAGCGCTTACTGTGTGCATGCATGTTTTATGCTTTCACTTGCTAGGGAGAGTTTGAAATTTTAACCTTTAATTTTTCTTTTTTTTTTCTATACCCTCCGGGTTTATGTTACTTTTTGATGGTATATTTCCGAGCGTGTGTGTATGAGTCGAAGCGATGTGAAAATTTTGTACTGTGTGCACGTTTGAATTATAATACAAATAAATAATTGCATATGCACAACAAGGATAATGTTTTTACAATTATTTTGTGTACATGAATCTACATACACATATAGAGGTAACCACACTCTCACATAAACTAATGCATATAAAGCGTGTGTATGTATATAAATATTATAAACATGCGAACATCTGATACGTATTCTGGTTTGTGGATTGCATCGGTGACAATGCTTTTCTCTACTTTTTCGTGTTTCTGTTTTATTTTATATGTCTTTTGTAGTTGTGCTGTTAGTGGTGTTGTTGTCTGTTTTATCATTTGTCATTGTTTCGTTGTTAGCATTGCTACACACACGCTTTTGTATTATCCGTGTATTTTAAAATATAGTCTTAAATATTTAATTTAATGTTGAAATGTCAAGGATGTCTTCTTCCTGTGTATGCATGTACAGGTTTGTTTGCTTTATTACGGAGGTACGTATGGGTGTGTATATATATACATATATACACGTTCATGGACATGCATACTGTAAAAAATACGTTCAATTTCGCGTTGATATTCATTAGTATGTTTGCGTGGTATGTGTTTCCGTTCTTTGTGTTTAATATAATAGATAGGCTCTGTGTTTGAAAGCACATGCACTGTCAGCTAATTATAATATTATGACAAATTAGCTGTTTACTTTAACTTTACTGCCATTTCCTTTCGTCACAAAAGAAAAAGAGGACAAGGACATCGATGATTACTTCAATACCTTCATATATATATATGTAGCAAGTTGGCTGAAGAGAAGCGTTTTTTCGTTTTCAAGGCCTCGCATAACTAGCAGCTTACAAAAAAAAAAACCAAATATTTGTTTCTTGACTAAAGCGCAATTGAAAAAGAAAGAGAAAAAATTTCCTGTAGCCTTAATAATTCACGTTATTAACGGCATTAACTTAATGTCTGGCACTTTTTTGCAGACCTGCCCGTCATATCATAAAGAGATAAACGGAATATTTTTTAGTGGTTGATTCGATTTAATTTTAAGCTCGTTTATGACTCTTTTTTTTTAAATCTTCAGAGGTATTATATTTATGCTACAAATATCACAATTGTATAAAAAATTTTATAATAAAAAAAAAATAAAATTAATTAAAAATCATTAAAAAAAAACTTTACAAAGCATTTTAAAATGGTCTAGCGTTTTATAAGAAATTATTTAATATCGTGTCTGAGAAAAGAGTGTTGGTCAATTCCTTGAAAGTATTGATATAAATAATTTTGGCAAAAGATATTTTCTGCCAGTTTTTATTTGATTTGATCATTAAAGAAATGAAATCGGAACGAAGAAAGTGCAAAAGTGCGGAGGTGCTTTCTAGCGATTCAAGTTTAGGCTTAACAGCTCAATTTTAGGTGAAAAATTATGCGTTTGCTAGAAAAAAAATGCTCAACCAATTCCAATATAAGAGAGACGCATCATTTATGTATTCGCTATTAATGTCTAATGTATTCGCTATTGTCCGCCTTAAAAATAAAACAAACTAATAAATTTTTCCGACCTTGTATGTAAACTTTATTTAATAATATAATTTCCACTATTACTTATGATTTCTTGCCAGCGTGATGTCACAATTTCTATAACCCATTTTTAAAAACTTCCTTATCCATAGAGGCGAAATGGTTATAAAATATATGTTCTTCGTTTTTGAATTTCGTAACCTGCAAAAACAAGATAGAAACAAGTGATAGTCGGGAAGTGCTAGATTTAATCATTATGGTGGTCCCTAGAGAATTTACCAGCCTAGTTCTTAGCATTATCATGAAGTAGTATGATACCCTTCCTAAGGAACATTGTCAGCAACTTCTCTTAGAGCATTGTTATCGAATTATCCAATTATCGACAGCATTCTTCGAATTTAGCTTTTCGTTCGGTTTCAATAGCTCAAAATGTATTGGCCCTCGAATGTCCCACCATATACGCAACGTTCTCTCTATTAGGCTCAACTTTGATCTAGAGGTGAAGAGGGCAGGTTTCAGAACTTACCTTTTCAGAATATGCCCTTTTCCTTATGATTTTTCAGAGTGAGTCCACTATTTATCCTCACTTATCATTTGGCCCTGGATTCTATTTTGCTTCCTACAAGCAGAGATGTACAGAGATATGACTCGATAATTCAAATTTTTCTCATTTACCTCTCTTGCCACATATTTTGAATATTTCAATATCAATTCTAATTTATGAATAGGATCCGAAATGGTTTGTTCAGCTAAAGCAAGCCTTCGCGTTATCTCCAAAACATTTTGTAGGCAATATGGACGCAATTTGCCGGTAAATCTAATAATAATGTAGGTAAAAAGTGTTCAGAATTATTAGAAAAAGAGATTTTTCTCATTACACAAAATGCTGAAAAATGATTAAAAAAGATGACAGATTTAAATGAATTGAATAATAAGTTACGCCAAAATTTCACTTGGAAACTCAATAGAGCGTCATTAATTTCCAGGAAAAAAACTCTTTTGCGTGCGTGCGTTTTTACAATGACAAATTTAGGTTAATAGACACATTGGAAACACTGAACGTAGTTGCTTCCAATAAGAACAAAATTTTATTTCAATAAGAATTGATTAATCAAAAAAAAGAACGTAAATAAATAAAAATAAAATAAAGTTTCTTTGAAATAAAACCTTGCAATAAACATTATATACATATATAGTTATATGTATGTACATATATATATATATATAACTATATACAAATATATAAAATGACATATAGATTATATCAAAATATCTTTCTACCAGTTATACAAAACGTAGATAAGCAATAAAAATAAAAAAAACTAATAAAAAAACTCGCCAAAAAGTACACAACAATAGCAATATTAGTTGGGACAATAATAAATTTCTTATGTCAGCGAATTCATCGATTTGTACATTTTATTTGTTTTATTGCAGTAGAAGCAGGAAAAGAAATCAATTAGCGATATGAACCACTGAATAGTCAACGTTCACAAGCGTACAGATGTTAAAAATCACAAACATATGGATGAAGAAAATACGAGACGTATAACAAGCACATTAGGAATACTGATAGCAAAGAGATAAAAAACAAGTTTATCCCGAATGTTATGACACTTAGCGTTCACTTTTTTCCTTCCTTTCGTGATTAATAGATTTTGAAACCAAAGTAAATGAATTTAATTTAAAATTAATGAAAGCATGTTTAACATAATATATTAATTAGAAGCGTTAGAACCTTTTACTATAATTATAATATAAGCGGAGAAGTATTACGGATATGAGTAAGTTTCTAAAAAAGGATATTCAATCGATTAATGTTTTTGAAATAAATTCTACCATATATGGCAACCAGGGTCTTTATGTGGGGAAGTCAATCCATTATATCTTTTCGTACGTTTCCAAAAGTTTCCTTCAAAATTTTAATGAATGCTTTTCATTTTAATGGTTCAGCTCTGACCTTCATAATAGTTTTTTACGTTTCTTACTTATATATATATCTCATCATAATAATGCCTGCCACGTGTTCATGTTTTTCTGGCATATAATTCCATATATACTCTACACTAAAGAAAAAAAGAAAGAAAATCGGCGTGATGTTCACTCACGGATTTATATTATATTGTGGTGTAAAGCTTCAAGACAATACATTCAATTCAATACATGAACAAATTGCAAAAGTTCCCATTCATGCTCAAACCAACTAATCAAGCATGATTTCATGACTGACTCTTTCTATTTTCCAAGCGATCGATAAGATCCTAAAGACGATCTTTTTAAATGTCCACAGATGCGCAAAAGGGCTTACATGACCACAAAATATCATTTCTAGTATTTTGCCAAGAAAAATGGTCCTGATTTTCTAAACCCCACTCTTATAAGCGTTCTTTATAAAAACAATAAGTTCTGATTAGTTCTGCATTAAGTTATCCATAATAAAGAGTGCGAAATTATTGCAATATGTTACGACTACTTAAATATTAAATACAAGCTTAGCTAAGAAAGACAAGAGACAATGAATTTTTGAAATTTTTTTATTTTGTAGAATTCAGTTCAAATTTCTCATGTTTTAATTTTATCTCTTTTGTTTTTTTTTTCATTTAAACTAACTTAACGTAGCGGAAAACTTGATATCTGCATATAGAGTGTTCACTAAAGTTGAACAAAACAAGAAGAAGAAAAAACAGCAGAGGAAAGAAATAGTTTAAATATAGCAAGCAATAGGCCGAAGCTAAAATTGATCAAATATTTTAATAAAGCGCTTGAATGCTTTCATTTTTTTTCTGACATGTTTATGGTTATGCATAAGAATGTATATTATAAATATAAGCGTAAGATTTTGAATAGACCGGCACATTTCCCATTTAGCTCTCTTTGGTTTAACTTGCGTATCTAAACATTGCATGTACGATTCTCAAAATCGGTGTATACTCTACGTTGAATTCTGAAGAAGTGGGTGGACAGTTAAAAGTTATGATTTGAAGATTAAAAATAAGGAACGTTCAAGACTGCGAAAGTTTCCGCACGTTGTTTAAATATACCGAAAAATTGAGTCCAATACGAATTAAAATTGAGAGCTGTTAAGTGACGCCATTCACTATGCGAAACATTACTCCAAAGATCTTAAAGAGTCTTCACCATATTGTTATGACTGGTGCTAAGAAGTAAATCGGTTATGACAATCCTGAATGCAAAAAATTCCATGCCACTCATGAGAAAATTAAGGGCAAAATGAATTATTAATGTCACCAAGGTGATGCTCGTAATGTACTAAATCAGCTGCATACGTTGCATATGTAGCTGTTCGAGACCTAAAGTTATAAAAAAAAAAAACAGTAAAACTAGTAAATGTTTCAATAGCATTCAAACTTGACAGTATGCTAAAAATGTTTCGCCAGCATCACAATATACGGTTATATATTGTCACGAACCTATGAAAAAACATTATTTAACATCTTCTGTTGATATCGCACCTATTTCATTCGATGCACACTAATCTAACTAATGGGGATTTGAGTGCTTTGGCAATAAATCGAAATAACTAAGAGACTTAAACAATGTCGAGCAGTAGCCGTAGAGTGGGCCTAAAAGGGATTTAATCGATTAAATAGAAAGTTAAAAATTAAAAAGAAGAATGATTCTACCTTATAGCTCTTGATAAGTCACTCTAAAGCCTTATTTAATGTATTATGATCAAAAAAATTTTCGAAAATTAATTTTATCCGAAAGAATTATCCTTTTATAGATTACTTTCCATTAGTTATTTTATACTTTTGTTGAATGCAAGTCAAATTTAAATTTTATTTAAATTAAATGCAAGCAGAAAGTTGATTATTTTCATGAGCCTGTAGCTTTGGAAGTAATTAAAAAATTTTTATTTTTACAAAAATCTGAAGTTTTCTCAAACTTTAGTTTCTTTTTTATTAAAACAATTTGTGCCTGAATAGTTTCGTTCACAAAACAGATGATTTTTTTATTTTTTTTTTATTTTTATTTTTCTTTAAATGAGCATAAACTTTGTATGCATATGCACGTGTCTATGCCCGATGGTTACATAGTCAAACCTTTTAAGAAACGTACACAAAAACAAAAAAGAGAAGCAGGAAAAAAATTGAACGGAATTTGAAATGCAATAAAAACCTATTTGATGGTTTTTATATTTCGAAATTGTAAAGAGCATTGAAACGGGTTCGTTTTTCAGCATTTGCGCGAATGCTTAACAATAGGTTTACAAAGGCAAAAAAAACTTTAAGTTTAAATTTTTACTCAATTTAGATTTTACTAATACTTGTACGAAAAATGAACAAAAGCCAACAGGCAAAAAAAAAATGAAAACAATATATATACACATAAGTAGTATATATGTGTAGCTTACACATGTAACTATGGAATTTTTACTTACACGTATACGCTTGAGGTGTGTTAATTATTCAAAACCAGTTTGTATAACACTCGAGAAGGAATACAAATAAAAAAAAATAACATAATACACACACACACACACGAATCTAAAGTTTTCTACACCATATAATATTTTCGATGCAAACATACAAGCTTGTAGCAAGTGCACACACAAACACAGAAACACACACAATACCACATACTCAACCGTTATTTATACCCTACAAAACTCTACATTTATTATGCTTATGAATATTGTGTGGTAATCATTGTAGTATTGTTGTAATTTTAGACTAACATACACATATATATGCACTTTCCTTTATATATATGCATATAAATATATGTACATATATATAAATATATATTATGTGACCCTAGTGTATTTTAATACACAGATATTTGTTTGCTTCCATGTATGCGAAGCAGTCATATGTGTGTTAACAATTAAATACTAGGACACTAGCATAGGTGGATTCGTTTAGTAGCACATACATGTATATCCAGAACAAGTATGTCGTAATAGGTTTCATTAATTTATTTATTTTTTCTTTTTCCTTTTTCCCTTTTGGGTATAAACTAGAAACGGAGAATACAGTAATCGAGTTATGGTGTTTGCAACACTTATAAATGATGTTTACAATGTTTATAAACGGAGTATATATATTGACAAATTGAAAGCGTCCTCTCTACCCATATAGCTTTATTCCGTTACGATGATTGTAGAGTTCGGTTTCTTACCGTATCCGTATGTTTTGCTGGTTGAGAATTTAATCGAAGCCAATATATGCCATATAGGTCCCTTTAGTTTAACACTTTATTATATCGACCGATTCAGAATTATTTTTTGAATTCATTTAAGATTGCCTGTCGCCCATAAGCTATCGTGGAACAACACGTTTGCAATACTGTCGTGTGATTTTGATAGCGTATATTTGTTACGATCTTCTTCAGCTTATTTAAAAAAAGCCGAACAAATGAACGGTAGGTAGGCATCAAAAGATTCGATTCAAGTGGTATTTGATTATTTATTTTGTTTTTTAATCCTTTAGATGTTCTAATTTTTCTGTTTATAATACATATGTTTGCACTATTGTCTTATTTTTATACGAAACAATAGTTAATCTGCACGATTGTGGGCAGTAAAAAAAAGAATTTTTTTTACTTTGTTGTTGTTTTACTTTTCATTTCACTTATGTTATGTATTTTTTTCAAATATTCGCTATTTGAATTTTAAATTGATTTACAAGTATGTGTACATACATAACTGCCATACGTACATTTATCAGCCCTATGTTATTTACGCATGTTTTTAATAGAGGCATTGTTAAATCAATTAATGGAAAACAATAACAACTAAATGAAATTATTCGTTAAATCTGTTTTAAACGTTTAAAAAGGTTTATATAAAAAGTTCATTTCATTTTTAATTTGTTCATAAATAATCGTCCACGCGCACTTATTAAACATAATAGTAAACATAATAATAGCATATTTTATATAGGACAACTGATCTTATTACCCAAATGAGATTACTTCTTTGGTGAATGAAAAGAAAGGTGCTCTAATTTCTTCTGATTTGAATCACTTACTTTTGCAGTTGAAAGAAGAGAGATATGCTTAGATAGTTTTACTCTTTTTTAGCATTGATCGTCTGAAATTTGCATGACAGTTTTTTACTTCACTCAGCCAATTTTTCTAAATGTAATTTATTTTACTTCAATGTAAGATATTTGCCAGAATATGGAGAACAACATAAGGAAGCAGTAAAACATAGAAAGAAGAAACTGTATCGCTTGCACTACAGTTTAATGTGCATCTTTCAAGTCTATTCAAGAGATAAGCATGCAAGAGTCTTAGAAAGATAGTATACATTGCTTACTTCATTGTAATTTAAAGGAAACAGAAAGTGAGTTTATTTATATCGATATTCCAGGATTGACATGATCAATTACTAATAATAAAAAAAATAAAAATTGAAATTTTAATTAATTATGCTTGTGTTAGTATTTTAGACTATTTTGGTTATTGTAAACGCAAATATTAAATCAGTTTAATCCGGGGTCGTGTTTTAATCTCTCCGAACTTTTATAAATTAGGCGAACTAGGGACAACTGCATACCTGTTAAGATAAGTTTTGAATATTTTTTTTTATAAATTCCCTTAAAATCCTAATTACATGAACTTTTAATTTTTTTCTCTGTTTTAGATGGTGTATGAGTAACATTTAAATAAAATAGAATCAAACGATAAAATATTTCTCAATTCTTCGCATAATTATTAGAGGTCAAAATCCGGAACTAAACACATCCTTTAATAAGTTTGCAGGATGACATGTTGATGCCGTCGCTATTGGAGAATCCAAATGATTTTTAGATAGTATCGTCTTTCAGATGAAATGTATCAACATTTCACGATAGTTTGCAAGTTACAGTTGTTTTTGCTCAGTCCTTTAAAACACGATTTTCGCCGATCAAAGTTGTATTATTGTTTAAATATACAAATTTACTGGATTTTGACAAGCGTTACATACGAAATAACGAAACTGCCACTCTTGCATCTACTGAAGATTTTTGTATAATATACATATGCATGTACTGTGTGTATGAATATGTTCATTTTCATAAATACATCTAAATATACGTCTGTATGTATATATGTGTATTTGTGCATTTGTATACATGTGGTAGATGTCCTTAACCCAGTAGTCGGCAAGTTTAAGCAAAATATTTGCATAAAAATGTTGGGTTAATACACCTTAAAATGTTCTTCATTCCGTTAATGTAAAACTATATTGTTTGGAAGTCTATTTATATATGTATACAATAGGTTTAGGTGAAGTAAAAATAATAAGAAGTAAGAAAGCTACATTCACTTTAAGGCGAACTCTTTATACCTGTCACCCAACTCATTTGGAAAAATGTTTGATAAATTTTTGACTTATCAATGTCTCAATTGATATCATTTTTCTTTTGCCAGTTATTCAAATGATTCTGTGCTAATGACTCTTGTTAAATTTTAGATATTTATTTGTTATATCTTCCAAGATATTAATGAAAAAAAGGTTGTAAAATTTTCAATAAAAGATTTATTCAATTTCTGTTGAAGTTTATGAATAATTTCTTTAAAAATTAAGTAAATTTCAAGGTTCGAAATTTTCAGAATTTCAATAACAGGCGAATAAACGAACATTTAAATGGATTAACAGCAAATCGACTGATAATCGTAAACGTCTTTCTTATAAAATTATATAAAATTGGTTTACTTTCATCTTCTGATGATGAGCATAGAAATATAGCTCTAGCATATTTTAAATTCTGTATGTGTGAAATCTGTCAAATAAGTTAAGCACAAAAAGAAACATAGAAGCACTAATACACACATTTAAAAACACATATTGTGTGCTTCTTTAAGCGGAAAAATAGGAGAAAAAATGAAAGAAATAAAACAAATATGGTTTATGCTTATTAAAGTACCAACATAACCTTAAGTCTTTTTTGTGTGTGTTATACTGTTTTGTTCAAATCAACACACATAGAGTATAAAAGTAAAAACGAACGCAAGAAAACTAAAAAAAAAATACATAAATAAATAAAAAATATAGAAAAGGAAAACAAAGCTACGAGCAGAGCAATAAAATAATGATTGTGTTAAGAGGAAAACGCAAATGTGTGTAAAGCATTTACATATAAATCCACAAATAAAGTAACACAGTCTGGGAATTATTTCTAAGTGTACGTGCACTTAAACACACTGACAGTAAAAGGTATGTTCTCTTTACCAGCACTTTATACCAATCGTTTCCTTTTCGTTTCTTTCTTTCTTTATGTTAAAGGTTAAAGACTAAATACCATTAATTTGTTTTCTTATTCATTTTGAATTAACTCTATATTCTCTTCCCCATTAATTTCTTGTGTGTACTTTTCGTTAACCGATCCTGATTGTACGTGCTTTCATTTGTCGCAATCGAAGCATATTTGATAGTTTTCCTAAGACCAAATGATTCGGCATTTTTTTCTTTTTCTTTATGATTCACACTCTTTATATTAAATACAGGATTTATTATTTGATTATATAATTTAGGTTAGGAAACTAAGCAAGAATATCTCAAATTACTATTTAGTAGCCTAAGAACGAACATTTTTAAAATGTAAATGTATAGCGGTTAGTTTTTTTTCTTAATTGTAAACAATTTATAGATACAATTTCTTGAAACTTTAAATCTGCTACAAATTATAAGTTATCCATGATTGCGTGAACTGTTATGATTCCAAATTTAATGCTGATCAAGAATATATATATTTATTTTGTGGGATCTTCGAAATTTCCTTTTGGACATTACAAACAAAATGACAAAATGAATATACCACTTACATTCCGTGGTGTGTATAAAAATACTAACAGATAGCTCATCCTATATATACGGTTATGCATTTCGTGTTCCGGTTTCGGCAACTCCTGTAAAAGAGGAAACGCATGCCCGACCGAAAATATTTGCGCTATTAGCGAAATTATGGAAGAAGATCCAAATTTATCCATTACATTGGGGCCTATTTTTTACGGTACATTGTGGCGTATTTAGCATTTGAATCTCCATCCTTGCAAAATTCAGCTAACACAATAACTGAAGTCGGACGACCTTGTAATGCGTACAAGATGCACTGTTTGGGTGCACGAGCAACAGCGTTTAGATAACGAATTTTCGCATTGAATTTTCTTCAGCGATCAGACTCATTTCTCCCTTGGTGGATATGTGAACAAGAAAAATTGTCGCCCCTATCGCAGTGAAAATCCGCAAGTAACTGTCGAAAAACCCTCGCATTCCCAAAAAGTCACTGTGTGGTGTGGGATTTAGTCTCAAGTGTTCTAGGTCCGTTCTTTTTGAAAATGAGGAGAATGTGACACAAACCGTCAATTCTCATCACTACGTCCACATGATTATCAATATTTTTGGCGTGAAATTGAAGATATGTGGTTTCAAGAGGATGGCGTCATAAGCCGTACAATACGTTCCGTTTTGACATTATTTCGCGTGAAATTTTCTGGACGAGTAATTTCACGTTTTGGTGATTTTGATTTGTTGGATTTTTTTTGCAGAGTTACGCAAAGGATCAAATTTAAGCGAACAATCTTCAAACTATTGACGATTTGAAAATGAACATCCGTCAACTTATGGCCGACTTATAACCTACGCAGGCAGACAGGCAATCGAAAATGTTCTCAAAAGTATTCAGTCTTATAAGATTTACAACGGAAAAGTTTTGAACAATCTTGTATTCTAGTAATAACGGCTTGTTCACAGTAACATATTGAAAAAAAGTTTGATCCGAATGTCAATTAGTTAGTGTTTCATTTACGTTTGCTTTGGGAAATGCAAAATGGATAACACCTTTATAATTAGAAAGTAAATGGATCGTTTAAATTTCGTGTGCAGATTCGAGATGTAATCAAGATGTAAGTGTCATGATAGTCGCATAAAACTTAAAAAAACCAATCGCCATTAAAGAATAAAAGTTGAAATAGCTCAGAAGGTTTACGGTTTAAAAAATATTGAAGTTAAAAAAGATTTTACAGTAAATCGAGATTATTAAGTGTTTTGTATACAACTGCACAGCATGACGAGCATAGTATAGTATAAAAAATAATTCTTTTGATTAAACTGGAAGATTTGTAAATGGGGTGTGAAAAATAAATATGCGACAGCAACTCGTTGTATGTACATATATGTAAACGTTGGTAGCACCGGTAATAGCGTTTTCGGAGCTGATTTTGTTCCATTGTGTAACTGTCAGTTATTAAATGCCTTTTGAAATGTTTGCATGCAGCGCATATGAAGTTAAAAAAGAACTTGAAGGTAAAAGGAAAATTTTTAAAAAAAAATAATGTTCGGGGAAGAGAGACAATATGAACAATGACCAAAAATGAAGAACTCGACTTATAAAATGATTGAAGTAAATTCATCTCATTATGCTTCAAAACATGTGAATTAAATGCACCAAGCTGAGTAGAATAAGTGAATATTTGCTTGAGAAAATCATAACCGGCCGCACCTGCACTAGAAGGAGTTTTAAAATGATTCCATTAAACATGCACATGAAACTAAGAGATTTTTTTTGTAGGTAATATTTTATATAAAGAAAGATTCTAATCATCAATTACAAGAAGTTATTTTGTTGAGAATCATTATATCGAAAGTAGATCAACTAAACAAGACTTTTGTAAAACACTCAAAAAATAGTTTTAATGAATATTTTAAAATTTTCTCCAATAAGTTCTTGTAATCGCGTGCAACAGTGAAGTGTTTACGTGAACATACTTAACAACCCTCGTATAAACGTATAAAGTATATACATGAAATAAGTCAAGGTTTTACAAAAGGATTTGAGATGTTTTCATTTTTTGTAGCACTAAATAACTTTATGACACATGAACTCACGCATACATTCACACACACAAGAATACAAATATTTTCATATTTCTTGGAAGATGCTGTCACTACTGAGTAAAGCGAATGACAAGGTCATAAATTCTTATTATAAAATCCCTTCCATTGCAAGTAATTCAGGTATATGAGCAAACTTGTATCTCCCTCCATACGAATATAACGCCAAACCAAGATAATAAATAATAATAATAATGAATTATTTGATTTGTCTTTTTTAAGATAAAGCAACAAAGTACTCTTGTGATTCGTTGTGATAGGTGAAAACATCTGAGATTTGTCTAAACGTTAGATTGGGACATAATTGATAAGTTATACTATTTCATCATTCAAGCTCTTCCCTTGCAAGTTGTGAGTTTATAAAAGTTGAAAGAACATTCCACAGTTATAGATTACTAGCCAGAGGGGTAGAAATACTTGGAAAAGATAAACCGTATTGGAAATTATTTGCAAAATGATAAGTTAAGGCAAGAAGCCTTTTGGAATTTCTTAATAGGCAACTATGTTTCTTGTCATTAAACTGAAACATAAGAAATTTTCTTCTTAGCTATAACACTTTTGAAGTTAAAACAGAGTTTGGACAGCATTTCTTTCTATCAAAATGCAATCTTTAATCAAGATACGAAATTCGGATTTGTACTGATTTGAAGATAACAAAAGTAGCTTCACCTAAACCATTGTCATCGTCAGCAAATGATCAAAATGATATGAAATTTTGATAGACATTAATTGGCGCCTCAAAAAACTTCCTTAAACTAAAATGAGTCTTTTTCAGAAACAATATCTTCTTGTCAGTTCCGCAAATTATTGACGGATATGTCAGGTATTTAATGCTGCCTTAAGAGAAAAAATGCGCATGTTCACCAAAAGGCTTTATGTGAATAAAAATGAGGATCTATTAGGTTCCATTGACTTTATGGCTACACATAATTTGAAAACGCAAACCAAATTCTTTATATATTAAGAAAATTTAGATAGATAGAGTACCTTGATCTTGTAGAACCCTCTATTTCTATGTGTATAAGCATTTTATTGCCTAAAATAGTGTTGAGCGGAGAGTGGTAAGTGTCGAATTTTAAAGCTAAAACTCGAGTAGTTTCCAAACGAGGTAGCAGCTACGATTAGTCGAGGCACGTAGCTCACGCAATTCGTTTATTTATACCAACGTTAGATGCTTTATGAAGCATAAATGACAGTCTATGCAGTTGATTGGTGGGTCGTACCTGATGTGGAGTTCCTATTATAAATGTTGATTCTTCTATACACAGCAGTGGCTTAATAGACATGTAAACAAACTAACTTCATTTGGTTAGTAACAGTTTCAACAAAGATCGTTATAAAATACAGTATGTTGGTCAAAGTGGCACTATTCCGTCATAAATTCTTAATAAATTCTTACAACGCATCTTCAAATGTATAGTAGGAGCTTCGTTTTCTTTTCTCTATATATAGTTAGTAGAACTATTCTTTATGTGAGAGCCTTCAAACCACCTTTCTTCATTTATCAGAATAATCGTTCCCTTCTCTAGCTGATAATGCGATATGAGTATTATCTTTCAGTCCTCTGCAGAAAAGTACCCAATCAAGCAGATTCATCCGAATTGATGTCGTTAAAGAGATATTATATTTGTTATCTTTTTTTAAGGAGTTAAGTTGAAGTTTTGAACGTACACTAATTTTGACTAACATAGTTTGTAGCTGAAATTTAAAGGCAGACATAATTTTATTATTCGAATTTTTCATTCTTCATCAAAATTACTTAAAGTATAAAACTCACAAAATTTTGAAGAGAACTTGCAATATGGAACTGGCTACACCTTAACGATTTTCTCTCCTTAGAATAACTCTGCACATACATAAGAGTATTTATCGATTCCACATCAACTTACCTCACAAACACATTGTGTTTTACAATCCAATTTAAATGTTTCGCCGTGTGCATATGTTGTATTTGCAACATTGCAGTTTGCTTTAATATTCGTTGTTATTATTATTGCTCAGGACGATAGTGACAACGATTTCGTTGTGTTGATTTTAACGTGTCAAAGGAAATCACGGAAGTCAGGTTCACATTAAGTAACAGGGAAATAAGTAACAAAAATGAAATATCCAGGATATTATTTAATAGAAATAAAACAGTTTACAGAAGTTTACTTATTTATTTATTTATTTTCTTGTTATTCAAGCAGAAGAAGTAATTAAATATTTTTGAAAAGCAAATTGCAAACTGCTCTTTATAGGTTTCCGATTGTTATAAAAATTTAAAATATGTTATTAACGCTCCCGTTTCACTTGAAAAATGTTTTTATATCAAAACAATTTCTAATTTCCAAAATTGTTTAACAAAAATCGGTAGAAACTAGCATTGTGGCATGCAAAATATATGTGAAAAGTTTATAGTGATGGGACATTTTTGTTGAACCATCACTGACATAATGTTTCTTATGAATAGTCAGCCTTTATATGGTAAAAAAACTTAATTTTTAATATTGGGTTGGCAACTAAGTAATTGCCGATTTCTTATATAAAATAAAAGGTTTTTGTTTCATTTGGAATGAAGTTTAATCTGTAATATATTTTCCATTTTGTTCGATGACCTTTTCCCATTTCTCTGACAACTTGAAAACTCCATGTTCGTAGAAAGTCTGAGTGTTTTCGGCCAAAAACTGAGTTAACTGAGATTTGAAAGCGTCCTCATCGTTGAAAGTTTTACCACAAAGGGTGTTGGCCAGGGATCGAAGAATGATTCTAATCCGATGGCGCGAGATGAGGACTATATGGTGGGTGTAACATCAATTCTCAACCAAGATCCATCAATTTTCACTGAGTGGCCAAAAAAGTGTGCAGCCTAGCATTGTCCTGGTGGAAAATTACACCTTTACGATTGACCAATTCTGGTCGCTTTTCCTTGACCGCTGTATTTAATTTGTGCAATTGCCGACAGTAGACCTCCGAATTAATGGTTTGGTTCGTTGGAAGCAATTCAAAATACACCGGACTTTTCCAATCCCACCAAATTGACAGCAAAATCTTTTTTTGTTAGATATGGGCTCCTTTGAAGACTTCGTCACCATACACATCAAGTGACTTTTTCGCGGCTTGCACTGCGTTCTTTCCTTTAGGAACATAATAAAGCAAAATATGGCGGAAATGTTCGAACTTGCACTCCATATTAATGTTGAGGTAAAAAAAACTAAGAAAATATATACACAATGAACTTGTAAAGCTAGATGAGGGTGAAATATGAAATATATAAGAAGAAGAAGATCATAACATTTACGGATATCATAAAAATGGCAGTGAGAGACGTCTATAAGTGAAATCGCCAGTTATTTAGTTACCATTATTTTATAGTGCAAGTGAGTCTCTAATAGTAATTTGATATAAATATTGATTCTAATCCATTTTGATAACGCTGGTCTATTTCCTGGAACCCATGAAAATCAGGTATTTATTCGACAAAAGACACTGAATATTAATATTTTATGGTGAAAATTGGTCCATAAAAATATTTTGCGACATAAAACTTAAGTGCATCGAATTGTGATAATTTTTTGGATAACATCATAATATATTTCTATTTTTCGCGCTTTCACACGAAAGTAAATGAAGAAGATGGTGTAGGGTATTCAATGGACGGGCCAGATCGACTATAATGTGTTTAATTGTTTTCTATTTCATATATATATATACATAGTTTCAGTCAAATTACTTGTTTGCCAACTGAAATAATGAGCGATATTTTGAAGCAAATTTGTTTTCGAAACTACGTAATTGTGTTCACATATATAATTATCGAATTCAGATGAGTATGTTATAATTGGTTGATGTCGTAATTTATTTAAAATAGAAAATAGTGTCTTCTCTCTATGCGAATATTTGTTTTTCTTCGTATAATATATACGTCAACATTCTAAGACATATTAATGTGAGTTTTGTAAAATCAACACTAATTAAAGTCTGTAGGCGCAAATGTGTGAAGCATACAAACGCTCTTTCTCTCTACTACGACTTAATTAACAAGAAAGTACATGCATACGCAATTATTTTATACATTTTATATATAAAAGATAATAAGATATCAGAATTAAAGCTAAGGTCTCTACATATATATTAATTATATTTCTCTAAGTCAGAGTTGCACATTTGACCTGATTCAATGCATGTATGCTTTCCTATGCAAGATTTATATATGAAAGGGCATCTTTGTACACACACACACACACACACAATTATATATATAAATATATAAGATTTCATGGTTAATTTTTATGTTTTGGATCTACTGATTTTTATACACAAAATTGTTTGTAAAACATTATAAAGAAATGTGTGTTTATGCGTCGTATACATGCACAAATATGTGTTATAAGCTGGATTTCCGTGCGAGCAGAAATAGCTTGACTTATATGTACATACCCATACACATGAATACTCAGCAGTGTCCTTGCTATGAATTTCATGATTATATACGGTATTCATGGCATATATATATATATATATACATATATATATACATATATATATATATATACGTGTGTGCAAGTCATATATCAATTGCTCCTTGTAGCTCGTACCAGCAACAATTACAACAACGCCAACGAATGCAATTTAAACCGATGCACATACTATTATCAAGAATTTTTGATACATTTGCTATCGATTGCTTAAAAGCTTTCTTGATTATGTGTTCTTTTTTGTTCCTGTTTAAGATTTAAGATTAAAAAGGTTTTCAAGTTTAATTTTTGTTTTTTTCATGTGAAAGGAATTTTAAGATTGAAATTTTTACATTCTTAAAAGCAAAAATTCAGTTACAACCATAATGAAAAGAAATTTACTTTTCAACGGTACAATCCTTGTTATAGTTGAACGTTCTACGTAAGAAGAAGCACAATAATAACCAAAAGACAAGACAAATTGCTATAGCAGAATAAGGCCGACAATGAAATGTTTTTGCATCAATTCGTTTAATACAAATTGACGACTATAACCTAAACCGGTATGATTTAAATCTATTAAATTAAATTTTTTATTTCAATGAACTTATCATTCTTTACTCACTTTCATTAGCAGATATCAAAAAATTGGACTTTGTTGCCATATAAAGCTGGACTTCCTTTTAGAACTTCTGTGTAAGTGGAAGGTGTTCGGAAAATAAATGTATTTTCTATCAAAAATGGGAAAAATTGTTTAATTCAATTTATTTTCAGTAGTTCAGTTCAATTCTTGTCCCTTAATTCCGAATGATTTGATATAATAAAAAGTGCGTATATATTTTAATCCTTCCGGGTGTTGCATACGCCCGAACAAACTTAAAATACTCCTACCATTACATTTAAATTTGCGTTTTTTTTTTGTTTTTTAAATTTAACAAAAGCAAGACATTTTACTATTAATTCTTAACGTTCAAATTATTTCAATTATCGAATAGATTTTATTCACAATATTTTCAAATATTTATTTTCCTTTAAAAAATGAAGAGATAAAAACCCTTAATGTCAAATTTCAATTGCAGTAAAATACTCTTTTATTTACTTTATACTTTTTAACCTTAGATTCTTCTTTCCTGGCTACAACACTGTATTAGTAAAACACGCTAACCTTAGTTTTTCTTTATAAGTAAAACTGTAAACTGCTGTAGTACTACTACTAACCAATCGAAAAAGAAACAATTCAACAACAAAAACGAGTCAAGTTCATTAAGAAAATTAAGTAAACGCTTGACTACTACGTTGTTTGTTAATAGGTTTAAGAAAAAGTTCTGGGGCATTATTTTTTCTTCTTACATTTCGTCTTACATCTCTTTTACGGGTTACATACAATCAAGAGTAAAGGGAGTATAAATAATTTAAAAGTAAACACACAATTATGTATATTTTTATTATTCAGGAGTAAATTATTTAAATATCATTTTAGATTCAGTTATTATTATTATATATATTTATTTTTTTTAATCAAAATCTGAAAGGTTTGCTGTAACGATTCCAAATGATCTAAGGCTTTCGCGGGAGAAAATTTGATTGGAATAAATTTAAATTTGGCCCTAATCAGACGTTAGCAAATATGGAATTCTTGTAATAATTTTATGTTACAAATTTTATTCAAACCTAATATAAGATCGTCAGACGTCTTCTTGAACTTTTTTTCAATCTCTTCTTCCTTTCCCTTTTTCTTTTGTCTACACTTTAAGCAATTATTTATCACAAGCTTAAGCTGCGGCAGTTGTAAAACAGCAAAGTGAACACTATTACGAGTTACGATTTAAATTCCCGTTCATTTATTACTTAAAAAGCTTAAGCAACGTATAAAAACAACTTCAATAAACAAACGTTTAACAGATTAAAATGAACATTAAAACCTCATCAGTATTTACTTTTCTGTATTTCATATGTTTGTACGTATGTGTATGTACGTTACGTACTTAAATAACATTCTTTTCTGTCCTCCCTCGTTGAGTTAAAGTTTTTCGCGAAAGTAGGTTTACTTGCTCATCTGCTCTATAAATAAATTTCTCTTTAAATACCTTTTCACGTAAGTGCTTCATTATATGTGAATGTTGCCATAATGAAATGTAAAGATTGTAATTAATACAGAAAATTCAACATAGCATGCGTGTGCTCTACATATATACAATCGGTAATAAATATTTGCACGTTTGTATATGTATGCTTGCATAAGATAAATGTGTAAATTTATATATATAAAAAAAAAAACAAAATTGCAAAAAAAAAAAAGCAAAAATCTAAAATCGAAAGAAAAAAAAAAAGAAACTCAACGCTAAGCTTGAGTGATATGATTGATATTTCGATCATTTGGATCTCAATATGTTACTATAGCGTGAAGTATTAGTTTATAAATAGTATTTAGATGAAAGGTAATAGAAGGGTGTTCGATATGACAAGATACGGATTATAATAAATTCGAAGTAAATTCCCAATGCCCTGTAAGCTGAGTTCATTGCAATCTTAATTTAATTAATATATATTTCTTCTTGTGGCGAACGCTGGCAATAGAAACAATCCTATTCGGACTCGACGAATCTGTGGATGGGTTTGAAAAATACTCATAAGAAATTTAAAAGTCAATATTCACGAAAAAGAGAAGAGGGAAAATGAAAACATATTGCTATTATTAGTTTTTTTTCTTCTCTCTTTTCACAGTTAAACAGTTGATAGGCCGATCTGGTACAGTTTCAAAGTCAAATACATTAAAATTTTGTTGTTGTTTTCTTTTAAGTAATTGAGACGTTCAGGCTGCTAACAGTTAACGGAGAGACAAAAGGAAGAAATTTCATTTGAATTAAATAATCATCGAGAAAATTATTTGTGTTGTTATATTTAAATAATTATATATATATATATTAATAAAACAGTTATTAGGGTCTTCTTATATACATTGCAAGAAGAAAAGACAAGAATGAAAAGACAAAGTTAATAAACCTTTTTTATCTTAACGTATAAAAGGTTTTTTAATTAAGCAAATGAAGACACACAGCTTGATTTTCAATTAAGTAATTATAAGAAAATATAAAATAAAAATAAGAAATGGTTTTTTGAGTAAGTGAAGTGAATGAAAATCTTATTAATGATATACTTTTTTAATTTTGATAAGCATAATTATGACGCTTTTAAGTTGTGAATTTTAAAGTAGTATCATGAAAAAAGTTTTCAATTTCCAAATCATAATCTCAATACGAATAGAGTAGAGAACATCTCTTCGTAGTACCATAAATAAAATCGAAAGTAGAAAACAATGAAAAAAAAACGTCAATACCTGTATTTCTCTTACAACGCATTTCGGATACCCGCTATCCATTGTCAATATTTTTTATTTAAAGTTTACTACTACTACTACTACAGTTGACTTGACTTTAGGAAATAAATCATGGAATCGAGATGAGCGATTGTAACTTTTTCATTTTTGATACAATATTTCTCTTAGAAGTCCTTAATATTTTCAGCAAAGGATAAGCAAACATTAAGTAAAAACAATACGGAATCATACGCTGATCAAGAATACATGCATGTTATTCTAATGTATACTACTTGTAGATGTTGCAAATCGAATATTAATGTATAAACGCGCGACTATCTCGTAATGGCGGTTTAAAGAATTTTGCCGCAAGGAAAACGCAAAAAGGCATCGTTATGGTTTTGTTTGTGTATAAAATTTTGTTGAAATTTTTTATGACACAACATTAGCACCAGTTTATAGCAGCTAACAATATTACCACGTGCCAAATAGCATGCCAAGCAAAAATATGTTTGTACATTATATTAAGCAGGAAACGTAGTTCCATCTGTCCCTTTTTTTTTGCTTTTGTTGATAATTATTAGACTTGATTTCAATACACATTTTTGATGATAAAATGATAAAATTTAACTAAAAATTTTGGTAATCATTTGCGTCTTTAATAATGATTTTAATATTGACTTAAAACAATTACTTTTTTTTAAAATATTTTACAGCCAATTATTCTCTGCTTAATGATATTTACTTTTGCTAGCAAGTTAAAGTGAACTTGTGATAAGATCCATGTCATAACCAAAGAATTTAATTAAATCAGTATTAAAAATTTAAGGGAATAAGATTTTCTGAAAATAGTTTCGAAACGCTTTCTAAAAAAATATTTATTTTAATCTTTTTTTTTAGCTATTGAACTAAATAATAGATAAAAGGAGCTTTAATTGCCTGCGCATGAATTTTGAATTTGATGATGATAATTCGTGAAGAAATCTATAAAACCTTTCATTTCATTTTTTCTTTTCATTCTAATAAGTTCGTTTCAAGATTTATTTCTTATTTCAGATTTTCTACCAATAAAATTTCAAGTTCAGAATGACTCTAAAATATTTTCATTATTTGGCCAAAATGTAGTTCACATTGCTCTCTCATATAAACATCAAATTCTTTTTTATTTCCCTATACTTAAGGAGTAACATCATTGCAACTACCAAACAAAGTACGAACTTTGTATTTTATAATTTTTTTTTGAAATAAAAGGATAAATATTGTATTTTACAAATAATGGCAAGATCCAGACAATGTACTGAAAAACAAATTAATTGAAATCTCTATCAGAAATATACTCTTTTTATTTTCACTTTTGGAACCATAAAATGGATAACCTGTATCATAATACAATGAATTTTTTCTTTTTTACGCAAAACATAACTAGTCGCTAAAACATTAAGCACATCCATAAAAAGTTTGGTCTTTCGTAAAAAAATTCGTAAAAAAGGAATTATTCGTTTCGAAAGGCTTGCGCGGTTCAAATAAAATTTTGAAAAAAAGTTCCCATATTTTTTTGTTCAAATTAGTATTCAGTGTGTACAGCCGATAACGCTCAAACGGAACGCTCAAAATTGCATTTTCGACGTTCATTACTTTTGTTGTCTGATTTGAAGAAATTTGCTGCCGAAACCCATCAAACATTTTTACAAGTTTATGGTGACGCTGTTAAATTTTTGAAACAAAAGCATTTTTTGTTAATAAAAAATATTGAAATTATATAACCAAAAAAAAAATCCCACGATGTACACTGAAAAATATTGTTTTAAAGCATAATAGTGTAAATAGCGTAAAAAATTCCAAAAAAAAAAAAATGAAAATTCATGAATCGCGTTTCGAAAAAATTGCTTTTGAAGTTTTATAGCTGAAAAAAATTTTTTATAATTATATTTTCTTTATTAGACGCAATGCCAGTGACCATAAAAATGTCCTTTCATGCTTGAACATTCTTCCTTATGCTAACTCAGTTGAACAAAAAATAGTACATTTTACACTTTACGTATTGCGAACTAGCAAAAAATCCGCTAAGAAAGTATGTAGTTCTATAGTGGAATTCATAATTTATTCCACAAATTTCAATCTCAAATTTTTAATTTCTTGGTAGAAGCAGCCATTCTCCTTCGTATCGCGTTCGGGTACATATGTACTTAGCATTCGTCTCGATGAAGCTAAATTAGCGCATTTTTGTTTTCAAATACTTTGAAATTAACAGAATTACTTTCCAAGTACAATTCATAGCCTTTTAAAGACAGTCTTCTTGGAGCGCGAGGAAAAGGAAGAAATTTGAGCAAGAAATTCTGTTCCTTTCTTTCACATATTCTAGAAGATTCAAATCATTTATAAAGCCAATAAGAAAGATGTTGTTTCTTCTTTTTTTGTGAAAAATTTGAAGTGATCCTTATCCTTAAGTTCTTATTAATATAAAAAGTTATATAAGTACTCTTTCTACAAACTCCCTGAATGTGAAATATATTATGATTCATATTATTAATATTAGGCAATTGATCTTTGAAATATAAAAATATAACATTAAATTAAATTCACATCTTTAATTTTCTAAAACTTTTTGGATTTGTTTTTCAAATTTTCATAATGAAATTGTGTCCAATTTAAATGAGAGATCAAATATTTTAGAATGGCTCTAAGGCCCTTTCGAATCTCTTGCCCATCTCTCGTAAGTATACATGTATAAACAAAATTTATAATGCAATTAATGTCATGTGTATACAATTTTCCGCATTGTGAACTAATGATAACTAATTAGTTGATTTACAACTGATAATTTATCAGCTTATGGTAAGGCTTACGTGTTGTAAGTATTATTAATAATAATTACAAAAACGTATGGGATTCATGTATAAATTATCAAATCGAGTGATAAAATCATATATAATTAAGGGAAAAAAAACCAGGTGCGATATCTATAAAGAGTATGATTCTTTCCCTGAGGCAAATATTTAGGCAATCGTTCTAGTTTGTAGTCATATACAATCAACTTTATAATAAATAAAAACAAAGAATTTTATTTCCCTAATAACGTAATTATATGATTACATATATATCGTTTCAATTTTTTAATGAATTTTTATAAATGAAAATAAATTGGTTTTGCTATGAAATTTCAATTAACTTTTGAATAAATTTATCTTTGTGTATAGCAGATTTAATAAATTCAAATAACAATCACTCACTCTAACCGCTATTCACTTTATAACCTTTCAATCATATAATTCAGCTTTAGTAGTGATATTGTTAGATTCCCTTTCTTTAGTTAAGCTTTTCATTTTATTTTTATTTTCTTTTGGAGAAAATATAAATATTGAAAGAAAAAATATCTTGAAGAAAAGAGAGAAGAATTTACAGGTGAAAGAATAGAAAGCATACGTTCTACGCACAATATTTACCTTTTGACCGTTTTTACCAGATAGCAGATAATAATAATAATTTAGTTTTGGGTATTTACTCTTTTCCTTGTACAACTTTAAAGCTTATTTTACTCTACGCACTTAACATATGATGTTTATTTAAACTAAAGAAAATCTAGGCTTTTTTATTAGTTTTGCATAAGCAATCAAATATTTATAATAATTCCCCCTGGTATTTAACAAATCTATGTTTAAGTAAATTCTTTGATTATCGCATTACTATCGCTACCACGAATATCTACTCAAATCTTTCCTTATTAATGTTACTATAATTCTCATTGGGTCATTTTTCCCTGCAAAACTATTCTTCAAATTATTTAGAATGACTTAGAAGCATAGACAACAAGACTTCTCATTCATAGCTTTTAAATCAAAATACTTTATGCACAATATAACCCCAAAAAAATCTATTATACTATATATGTAGCCTTAATTATATCATATTGATTGAACATTCAATAGCCGATTGTTTTTCATTAATATCTAGAATGTTGCGCATTAAAGTTTTTCAATTGTCATCAAATTATTTTCAATAGTTAATGCTGGCATTACTTGACGACTTCCTTAATGCATTTCTTCTCGCATACGCGTGTATACAAAGTAATGATGCTATAACTATATAACTTTTGCCAATCAAGAGTTTTTTTTTTTTTTGGTTTTCTAAATTACATTTACTTAACACTAACTGAAAATATCACGGAGGACCAAAATGACCCTTTTTAGATTTTAAGGTAAATGTTTCGAATACAATAATTCCATCTTCAGGTTACAACATTTTCTTATACTTTTCAATATTTATTTCATTCTAATTTATTATCTGCATAAATAATTTTATCAAAGTTACCATTAAGTACCAAGACGAAGTAATTTTGAACAATCAAGGTTTCTTTCTTTCGTTGGATTATGAGATTTGTTTAAAATGCCGCATTTTTACAAGCATTTACAAAATTAGAAAAAAGATTATTCAACGCGCGAAAATAACTTACGCTTGATCGAATTTTTTTCTTGAGTTCAGCTGCCACAACTGAACACTTATTATCTTTCAAATCTCTTATTAATCATAGATAATTGTAGAATGTATTCTTATATAAGAACATGCACAGAAGCAGACGCATTTCCTGTGTTAAAAACTAAATAGTATTTAGCTACTGATAAACTGAAACCATTTATAGCTCTTCTCTCTATACGCCTTTGTCGGTGGTGAGACAAAAAAAAAACGAAACGTTTGAAAACGAACACAAATTACCATAGTTGGATACTATCCAGGGCAAAGACAAGAGAATGATCGATATTTGCTAAGAAAGCAAAAGACGGTTCTTAAATTCTTCACCTTAGAAGCTAAATTTGGAAATACAAATTGATAAGTATTAGCAAAGATGATTTGCAATATTCCTGGAATGCATTCCTGGTTGCATTCTACACTAGCACTAGAGCAGGATGGCAAAAAAATACTTGAAATTAAAATCTTAATCTTAGCCGTTGCAAGTCTTCTCTATAATGTCCTTGATCCAATTGGAATAAATTTTTGTGTATTATACAAATCAACACGATCGATGAGAAAGATGCTAAACAACAATATTTCTTTAAATTAGCTGGCGAACTGGTCGAGAAGATTTTCAAAATGCACAACCGGAAGAACAGGGAAATGTATAGGAGATATGTGTTAACATTCTTAAAATTAGATTCATGTGTACGGATAAACAAATATATAGACGGAAATGTTTACCACAAAAAAAAAAGAGAACAGCAAAAGTCTGTTTCAAATGTAAAAAAAATAAAAAATGCCTGAGATATTTATTCAGATTTTCAAATAATTTGCAAAATTTAAGCTGACATCTTTGCGAATGAAATCCCTCTAATTCCGAAATAAATGAAAAAATAATTTTATTTTCTTTGATTTTTTCTTTTTTTAAATGATTAACTATAAGCTCACTAAACGTGTTAATTGAAAAAAAAAAAAACTTTGTTTTATTCATAATCCAAATGATGCTAAATGATATACTTTTCAGCTTCCATCGTCACATATAAAGGATTTCTTTTTAAAAAGGATACGCGATACGAAAATATTTATGCATAACGTGTTTGGCAGGTTTAGAGTTAAAGATACACTTTGCAGTCTATAATGTTAATGCGCTGGCATTGCATTTAGTTTTTCGATTAGATTAACGTCAGTTTTAATGCTGAATTCACTGAAATTCAACGTGTTTACGTAACGAAACCTGAAAGAAAATTTTTGTTTGTATTTTATTAATTTTTTTTTTTTTTTGCTAAATTTTATGAAAAAGCAACAAAAATCTCATCAAATTATATAACCAGTCAACCAGAAATTATGAAAGGGGTGAAAAGCGATTGAATGAATCCCGAAATCATTCCTTTCACATAAAAGTCAATAACATAACTAGAGTTATATAAAATGTAATGTGTGCGCTTAAATCAAATAAATTGTATAAAAGCATACATTAAGAAAGTTTTTATACCCATTATATCGAAGAATGAGGTTGTATTACATTTGCCCTACCGTTCGAAACAGAGAGAACGGTGTATGCATCACAAATCACAAAATTCCAGAATGTGTATATACATATATATATATATCTATAAATGTGTGTGTTATATGTATATATATATATATATATATATATGTTATATGTATATATATATATATATATATATGTGCGTATGTATGTATTATATTTTTATTATGTTCGTAAGCAACGTAACATGTTGAGTATTAATAAAATTTTGCCTATATTTTCGGTCGTCTTTCCGTCCGTGCATTGTTGTGATTGTTCATATGTTTCGTGCTTCCCGAGCGACTACGATCACGAAAAAAAATTGAAGTAAGAAGCTTAAACCATATATGTATGTATACTTAGTTAGGAATATAGATCAAATTTGAAAATATAGGCCCTCCCACTTTCATAGCCTGATTTATTATATGTAAAACATTCCAATCTATGATCTCTATATAAGTGACATTGAAGTAAGATTTTGATATAAATATTTCTCTTAAGTCGATCTAAAAGTTCAATGTAAAAAAGATTTCGATCGACCAGCTAACACGATCGAGTAAAACTTATAATTTCTATTCAATCGCGTTCTCATATTATATCACTTATAAGTGAACAATATTTTTCAACTTATTTTTATTATTTTGATTATTATTATTATTTGTATTATTATTGTTATTAATATTATTAAAAAATCTTTTATATTTATTTTGTTAAGAGAAGTTCAAAAAAATCTCTTGAAGTAAAATGCTTTAGATTTTAGATGTAGTTATAAATGAATAAAAAAAAAAAAGAAAAGAAAAAAAAAGAAGTAAACTTTGTAGTGTAGACTTATGGCTACAGGCGTCCATGTACGTGCTCTCGTATAGCGTAATGTTGTCTGTTTGCATATATATATATATATATAACATCGCCTTGTAGGGTAAGCGTTGTGTAGCTTTTGGAAAATCATGCAAAACAGGTGATGGTGTGTTAGATGTACTGCACGAAAGTGCCACTATTGAATATGTGAGTACGTTTTTGTATGTTTTGCTTTTTTATTGAAATATAATTCATATGTGTAGATTTAACTAACTTTATGCTAGTGTTGGTATATATTTAATATTTACACACATGTACATTACATTCTGTCGACTACGGTATGAAAAATGTCAAGGAGCGGTTTTTTTTCCTTTTTTCTTTTTCGGATTTCGTGCATGACTGAAATTGTATTAGTTTAAAGATTTTTTTTTAATTTTTTATTTTTCATTTTTTTTTTCATATGCATATAAACATATTTGCATTCATATATAATTATGTAAATATGAATTTGAAGGTTTTTCCAGAACATACGTGTGTACGTAAATGTATTAATATTTCATATATATTCATACACATGCATATTCAGGTATGTATGTATGAATATGTGTCCGTATGTATCTATAAACATATGTAATGTGTGTTGTATGTGATTACATTGTAATAAGTTGGGCTTCAATTTCCTGTATTTGTAACGCAACGTAGAAAGGATTATTAAAGAATTACATACATGGGAACTTACGTATTTGAAAATGTAAAAAAAAAAACACGAACCAAGAGTTTCGTTTGTTATAGGTTTTCATAACAACATGTTTGCGTGAGTTGTTCATATTTTATTTTTGTAGTTTTTTTTTGTTTTTTTTCGAACAACAGAATATTTTGTTCTAGATTTTTTTGAAACAGAAAATGCTTCATTTGAAACTTAGTTAAATGTTCAGATTTCTTAACATGACTGTAATAATTTCCTTTTTGTTGTTGTTGCTTTTTTTTTTTTTTTTTATGCACACGTGTTTCAACTGAAAATTAAGTTGATTTTGCTTCGCTTAAAAACGAAGTCATTTATTATAATTGGTGTTAACCTTGACGATAGAAATTATATTTAAAAAGGTATGTATAATATATCAGATATAACTGAAAAGATTACAGTTGGGCAAGGTTGGTTTTTTAATACTTTATATTATTTTATATCAGTATAATCCGTAAGTACACTGCTAAAAAGAATTAAGAAAAATGTTTTGTAAAAATATTTTGTACAAAAAAAAAATTTATCATGACAACCAAGAGGATCCAATTGCCGTCATAGAATCCTAAAAATTAGACGTTGTTGCAATACGGATGCTTAACTCTTATAACAGAATTTGAAAAATGAATCAAAGTGGTCTAAATAAAAGACTTTTTCGTAGTAGAGCCTTGAGTGGACACAAGTCATGGAAAATAATCGAATCTAATGCATTTTCAATACGGTTCATTCCTAATCCGAAATATGTCTATGTATCGAATCGCATCAAAATATCTTTATAATTATAACTTTAGCTTGAACACAAGGATAGATGAACAAGTATCAGATGGACAGACAGCTAAGATTAAATTAATTTAGTAAACGATTTTGTATCGTTCAGTATAATAAATGATAGATTAAACTTAAGCTCTTTTGGGTCTTACATATGCAATGTTTGCTATACCGTAAATGTTGGAAGATACAAAAAACGATTGCCAAGACTACTGAGGACAATTGCGATAATTATGCTTAGCTAAAGATGAACCACTTCTCCCCATTCCAGACGTCAGGGAAATGATTGCAGATATAATAATAATATATTGTCATCTTAGTTCTACCCACTAGCGTTATCGGCAGGAACCAAAAGGATCTAAAAACATTTCCTATATTATCTATATATTGAGTACACGTTAACAATAATAGGTTGTAGATTTCCAAACAATACATCGCTTGAGGTTTTTGAAGAAACTAAGACGCTTTCCGCGATCTTTTATATTTCGTTGAACTGCTTCGTACGTAACTTAGTCTAAGCGTATACTCTACCGCCTATACCGGAGGATTTTAAAATTATTTAACTTAGAAACTCATCCAGAGATGTAATCGTCTCGAGAATAAAAGTAAATTTCAAGTTGATCAAGAATTTATAAATTTGTTAGTGCATATGCGTTAGTATCAGAAAGCGAAAGCAAATTTAATATATGCTACTGTAACGACGTGTAATCAAATTTAAAAAAAAAATCAGTAAGCAAAAGCTATGTTGTACATAAAATATGACTCAATTTTCACAACAAAACCCGTTTTTCATATGCATTCGCTTTAAATTATTCAAGTAATAATTGCGTGAGATTTAAGGTAACTTCTCAAAGGTTTAACTTTAATACCGCAAGCTATGTTGTGCGTAAGTGTGATTACAAGGTAGTGAAAAGTTTCAAGTGTTGTACGTATAGTTGCAGATGGCTTTTGTTATTGGCTAAAATTTTACATTCTGCTAACGCATTACTTTTACATTTGTTTCATTTCTCTCACCCAACATCGAGACATCAAAGTTTATTCATTTGATCATTCCGTTTGCAACGCACGAAACTATACCTCGTTGGCCTCATAATCTATTAATGTTTTTGATTTTTATAAGATGCGGACGACTGGATTTCTGTTTGCGGTGTATATTTTTGTAAAGTTAGGTAGTTGTCTGATAAAATTTCTGTCTCATTTCTATTTACTTAACAAGAATGATTGACCATAATTCCAAAAAAAAATTCAATTGACCTTAGAAAAGCATGAAAAATTTTCATATCACTTGCGAATCTTTTTTCATATATAACTTAAATACAATGATTTTTGGTTGAATCTCAAATCACAGCATAGGTTATGTTAAATGATAAATTAACCTAACAGGGTCTGAAATTCGCTTTCGCCTTTTTGTCATCTCTATTTTGTTCTTTCTATAAATTTTTTTAATAGGTTCGAAACCATATAAACTTTTTAGATGAAGGGAGTGTGCGCGAATTTTCTTGTCAAACATTTCTTTTCTATAGTCTGATGTTTTCGAATTAGCTTGTATTTCTGTAGCTTAAGTTGAGCGTGGTGTTTCTTAGCCATGTGCAAGTCTACGTATTCACGTATGTAGGTGCATGCATAGACGCATGCACGGAGAACTGGAAAAGTTTTTCTTCACTTTTGTCGATTACTTCAACTGACAGCTGACGTTCATTTCTGCCTTCGTATTTTCAATGTTTTCTTTTTTGTTTTTTCGTTTTTTTTTTTTTCTTTATTTTCTTTCTTTTGTGCCTTACAAAGGAATTCGCAAACATACTCTTGCACGTATACGTAGTGCAAAAAGCCATATAGGTAAAAATACAATAAAGTATATGTTGCTATTGCTTTTGGATGTTGCTCCTGCTCGTTGCGATAGTAGTCTATTGTTGTTTATGTAAAAAGTACGTGGTTTACGTGTATTGAATTATATAACGATCACTCGTAATTGTTATTTATAAACTGAAGTCTTCTCGTTAAAGAACTTACAGTTTGGGTAAAGCAGTTGCAAGGATTTTTGATTAATTTTTATATGAAAAATAAATTAAATCCTTTAAAGAAAACCTTCCAGTAGAATTATAAAACCTGACCTAAAAAAGATCCCAAAAATAATGATTTGTTAGAATAAAAAAAGTAAGAATTACATAACACACATAACGATAAATTCTAATATTTAGAAAGAAAATATTTGAAGATTTTAGAGAAAAAAAAACAAATAAAAACATTATAGTTGGTCAAACCTTATCATCAGATATCCTACACGACTTTGCTTAATATAACTATTCATTTATTTACGTGAAAAACCCAAAAGAATTATAAATGTATTATGATGTTACCCAGAAAATAGACCCACGTGATCCAAATTCGGTGCATTTCATTTTTATCTCAAATTACTATAAAAGACCAATACTCATCACGAAATAATAAGGAACAACTACTTTTGCCATACGAAGGCTAAGTTTTCATGAGAACGCTTATATAGAATGGTGCCCAAAAATATAGACTTATGTAGTTCAAATGTATTACAGTTAATTTTTATTATTTGGAACCCATTTGCATCATAAAATATTACAAATTAGATATTTTTACCATATAAAGATTTATTATTCATAAGAAAGGTTATTTTGGAGGTGGTCCAAAAAATGATCCCATCCAACCCAAATTTCTCACATTTATTTTATACACCAAAATACTACTTATTACCGACTTTTTTTGTATAAAAACTCTTTTCAGTTGTGGCGTTATATGTGGAATAATAAAAGACACGCGAGTGTATCAAATTTCATAAAAATACCTCAAAGCTTGCGACATGCCAAATACATGAACAAGCATCAAATAAACAGACAGACATGCTTAAATCGATTCAGAAATTGATTCTGAATATTCAAAGGTGGGTCTATTCCAAGCTCTTTTGTATGCTACAGCCCTTCTTCGTGTCTAATTTTGTAACAGTAGTTTAATGCAAGCATTAACTGTACTAGATTTTGATTACGTGAGTCTATATATCCATCTCATATAAATTTTAAAATTGGTCCCTTGGTCCATTACAGCCATTTGATATAAAGATTAATTTTTGAAATTTGGGCCAAGCAGGTCTATTTTTTGAACACCATAATATATACATCATTTTTCATGTCTTCTCAGGAAAGTAAGTGAAGGGTATGGTATTTAATGATCGGCTTTGGCTAACTATAATGTTTTTTCTTGTTGTTGTTTTTGGAAACTTATTATCTGCGCCTTAAATATACCTTCTATATATTATAAAGCATATTGTATTGGTCTATAGGTTTTAAGGGCCAAATGAAAAAAAAAACATTCAAAGAAATAAATGCATGAAATTTTGGTTTTAACTAATTAAAATTTTAAATTATTTAAGCTTTAGTTTTTTTAAGAAAAGAATTTTTTTTTTTTATAATTAAATATCTGCTCATAATTAAATAATTTTCCTTTTTTGCTTGTTTCAGTGAATGCTTTGCTAATCCTATATGCTATGTGAATATATTTACAAACTACCACCACGTAAGTGAAAGTGTGTGTTAAGTAAATATGGACGGATAAGAATTGGTGTCGAGCTGTTGATTGATATTAATTCCTAATCGATATACAATTGAAAACAATAAGAGGCAACGAATCATACCGCAAACGTTAGCCAACATATATTGCGTATATGTTACAAAACTATTACAAGTGTTTCCAATATAAACTGCAAATACGAAATATTGGTAAAATTTCTTAAAGTTTTTCCTTTGTTTAACAAAAATTCGTAACGTAACATTAATTTTCTCCTAATACCTAGAGCTGGGAATCGAAACCGTTTGTTATCGTAATGTTAACAATAGTACTAAAGAATTGTACGAGTATTGTAATTATTGTAAAAACAATAAAATACTTTAATTTAAACTATAGAAAAAAAGCTTCAACATTTCTAATAGAAATATAACTTTAATACAGAAAGTAAATTGTAATTGTTTTGAAAATTGAAAATTTGTTTGAACACCAAAAATTATAAAATTAATTAAATTTCAATTTTAATCTCATTTCTACTGCCAAAATTGTTTCATTTGATTTTGCTTGCCACTATTAACAAATATAATTTGAGTTGCGAGCAAAAGTACACTCTTGTCTCTTGTCAGCCTTTGGCAAATACAAATGCCCCCATATGAACACGAACTGAATCATTGTCCTGAAGTTGTAGCAATAACTCACAAAAAGAAGAAAAAAAGGCAAAAGCTTGTGCTTACTAAATGTACCTGAATGTTTATTTCAATTGTATTGTATACGTAAATGACGAAGAGTTTCCTAAAACTAGTTGTTTACCTATTGTATATTTAATCATTAGTCTGCTTTTTTTTTTGTTTTTGATAATGAAGAATTAATTGGTGGTCGAGTGAAATACTCGAATTTATACCAGGTCGCCTATTTCGAAGAAATATCTAAAGAATTTCAGACGCTTCATACCTATTGTACTTATAAATGATTCAATATATTCGTATCTCTCTTACGTGGAGTTTTGAAAGCGGAGAGAATTGACACTGAAAGTGAGAAGATGTACCGTGATAGTCTTATCTTGATGAACAACCTATAAATAAATGAACTCGCGAATGCGTAACCGTTGAAAACATAGCGATCTGCCAGCATCTCACTTTGGTTACTAATAATCTGTTCTGAATAATTACTTCGGTCCATCTATAAGTAGCTTTTTTCTTAGAGGCATGTCAGCATTAAATGATGTAATGTTTGTCAAGTGCAAGCTACCGGTACCCAAGCCATAGATATTTCTATTTCGATTGTAAATTATTTATTATTTTTTTTCTCTTTCCTACTCTATATGATTCATTTAATTTCTGTTGAGTTTCCGAGAAAGTGAAAAATGTAAAGACAGATCAAACTCTAAGAAACGATACCAATGAATGTGAAATTTATGACTTAATGAGAAAAACAAGGCTAAATATGCAAAGATTACGTTACGCGTTTATAATGTTATAATTCAAGATAAATGAGATCAGATCTAAATAATATTAACTTATTCGGTAATTGTGCAAGAACGGCGGATCTCTGTTGCGCGACTTTTACGTTTGCTAACGTCATCCGACGAGAAAGGAGCGTTATTTATTTAAAAAGAAAGAATATAATAATGTGAAAAGGATATATTCCATGGTTACTACCTATTATAGTGCAGTTTTAAACTACGCTTGCTTGAAATTTCAATAACTTGTAGAGAGAATCTTTCGTTTCACTATGAAATTTATTGTTATTATTTTTTTTATCTCAGTAACACATCGGCAATAAAATCAATACAACTCAATCGAATACATATTCACTGCAACTCGTTTGCGCCGATCAAACAAAGTTTAATCGTAAGTTTTCTTTTCAATTCGCTTTTATGAAACTCATACATCACTTTTCATCAAATAGAATACAGAAAGAGTAACTGGAAAATGTAGCTAAAAGTAGCAAGAAGAAATGAATGTGAGACAAGTCCTAAGGCAAAATTGTCAAATGCCTCGTAAATGTTTCCTTTTCTGTAATTCGCAACGACATATATCGAAAACTTTGATATTTGTCGGTTTAATACTATGTGTGCAACGGTTTCAATTACTGAGATCAAATCAAAAACATATATATACATTGCGTGGACGTCAGATTGCGGCATTTCATTAACATCTTTCTAAAAGGAAACAAAAATTCTTAATGTTACCAATAGTGAATGGTAACAAAGGCTTTGTTTGTACTTTTACATTTTTGCATTTTCATGAGAGAAACAAATATTGGACAAGAAAAGTGTATTTGCTTTAGTAAGGTGGGGGAAAAGTCAAAAAAGGTAACACATAAAAAAATTGATGAAAGGTTAACTGGAATATATTTTCGCATTGAATTTTTGAAGATTTGTAAAATAAACATTTGTAGCAGATTGCATATCAATTTTTTTAGAATTCGTTGGCATAAATTTTTCATACCTTATGAGTTTGTTTCTTTTCAGCATGAAAGCATCAGCATCTTGGTCACGACTATCTATCTGATTTCCGTTAAGATCACAATAGTAATCGTAAAACTGTGTCCTAAATAACGAGCACTTAATCAAATTTTTTCTTTTTGAAATTACAGTTCGTTATTGCGGTCTGCTCTCCATCCAAGTTTTGTTAACAACATTATTCGTTCGGTTGTTGTTACCTTTCCAGTATACTCTTATACTTATCTAATTTTTAGAAAAATTTACATACTAGAAAAAAAAAATGAAAAAGAAACAGTTGAAGAGTGGTTCGTTCATTACTTATCCGACGTTCGTTTAGTAGTGACCTTTCGTAATGTGTTTGTCCAAAACTTACTACGTATATTCATGTACAGTCCGTCCTACCATTCTGTGCTTACCTTTGGCTTCCCCTTCTCCTGCTTCAGTAAAACTTTTACAATTTTATTATATAATATTTTATATATTATATTTTCTATATTATATAATATATATTATATGTTATATATTATACCTTATATATTATATATTATATATTATACATTGTACATTATATATTATATATTATATATTATATATTATATATTATATATTATATATTATATATTATATATTATATATTATATATTATATACTACATTTTGCACACCATATTAGGAATAAGGTGTAAAACTGGAGGAATATTCCCGATCGATAAGTACTATGTATTCAACGGAACCGGAATCGTAATCGAGTATGCTGAGTTGATAGTCGTGTTTCGTATTTACTAGGCTATAAGAGTTCGTATTTGATAATTTTCTTTTCTCTGAGCTAAAAATTTGCATTTCAAGAAATCCATTTTAAGTCAATTATATATATATAAAAGGAAATTGTGCGAAGAAAAAGAAAAAAAAGCTGACGACAATGTAATCAAATATTTTTCATAGCTGCCTACGAAATTTATATATTTGCAGGTATATAGGGAACTGCTCTAATTGGTGTAGGCAACTGATAGGAAAGCGAGAAAACAGATTTCGATGAACAAATTAAATCTTTTTTTTTCTGCAAGTCTTTTTAGTTTTTACTCTGCATTTACGTTTTGTTGCAGCTACACAGTACTATATATAGGATTACAAAATGTTACATTATCCTGTCTATCATATCATTTTCGATGAAAAGCGCATTTGTTATTTATTTGTTTATTAAGCAACCAAAAAAGCTGAGCTTTGTTAAATTTGAATGGACTAGAATTTCGTTTACGTTTTTAAATGCTATTCAGTTTTGTCAATTAATTGCTATCGTGTTAGTCCGATTATCATCATTCGTTATGCGGAAATCACTTATACGAAAACATCACTAATAAGAGTTATTACAGTTACTTTGACTCTTAGCAGAAACCATAGAAAAATTAATCAATATTTGTAAAATTTTTGAGGTTTTCAACAAACAATTTTCATTCCATTTTTGAAATTCGACAGCAAAACAGCTATTTTTTTTAGAGAATTGAGAAATTTATAAAGCAAAATTAAAAGAATGGCACATCGCACAAAACGTCGTTTGCGTCGTAAAACTTGTACGTACATAAATCGACCGAAGCCTCATACTTCTAAATCTATTCTTAAGAAAACTAAGAAGATACGTAAGAGGCGTCAACGATTCCGGTCCGTAGGCAAATCGGCTGGAAATCCATCACGTGGCTTTCATTTGAGTATTGCCAGACGCTCAATGAGGCGTAGGAATAACGGACGAAAACGTTATTGGAGAAGAGGAGTATAAAATAAATGGCATTATACGGCAAACCCAATGCTTTTATTGATGGACTTAGATTATTTTTTATGAATATATATAAACATCCTGTTATACAAATAAATATCTGATTCGTTTAATAATTCATTAATACATTTATATCTAAAAAGAAACAAAAAATAGTAATTGAATTAAGAAAGTAAGGCGTGATCTCACGGTAATTAAAAATACAGTTAGCGAAGAAAAACGGGATTACAACGTTGAAAGTTGAAGATTTTTATTTGGAATGACTATTAAAATCAATGGAAAATTGCGAAAATGTCAACAAGTCTAGAATATTATGACAACCATATTGGTGTCTGTTTTTTTTTTATAAAATTAAAATTAAAATTAAAAAAATACAAAAAGTAACTTAACCATGAAATCAACTGAATCCTATGTTTGCAAATATCAAGAATATATTTGAATTCCTTCGATGAACTGGTGAATTTACTACATAGTTTAAATATTCCTTAATCTAATTAAACTACTATTTCGTTCAAATTTTTATCAATTTTTAGGGAGAACCAGCGGAAAACCGTTATGAAGTAGTGTAAGAGCAATTTGTGTGCTTCGCTCAAGGCATTTGCGTATTCCACATTGCCTTATGATTCAATTGATGAAAATGAGTTTATCTCTTCCCTAGATAATAAAATTTTTTTCTCTTTCTAAAATATTGATGTTAAAACTTTCCTTGATGTTTCCTTGATGTGACCAGAGAGAAACCCTGGATTATACCCAGTGAACGTTTACTCTGGGACCTCGACAGTTGTGGAGTCCCCTTTTTGGGGATTGTTACACTGCTTAAGGGACGCCAACTATCACTCGCTGAAAAATAATTCTGTGCTTAGGCGTACCGTAGAGTTAAGCTTTCAAGGCAAGTACTCACGATAAACCAATAGAGCAAGTAAAGATAGGATAGAAATCGTACTTCGGACGCTTATTCCAATGCAGGTCTAACTAAACTTACGTAGAGAATTTTCGTAATGTATGGATCTTCGAATTCTTATAAGACCAATTCTTTATAAGAAATTGAATGATCACTAAGTAGCGTAGTAGTATTTAACTCAACTTTGAGGACTTTCGAACTTAACTCGGTACTAATTGTGGTAAATTAATAATTTCATGTCGCATGCTTACATTAAAATTTTAGATACTTGATCACATATAAAAGACTATTTATTTATATCGGAAATATTATTGGTCTAAGGTAACCTCGTTGAGAGACTTTCGACATAATCCTAAATTCATTAAATTGAAATGAATTGAAAAGCACTCTACAGGATTTATTAGAAAACTTATCCATTTCACAAAATAGGAGGCCTAACGAAAAAGTTAAAAAAAAAAAGAGTGAAACACGAAAACCTTTATATAAGGTAAATGTGACATGAGTAAATGTTTCAGCGTTTATTTTGACATTCAACCCAAGCGAAATATTCACTGAGATGATTTTAAAATTTGTAGAGGAAACATTAATGGGACCAGTACAGAATAACAGAATTGGTTTGTCGTCTGTATAGGCCGCAGTTAACATTATTTTTTATTTACATTATTTAAATTTAAAATAAATAATAGTGTTAAGCAATCTTATAAGCATCTATTTAAAGAGAGTTTGGCAAATTATATTCGATTTCAAGAAAGTCTTGCTATACCAATTAACTTAGTAGGGGTAAAGTCTTTTATCGCCAACTGCTTGCATGTGACATATTGGAGTGGGCTCTACTTTTGTACTTAATTTTAGCTCATTTCATCTTAAGGTTTTAAATCACTTCTAATATTATTTCGAAAACTTCTTTGTGTTGTTTGAGTTTTTATATTTTCTTTTTTGTAATCGTGAAGAAAATTCAAATAGCTGGATTCGACTTTTCATCTTATCAATTGATAGCCAACAGACGGAGATACAATGGGAGATATAAATGATTAGTTGGACGGACTGATAAATGAATAAGCGAATTAAATGACTCCACTACTATGCTCTAGCTTTTAGTTTTTAATATAACATAATACAAGTGAAGTGAGTGATAAAAAATCAGTAAAAAATGTATTTCTATCCCTCGATGATAGATGGGACTATAGTAAGTTATGTCTTCGAGAGATTATATCTAAGCTGCATAGAATTTCTGGCTTGTTTTTGCTTGTCAAATACGCAAACTGTATGTTAGAAAAAAATGTTCTATTTAATAAAATATGAAATTAAGGAATACATGCAAAAACGAATACAACAACAAAGGTAACAAATTATAAGACAGTATATTGCAAAATCATTAATTTTAATGAGCAGCATCCTTGCGCATCTACTGATACAACTCGTGTTGTTATTCACTACACCTACACGTACTCTGAGCTATCAAGCGTTAGCAGAACAAATATTACTATCGCTATTGCAGCTAAACACTTTGTTGTTGCTGCTATGTTTTAACCTTTTAAACAACTACCCCCACCCTTAGATGTACGTATCATGCAGTCAGTGTTCGTATATTCGCATGTGACATTTGCATTTTAATGAAACATCGTCAATGTTGTTTTGCTATTATTGTTGTTGGTGCTTTTGCTTTTTCTTTTTTACTCTTCTTATTTCTTTTTTTTTTTTTTTGTTTTAAACTTATTTCACATTTTCCGCTTTACAAAGAGCACTTGTTTGCCTCTATTACATTTAGTAATGATGTAGATATTGCCGTTTTCAGTTTGTCGCAGTTACAGTTACAATTGTTGTTATATTCGCTTGTTTGCATTTTGTTCAATGTTTTTATACGATTTCAATAGCAATTTAGAGTTAGACAGTATTCGTTATTGTCATTATTGTTTATTTAGTTTCGTTGAATTTTACATTTATTTAACTCTATGACGAACGAATCCTCATTTTTACACAAATTTTCATTTGGTTTTTAATTATATGTGTATACTCTCGGAAGGGGGAAAATCCCGTTATATAATGGATAAATAAATTGAATACAGAAATGTAATTATGTTCTATTTATTATTTCTAAAAGTAGTGCGTTAATATTCGTTTACATAAGTTTAGAAAAACAGTTTAATGAGGTTGTTTCTTAATTCATTATTATTTGTCAACGTTAGGTTTAGAGAATAAAAGCAAATTTCACTGTAAATTACAGTTCGCAAAAAAAAAAAGAAAAAAAACAATGAAGACATAACTCATTCATAATCAATCTCACGTAAGACTACAAGTATCGCCATTCTATGCAAATAAAATTATTTGCGTGAAATTGATGAGCCTTTCGTTTCTATCGGATTGCGAATGTCGTCAAATTTCATATGGAAAAATTAAAACTATATTTGGATCGATTTGAAAGACCAAATTGAAAAATGAACGCAATCCCTCTATAAATCCTTTTACAATAGACAACGAACTAAAGTAGCATAGAAAAGAAAAAAATTTCATCAAATTTTTATCAATAACTTATAATTCCTTGGAAATATTCCTCAAATTGTCAAATACATATGTTTGTTAAGATCCTACTTTCCAAAATGGTCCTCAATCAGTTATTAACACGGTTTTTCAATTGAATGCAGGCGATATTAGTTTTTTATGTAACATATCCGAACGAGAAAAACGTTAAGCATTCTTAAGAATCAGTCTGAGAAGCACAATTTAATTTTGCTTGACGCTCATGTTTTCATTTTCGAAATTTTTTTTATTCTCTTGTTCGACTTGCCTGTTGTCTATGTAGGCGCAATGATGCTAAGGCAGGATTGTTGATAGATGAGACAAGAAAAAACGAATAGTGCTCGCTAATGATCGGCTTATAAGTGGGGAAATCTGAAATGACACGAAGATCATTGCAAGTAGATCGTTTCAAAAAGAATAACACGGTTGAAAAACAATTAGCGGCGGTAGTGTGAGCATTATATGAGCAGCTCCAGAATGATTTATTAAAAACGCTGAAAAAGCTAAAGTGATATTTGATCTGGTAGACAGAAGTCTTCTTTCTCTTTGAAATAGTCACAGAACCGATACATAAGTACATAAACACAGCACAGATCACGTTAAAATTGTTATGTGTGTGGGATACACTCCCGCCATCCAAGCGCACTTAAGATCTGGCCAACGTTTGTGAATTGTAATCTAATTGTGATTGGATATGGATATGGTTTAAAAGGTACGGATATCGGCAGACGTGGAGTATATTTTTCTTTCTTTTAAAAACACTTAATCCTTTGAATGTTTCCTTAGAAATTTCAAATGTATATTCTCTGCAACAGGTCATTTTGTATTCTTATGCCCAAAATATCAAGTGCTACCTTTTCTTTCACACATGGACATCATCAAAAAGAAATGGATATTCATCACTATTCTTGTGCGACAACTATTTCTCAAGTCTTTTTCGAATATTTTAGTGAAGTCTCAATGAAGTGTGATACTCACGATGCAACCTTATTTTGAAGTTTGACGTTACGGCACAAGATGCTGTCACCGTCATATGAGTATATATACGAAATCTATGCTTTTCACGATCTGGCGATACGGACTTTGTCTGAAGAAAAATACAGAAAGATAGTCTTGCAAAAATATATAATCAATATGAGGATTCGTTAAAATATTTTCTTATTAGCGCCACTTAGCCCAGGTTTTCCAACTTTTACCAAATAATTATGTTTATCTTCTTATTTTGTTTCGAGGAATACCCATTACCCATAAGAAAGTTCACGAGTTCATAAAACATATATATTCTTCGTCAGCATATATCAAAGTCAATTCATGGTAGTCAGTAGCTACTCTTTGTGTTTTTTTGTATCTCTAAAAATCAATCGCAAAAATGAAAATGGAATGTTAAGGCATGAATTCCTAGCTGAGAGCAATGAATCAAATTTAAACTATGTATGGTATGCCTTCGAATGCACTTTCAATGCGTAACATTTGTTAACTACATATAGAGCGTACAAAATACATCTGTAAGGTTATGCAAACGGCAATAATTTCATGAACTTCGGTCAAGTTTGGTAGCAAGATTCGCTGAATGAAAGGCCAAATATTATGATTTAAGTTTAAAAAGTCGACAGTTAAGAACGGGGAATGAATGCAAATCAATCGCCATGGTAATTAAAGTTCATTCTTTAATTTTTCTTTTCAACGGATGAATTCAAGATTTAAAAGTTTTTTGATTAGCTTATTCTGTATGTATGGTAAACCAATCTCTACTTGGACACTTCATCTGAGAACAATTTTAATTTGTTTTCCTTTTAACTTTTTTTCTTGGATGATTGTGGACACACTTCTAGGATAAAATCAATTCACTAACACATCTATGCGTCAGATATTAACTTTCAAAATCAATATTTTTAAACGTGGGAAAAGCAATAAGTCAGCATTCTAAGGCGACTCAGAATGCCATGCCAAGATTATATACATTCAAGGACGTTTTTCACACCTAATTCTGAATGTTACAAATGATATAATATGATTCCTTCAACCATGTGTTACGACGGTGACTATAAAGTATTTAATAGTAAAATTTGGAATTAAAATTTCTTTTTGTGTAGCCTCCAACTAATAAACTTGAAAATACTTATCATCGTTGCTGTTTTAATACGCAAAATAACATTTAAGCAAAGTTTTTTTTATTTATATATATAGTATTCGCCGTTATATAGCGAAAATGGCATAAGTAAGCGGACATAGGCATTGAAATACAAAACAAATCTCAAGTACCAAGTTTTCCATGCTAACCATTTTCAGTTTTTCCTTTTCTAAGGATAAGTATCTTAATGTGAGCTACTTATAAAAAAACAAAACTTATGGTTCTTTTTTTTTCTTACTCCCTTTCTCATACCTTTCTTACTATTTATATATATGTTTTTGTCTCGTTTTTCTTTACTTTTCTTTTCTTTTTCTTTTTCTTTCTCAAGACAGAAAATGCATACACAGCTTGTTGGGCCGCTGTTGGGTATAATTTTAAATGTTGTTATACAATGTGTTGAGGCAAATCTGACCTTAGGCTTCAAAGCAACCAAGGTAAGTATTAATGAAATGTATTTAATACTAAGAATAATGAAACGAAGGATATCAACGAGGTGAAAAGGAAAATTTTATAAAATTTGTGTTTCTTTTTTCTTGTATTTTTTTTTCTATAATTCATATTTCTTCTATTTCTACTCTCTGTGGCTTGTTGCTATATTTTCTTTTTCTCATTTACTTTTAATAATTGTTAATAGATTTCAGGAAAATATAAACCAGGTAAGTTGTGTATACACAAGAGAATAAAATAAAAGTAAAAGAAAGCTTTTATATGGCTTTAGAGCGAAAGATGGACACCCATCCTCTCTCTCTGCCTATGATTTAATATAAATTTAAATTCAGATTAAAATAAATGATATGAATAATGAGTCGCGCATGGAATACAAGCTAACCGGGTGCTAATAGGATTTTAACAATTTTTTTTTGTGTATTAATCTTCATGTTCATCGATTAAGCTCTATTTATCTTTTTACTTTCTTTGGTTTATGGACAGATTTAGTTTAAATTTACTTTGAGCCAAAAGCAACGCAATCAAGAGTGCGTTTTTTTTTCTTAAGAATTTTCAACGATTAGATTAGACTAAGAGATAGACGTGAATAAAATAAAAAAAAAAAACGAAAAACCTTATCTTGGTCAATATTCATTTGGATATTTCTACGTTTTACAAACAAAATGAAAAACTTACTATACTCGCTCCCCTCGATGAAAGATATATAAAAAGCAATGTGAAGGGTTGTGTTGCTAAGGATGTTGAATTGTATTCTCTTTTAAAAAAACTTACAAAGAGCTTATATATTTATATATAAATATATATACATATATAAATCTTTACTATATTAACAAAGGGAGCGTAATATTTTTATATAATAAAGAGATTTACGTTTATTCAGCGTAAGAAAAAAGCGGCAAAATACCTGGTACCAGGTACCTCGGCATCATTTCAAGTAATTATAATTTCAATTAAATTTTAACACACTTTTCCTAGCAATAATTAATGAATAAAATAAAAAAAAAAGAGATGGCATACAAAGTCTACTTAGACTTAGGGCAAATTTGAGTTACTTAGTGAGTTAGAGAGCAGAGTTAAAACATTGCTTTACAGATTTGTAATCTTTTACTTTGTGTACAGCATGGCGTATTAGCGATATTTGAGTTGTCATAAATTTATAACTCATACTCAATCGAAAGGAAAACTATAAGTGTATGCATATACTAGATTTATGTGAGGAGTTCTCTGTTGTTATTTTTATAATAGGGAAATTTACTTAGGTTGTTAACCTTGGTTATATATATATATAAGATTAACTCTCGACAGTGCGACTACAATATCAAACAACTACATATTAAACAAAACCTAATTATTATGTAATAATCCATTAAGTGCAGCTGAGTACTTTTAATGATGCTTCAAAACCGAGCTTCGTATATTTATTATGCTTTACTATTGTACATGATGTGTAGGAAATCATGATTTTTTTTCTATAAAACAATGAAACATTCGTGACGTACTGTTCACATCTGTAAAGAATAAAAACTTTTCACTTTTTATTCTATCAATTTAAATAGCATTTGTCTGATCGACCGGCTTCAGTTCTTATCTTACCCGAATTTCATAAGGATGGAGATATAAATCCGAAAGCAAAATATGCCATAAAGTGCCGTAAGATATTTAAGATTTATACTCGCTTTCTTTATTAAAGAAAAAATTCTACAAAAATAAATAAACAGCATGAAATTCCGATAGGCTATATCATAGTGCAAGTGATTTTTCTAAACTTTTCGTACAGATATTGCAGGATCATTCATAGAACATAAATGGAACTTCTTATTATTGTAGCTGTTGTAGGCTTTGAGTAATGAGCAAAAAACTCAATTTTCTTGATTCTCAAATCAGAACTGTTTTCAGTTAACATTGTATGCAGGAAAGTCCTTGAACCGATTTAGCCCGTTTTCGAGATAATCTTACGTGCACCAACTTTACGAAAACGAGCTGATAGATAGACAAATAGACGAACGTAACTAAATCAATTCAAAATTATACGCCAATCAAGAATGTGTATATCTTGTAGTATCTAATGTTTCTGGATATTGGAAACGTTTTGGTATAATAATTCGCTCAGTCTTCGATGATGGGTATAAAAGTATATTCGATATTTTTTTTTCATGATATCGCTGATATAATTCAGTTGTTGTTAAATCTGAATGTCGAACTGAGTGGTCAATTTGAAATGGCATAGAAATACAATTCTGCAAAATTTCGGTTAGAATGCAAATATTATTCGGATGTATCGACTAGCCGTCGATTAAGTTATTGACTTATGTTTCGCAAATATATCTTACGATATAAATCTCAGTAGAAGCGAACAAAAACGAGGCGAATCCATATAAGAGCTTTTGCCTGTGCTTATGATATGAAAATTTGAATCTTGATTTCCGAAGCCAAAATTATATAATTATGCTGCTCTGCTGCTGCTGAGCTGAATTAAATTTTTTCTTTTATACTTTCTTCTGGAAATCATAAATTTTCCGCATACATTTTATAAATTTTAGTATTTTGAAATAATTTTATAATAATGAACTCATCTTTTCATTTTCGGGCATTCCATCTCTCACTCCAAGTAATACGTATACACATACATTATAAGCTTTCGCTAACAAATACTTCAAGTGGCAGTGAAATTTGTTTGTTTATAGTCAGTCAGTTTCATAATAAATAAATAAATAAAAGGGTTTAGAACCTCGTTTAACCCATAGAAGTTAGCTTAAATCCGTTGCAAAAACCCTTCCGTCCCTTCTCTTCCTCTTCATTAAAAAAAAAAAACATTTCTATATACATTTAAATGAAAGCATATTTACAGATATTTTGAAGACAAATTTAAACTAAATCTCTTTTGAGAGAGATATACGAACGAGGTTTTCAGTTTTTTCTATTTTCCTATTTATAAAGAAATTAACTACATACATACATCATACACACATACCTATGAATGATGCAAGACATTAAAGTTCTTATATATTTTTATCTACTTACACACACTCATATTTATATCTACTTAGCCATTTCAGCTAATGAGTGAGCAGACAATTTCATCATTCCGTTGCATACTATCAGTTAAATTATTTTAATTAGCAAATAAATGAGATTTGATTTTAAATGAAAGCTTTCGTTTTATATTGAGATTTACTTTTAATTCGTTTTTCATAATGTAAACCAATTATAACAAAAGCGAGATGTTTAAATATTTAATCCAATTTATGTGTAAAGATATAATAATATTAAGTAAGTAATTATTTTTGTCTCGAATGCCACACAACGGTGTACGGTAACTTTTCATTTATTTTACACAGGTATGGTACAGAAAGATTCTTTTTTGTTTTTTCTTTTTATTTATTTACTTATATACGAGTGTATAAGTTTCGCCATTCCGTATGTAGTACTTAGAAATAGGCATCAGAGATAATAAAAAACTTAAGCTAAGATTTCTATATATTATATCGATGGCTGTCGTTAGTAGATATTTTTTGAAGATGTGTCGAACATTTGAAACTTTGTTGAATTATTTTCATATTTTAATAATTACTCTCGATATCAGTAATATGTACGAAATTTACTTATATATCAAGTAATGAAGAAAAAATCGTGTCTTATCACTATATTACCCCAAAATCTAAAGGTTCCTTTAGTGAAAATGGTTTACAAAATGTTATTGCTACGATCTTAAGTTGTTCTATGCTTCCTTTTATTGCATTTAATCAACTCAATCCGTTAACTCTGATAGGTGTTTAGCAATCTATCGAGATCTATCCTTTCAACCCAATTTGTTTTCGAAATTCATTTTTGTTCGTTTATCTATTTATCGTCTCTTGTTGGATCTCCTATAATTAGGGACACAAAGTTTAAATTTGGTACTTAAGTTCTAAACGATGAAAGGTCAAGTTTTAAGACGGCATGATCCGTTTATAAAAACATGTAAAATAAATTAGCAAAGCAGTCGTTTACGATCAATCAACTTTTCACGTGCTCCGTTTACAAAATTTTATACTTCGCGATACTCATACATTCGTTGCAGTTGATGAACGTCTAAGAATCAGCTAAGTTGAATATTTATTACTCTGATTTTGTCATTGTTAATATTATTACTGTTGTTATAATTTATTTAGATCAACGAATTAATTCTTGGATTAAAAAAAAAAAAGGATGATCACTAGTAAGTCGGACTTTAGGCTCCATTCTTTTAAAAGAAAATTTCGAAAAACCTGTCATTGCCAAATTGAAGATACTTCTCATACTTGTTTAAAAACTTGAAAGTTTCGTTTTTTTTATATCCACCACCGAGGAATGGGAGTATATTAATTTTGTTACTTTGTTTGCAACGCGCAGAAGAAAGCTTCAGCGACCTTATAAGTGTTGATCAGTATCAAATTTGGTATCCACCTAGTCTGCCCATCTGTCTGCCTGATTATCTGTGTGATATCGGCGGTAATCATTTGTACGGTCGTAATTTATTAAGATCTGGATCTGGGATCAGGTTTCACGAAAACATTGAAAGTTTTTGCACACACGTTGGTATAGAAATTGGACTAAATTGATCAAAAAACACGCCTACAATATAATATGAGTTAAAATCATCTTCGCTCTCTTAGTTTTTTACTTACTAGTCATAGACTACGCAATAAAACTTTTCACGGTATTTCATAAAAAAATGGAAAGAAATCTGCCACGCTTACCCAATATTATTGAAAATCGAAATTTAGTTTTTTCCGATCTTTTCTTAAAGGTAAAAATAGTGGGTATAAAAATAAAATTTTTCTACTTTTTTCTTTTGTGGTTTTTACTTAAAAGAAAATTAATTAATATTTACAAATATTTAATTATATACATTTTAAACGAATATCAAGACGGTACCAGCTTTTGCATGAATTTTGTTATCCGACATCTCAAGTAAATTTATGCTAAAAACTCCGTTCATGCATATATCAAGTATATGAACAATCTTTTAAATCTTTTATATGTATTTCTAGCTGTTACAAACGAATCGAGAGATTGGTGTACCAAAAAAAATGTTAATTTTTATAAAAGCATTCGTTCATAACTTAAAAATCAATTAAGATATAATTATTACATATGTGTGCATGTTTGGGCATGGATGCATTCGTCATACATAAATTATATTTTGGATAGCAAAAAGGTATTGGTTATGATGCTCAGATGTGAAAAGACTGCATTCAAATATATATTTTATATTTTATTATATATATATATATATATGTCTTATATTAAATTCATCAAAATGCCATCCAGATGAAAAACAATTTTTTACTTTAACCTTAGAGTTGTAATCGAAATTGTGTTTTTAACAAAATAATAAAAATTAGCTTAATCGAGTTTAAGAAAATAAATATTTATACAAAACCAAAAAAAAAAAATTAATTTTTTAGAAAAAAAAAATATCAATGAAACCTGTCAAAAACGGATACATACGTTCATTGTATACTCTTGTGCGACCTGAACTGCATATTGGTAAGAATTTAGTAAAAAAGAAGCTCAATTACAGCAATATTTTCATTTATATTTATATTTTACACATACCCTCATATTCATTCCCCATCATTTTGGCACAGTTGTTTGGCTATTAACTGATAAAACCTATATGCGTTATAGAAAGTGTCTGCTTTAATATGATATTGGAATGAAAAACTGAAGTCTTTCTGTGAAAAATTGTCCACAATAACGCAGAATCTGCTATTAAAGTAATCATTTTAACATACTTTTACTGTACGTAAAAATGTACACATATAATGACTTTTAAATCTATTTAAAAGAAAAATCTAGGAAAAAACTAAACTTTTTTTTTACTACATTTTTGCAGATATATCTGATGAATGCAAAATAAATAAATAAAGTGTGTTGATGCGTTCAATAACTCAAAAATCATAAAAAAATCAAATAAATAAATAAAATTGATCAGAAATTCGAAAATGCTTACACATAGTTAGGTATATTCAGCTTACATTGAGGTTTTTTTTACTGCACATCACTTGTTAAGTTTTGTGATATCCTACAGTCTCCCTAATACAGTAAGGACTTAGAGAAAATATTCAATAATGTGAAAGCTACGTAAGCGTAAGATCTTTAATGCGCTCACACAAACAACAACAACAATATATATATATATATATAATGTAATAATATGATGTAATTAAGAACCAACGTGCTCTTACGTGCATTAGTATCCCTGTCTAAATTTCGTCTTCAATAAGTGAATTGGTTCGTGTTAACACGGTGTCATAATTCGTCACCTTATCGAACATATTTCGTTTTTTGAATTTGTTTTAAAATTATCCGGCCGTTTATCCGGCTGCTGCGAGCTGTGGGTTGTTCAAAAAAAAAAATATTTCAATATTAATATAAACTTCCTAATTTCAACAGTCGTATTATTTCTTCAATGTAAGGACTATCTTGGTACAATTTTGTGGGGCTATCAATGTGGTTTTTATTCCTTCAGATTGAATTATAAATGAGAACGTTTATCATCTTAGATATGATTTTAATGTTTGGCTCAATGCGATCTTAACTGCTTGGAGGTATTTATGTTCTTACGCAAAATATGCTACAATTTCATAGCAGCAATGTACAGTTCATGAGAGCTATAGTCAGTTCGTGTCAACAATAGTATACATTCGTATATAGCCGCCATACTTTGATCATTCCTAGTATTTCCCTTCTGTATCGTAAGGGCAAGAAAATAACTCTATTTACATTTGTAACTATTACTCTTACTATTACTTACTCAACTTATTTTAGTCGTGAACAAAATGGTTTCATTGATTTGTTTTCAAAAAAAATTTTCAAAGATCACAATATCAAGTTACATAACATTTAAAAAGAAAACAGATAAAACAGATCATTTGCGCTAAACTAGATTCTAACACATCCTGAGTACGAATTTAATTAAAATGTGATGTAAATTTTAACCTGTTAAAAGCTTAAAAAATTCGTAGACTTTTATATATGCAGTATACGATCTAAGCTTTTGACAAACTAAGCATACTCTATAATACGTTTTATTTTTCTTTTTTAAAAGACAAAATAAATAAATAAATAAACCAACTATAAAACGCGATAGTTAACCATAAAAAATTTAAAAAAGAAACTGATAAATAAATAAATAAATAAAATATTCGTACGTAAAAACACAAAAGTAAGTAAAAGTTAAATAACTCGTGTACATAAATTAATCGTTGTTATCGATAACTACATTCAGAAATAGAGAGAGAGAGAGAGCAGAGTCATAGTGAATGAGAGTAAAAAAGTCACGAGTGAAGAATTTAAAGGAAGCTAAAAACATAAATGCTTACCTGCACACACACACTCATTCATACATCATCATTATTATTATCATCATTATTGCTACCATCATTAACGGCTGCTACTGGTCATGGTCAGTTTGCTTTCATGTTGGGGTTATTTGTAAGGCAACAAATTGTTAGTAAATATATGCATCTAGACAGTGAATAGTGAAGTGAGATATTAAGGACGTTAAAAGGGAGAGAGCTTAAAAAAATCCGAAAAATTTGTTAGTGAGAAACGTCTTTGATATAAAAACGTTTTAAGAAAAATCTAAAAGCAAGAAAACGATGTGACAGAGAATCTAAATCGAAAACTATCTATGTATTCATACAAACAACACCTATATTATCACGGGTGTATCTTACATGAAAATATAACAAATAAATCGCAAAAAGAGAAAAAAAAAATTTAAATTGTTTTTTTTTTTCAGGTACATATAAAACAAATATCATTCTACACATATAAGTGTTACAGATATATGGACGACGTAAAGGCAATGGCAGGGGTAATTTTATTGCATGTTGGAATGTTATAAAGTTAAAAGCAGGATTTTCTCTGTTTTTCTTAACTTTTGTTAAGTTTGATTTTCTTATACTTAGATTTTAAGCATACAATCGTTTGTAAGCTGTGCAGGGCAAACATAAGGGTTACAGCAAAGGGAAATTTGTTGTTAGATAAGAAAAAAGAAAATTCATACGTACAAGCACACACTCACACACACTTACGCACACAAGCGCATGCATTTATATATGTATATATACAAATATTGAAAAAACGAAAGGAAGTAGGAAATGGTAAAACGCATAAATACACGAGAATATATTTGCTGCAAAGGCAAATGAAAGAGTAAAAAAAAGCATAGATAGATATCCGGATCAAGAACGCTGTGTGAAATGAGTTTTGCAATCACTTTAAAAGCTTGCGCAGGAATGAAATGGTATCAACAGCAAAAGGAACGTACGCGATCAAAGTGAAAGCTTAAATATGGTTATGTAACGAACTATTTTTATACCTAACATTTATGGAATAATAATAATAACATAATATAGAAATATTTATTATTATCATTATTATATTATTATTATTATTATTATTTTTTGTAAAACCCTATCAAACGTAAGACGCCTAAAGGAAAAGGGAAATTAATGAATATATATTATTTTCATTTTTTATCGGCGCAGACGGTTTGGATGAATACATTTTAATATTTTAAAATAAAATGTTACCTGATGCCTTTGAATACGTCTTCAATGTTGATATGAAATAAGTATCTACTATGTTCAACATCTTAATGTAGACTCTCTTAAACTTAACAATGGATCGACTATAGTTAGCTTATAAGTCGACTAGACTCTATCTTAGCTATCTGAGCGACAGATTTCCTTACAAGTTGACTTTAATTTGAAGATTTAATATCGCTCTAAACATCATTTCTTTTTCATCTCTTTTCCGCTTTCTTCTGATTCACAACTTCTTGCAATTACCATCTCTGATTTCATGTGAAATGACTCTGGAAACGACTCTTGTCTCTTTTCCTCTTTTCAATTGCACTATATTTTTAGTTTTAACAATAACGTAACAATAACATATACATACCGTGGAACGGTGGTGCGTAAAATAAAACATTTTTTTTTTTTAGTACTTATGTTGCAGTAGATTAGACAAAAGACATTTTCAGCAATGAGGGAAAAACACTTAAAAATGAAAAACTACTTTAAAAAAGATTTGGAAGCAGATAACAAACCCCGCGTAGTAGATGAGTTATACTTAAGAAAATTTTCTTTAAAAGGTTTCTAAAACTTGAAACAATATATATATATATATATATAAAATACCCGAAAAATAAAAAAAATTAAGGTACTGATGAATAGGTTAACACTGAGTTGTAAATACCGGAAGTTGAACTACAGCTGATGGTTGAACACTAATGCTTTGCGTTCTTTCGCAGAGTCGAGAATGAACTAAAAGTTAAATCGAGTTTAATTAACCAATCATCCATCCGTGTCTAATCCATAGCGAGAAAAACAGTTATTTTTAACAAAAAAAAATGAAAAAAAAAGTGAAAACATTATAGTCGGCTAACCCCGACCATTGAATTCTCCACAACACTCTGCCTAATACTACTCTTCACTTGCCTTCGTAAGACAACACGAATAATTGTAATTATATTATATTATAATATTATGATGTTATCCAAAGAATACACCTCTTTAATCTAAACTTGCTACAGTTAATTTTTATGTCAAATTATTATTAGGGACTTAGTTTCATCATAAAATATTATAAATTCGACTTTTTCGCTACACATGAAAATTTACTTTTTATAAGAAAGATTATATGGAAGATGGGTTAAGAAATGTTCCCATGCGACTCAAATTTTTCACATTTATTTTATATACCAAAACACTACTTTCTAATGATGTTTGTTATATAAATACTTTTCTTTTTGATTCGGGCGTTGTATGGAGAATGGTCATCGAAATACTGCGATCGAATTTAATTTCAATGTCATTCGACCTTGGGTCAAGACACGTCAGTAGACTAAATTTGATCAATCAAAAATTGCGATCTGCAGGTTGAACCCAAAACTACATTAACAGACATCAGACAGACGGACTGTCTGACTGATAGACAGACAGACTTAAATCAATTCTGAAGATGATTCTAACTGAATCGGGATAATAACACGTGGATCTGTCTTAAGCCCTTTTTTGTGTCACATACACATCCGCATAAGCTTATGATACCCTATACCACAAGTGATGTAGGGTACAATAATAATTTATTAATATATTTTTTTTTTTTTGATTTTTAATAATTGCTTTATTATTTATAAAAGGGTTTTGCAAACGCCTTCGTGTAAAGAGAATTAAAGAATAAACATAAATAATTTTGGATATCACCAGGTCACAGATTTCAACATAAAATTTTACGATGAGTTCGATTTACTATAGAATGTCTACTATCATATGATTATTAAATGCGTTACTATATAAGAATTCATAAACATTAATTTTCTTTCACAGTGAAAATGAATGAGATTTTATTCCAAGTTTCAAGTTAGTAATAGCCAACAATAATTTAACTTCTGATTGCACAATTCGCCGTAAGCAAATAAAATAAAATGAAACAAAATGAATTCATTCGAAGTACAAATGTATTTAAATGAGTGTATATCTAACAAAATGCAAACCGAAGCTAAGCTAAGAGTATTTACAAAAACCGTGAAAGTCAATTTTTGTTTCTCATTTTTCAATTTCAATATTTTCAGTTCAGCTTCGCAATTAGAAGCTCCAGCCAAATTAAACAATTTATGCTATAAATTAATAATTATATCGTTTCTTAAGATTCTTAAGAATTATTATAATAATATATTCTTAAGATTATAATTAATATTAATTTAATTAAATTAAATATATATATATCTACACAAAAAGAAAAAATAACACACATCAGCAATAGTCCCAACTTATTTAATACTTAAAATAAAATAATTAATAATACTATGATACTTAAAATATAACATATGAATACAATTCAATATTTATAGTTTATTTACTTATCTATTTTTTTTTATCAATTATTAATTGGTTAAAATAATTATGTTAACTATTATTGATTAGATTTATAGTCATATATCTTTTGGATACTTGAGATAAACACGTGTATATTTAAAGATATGTTTTATAACCATATCGCATATTAGAAAAGTGTTAGATAAACTGGCAACTATTGACGTAAATTAATATTTCTAATACAATTAAGTGAATGCACGAACGAATTAAACAGCTAACAATATACAGTACATAATTAACAAAGAACGCGAACTGAATTAAAAAGTCGATAGTTAGCGAGACTTAACGATAATCTTATTGGCACAAAATGCCACGAGAATGAGGAAGATAAAATGAAGGAACCATATCCAAGCGATGACTTGACTATAAACAAAACAGATAGCTTTTCATTAAGATTTTTTAGTAAAGCTTCTTTACTATTAATTTCTATTATTACATTGAAACAAATCCTAACATCGAATCGTGTCATTTATTCTACTATACACTAAGAAAAAGTAAGTAGTTTTACTATGCCGTAGCATATCAAGCATAAAATATGTATAGGCGTATAACTTTATCTCCGCCGTTTTATTCCGACATGCGAGATTTCATGGGTTATACATTTATACTATACTGACTATTATCATAAGTAATTGATCGTAACCACAGTTGTAATTGGAAGGAGTAATGTAGCACATTCCAGGTTAAGCTTGCTAAAGTTTCCTAAATGATTTTTACTACTAACAAATTTACAATACCCTGACTTTTAGCATATCGCATCGATTTTACGTTCTAACCATATCAGTTATTGTTGGTGGTAGTTATTCCCTAACGGTAGTTCCATTGGGTTGCAACAAACAAACCATGCTATATCACGCCCATCTGATAACCCCAACAGTGGGTCGCCATGGATATTCAATAGCTCGTCTCTCATAAGGAGTTAGCAGTATCATCTTCCGGATTCAACTTTAAAAGCAAAATTTACCGCTAATGTTGAGAATTTGAATCGTAAAGTCAAATATTCAGTCGCGAATAACCTTATGATGCGGGCACAAATTGATCACTATTCCGATGGAATTCTGTGAACAAATGTCTAAGTTTATTGTATGACGTCCCCAATTGTTTATTTTCGCCACCATATATAACTAAAGCCATTTATTCGGAAACGGCAGAGATAAAGTTCTACGTCTAATATAAGATTATATTAGATTAGATTCTGTGAGTCGGTTCGGTCTCATACTTGTCTGTTGTCTATTCTTGAAATGATTTAACTTAAGTTTAATAATTGACTAACCAGGTGTGAATAACTTCAAAAAATGCTCTAATTAGTTAAAAATGTAGAGCATATATCGAAAAGATAAAAAAAAATTAATTTTAAATTTAGGCATAACGTAACAGTTTCATATTTAATTCAGATATTTTCACGGGATAGCTCAGGTTTTGATAAGTACCTCGCATCGGTCGAACTTAACTACATATTTAATGAAAAGACTTAATGATTATTGTAACTGAGAATAACATTTTTCTCTAAAAGGTAGGCACAATCTTCTTACATATTTTTTCTTTATACACTCATTATACAAAGAAAATGGTTTACAAAGAGAGAGTTCCAAGGCAGGCCTTGACATATAACAAGAAAAAGCAAAATTTCAATTGTAGCGTTTAGTGATTTCATATTTTTCGTTTTGCTCTATATACATATGATAAGGAATATATTTGTTATCTTGTTACGTAGGATTTTAAGATTTAAATCTCGATATATAACATTTTCTTAAATCATTAAAATCTTAAACATCTAATAACGAGCATTAGCATTAAATTTTATTCGTTGATTTATTTTGAAGCAGAATACAGCATAAAACTGCCACCGAATGGTTATTGGCTATAAAGTTAAAATTTGCTTTAAGTGTTTCAAACTGAAAAAAACAAGAAATTGATTTCAATTTATGATCACAATTGAACGTTCACATTCATTGCTATGAATTGACTTTAACTGCCTTTTGACCGTAAAAAAGAATTGAATATAAGTGAAGGCGAATATGTAGAAGCAAAGTTTATGAAAATATGTTTCACGGAAAGGATCGGGTTTGAAACTTCAGATACTTTATGTTGCCTCTAGGTCTTCTAGGGCTTATAAAATAAATAAAAAGTTGAGTATATCCCCCCATATGGGATTGTGAAACTATTTTTAAGTAAATTTTACACGCACAATATCCAGATCAAAGAAGAAGAAAGAACAACCGCAACGACTGCACTTAATATGGATGGGATGACATATCCTGCTTGCGTTGTTAACAAACCCATAAAAAGAGAAAGAAACTAAAAAATTTCTTTTCTTTCATTATTCGTTTTTTACTTTTTTTGTTTTTTTTTTGTTTGTACGTTATTTGGTTGGTAAGTTGATGCCTTTTCTGGTTTCCTTTGGAGTTTCTTTCTTCTTTCATATGTGTGTTCTGTCGGCGTTAATTGACAAAATGTTGTCATATTATATGTGAACTGTATGTTTGTCTTTCTCTCTCCTTTTTCTTCCAATTAGAGTATGTGTTTATGTATGTATATATATAGAACAATACAATACACTAGATGCGTTAATGTGTCCGCACAGGAAAGCGATAAAAACCAAAAAAATGAACACGAACGAACGTAGTAACTAAATTGTTAATAATATTGTTAACGAAATTGTTTGACAAGCGTTTATAGGCAACTGGAGAAATATATATAATTGCATTTAAAGTACCTCAGATAAGTGATTTACCATAAACTTATATTGAATCGAATGGATTCCACCATTTTATTTTTACTTTCTGGACAATAAAAAGGCAGGAAGTCAGATTTGAGTTTAAATTAAAAAAAAAAATACAAATTATATGACCGTATACTGTTATTAAAATTTTTTATTTTGTACACCATTAAACCTTCCCTCTATAGACTTGGAAAAGTTTATAGTCACACAACTGTAACTCTTATAATACCTCGCATAGATCGCAGCCAATATATATATATGTATATATATATACTTTTGTTTTGTAGATATTTTTTCACATTTGAAGAAAAAGTAAACACAATTTCTGTGGGCATGGTCGTCTGTTAAATACTCCACAACACTTCTTCTAATACGGTATTGTTCATTCCTTTTACTGTGATTATTATTCCTTGCTTCCGTATAAAGGCATATTTTTCATGGATACCGTTATATGGGAAAGAGCCCAAAACGGGAACTAACGTAGTAATTTAGTAAAAATTATTTCCTTGTCAAAGATCTCATTAGTCTTCACTTGCTCTCCTTCTAAACCCGCCATAAATTAATTTTACTTTCTATAGGAATAATTTTTGTCGAGAAATTTTGAAATCCGCTAACTTTCTAAATTTGTTAAAATAAAGCGTTGTCCAATTCAATCCACTTTCAACAGGTTTCGTCCTTTGACTAAAACGCATTAGTTTAACTAGTTTCGTTAAAATAATTCAAAGTGTGGACTGCAAACAAAATTGTATGAAGGGATACGATATGGACAGAGGGACACAACCAAGCTTAAATCGATTCGGAAATGATTCTGATTAAAAAAAATAAAAAGTGGTTCCATCTCTAATCTTTCTGGATATTAAGCACATTTGTACAAATTAAAAAAAAATCCATAACTATATAAATGAAAGAAATCGTGGTTGATGCTCTTAGGAAAATGTGAAATTGTTATGTTAATGATATAAAGCGATATATTGTAAAAGATTTCCACAAATTTTGAGATCAATTGACGAGGTCAATCGAAGTTGGCATTGTTTTCTTCGGGATTAGATATATCTTTGGTCAATGGGAAATTATACAACAAGGTGATCCATGTATATTGCAATACATAACATATTCTTGTTTTTCTTCTGTACCTTTGAAGATCTGACGCAACCGCAATAGTTGAAGAACTGAAGCAAACTCGTGAAAAACCATAAAAACATAGAAAATCCTATTTAAAATTTATTATAAAAAGTTATCCAACACAGAGTTACGATTCCAAACGAATTTCTATCATGCCTGCATTTCGGAATAATCTTTGATTCAAAAATTCATTTCAAAAATTCATTCAATTTCTACTAATGATATAAAGTCCTCTCCCTCAACCAAGGGTGTTTCTGATTCCAATTCTAACGATCGAAACTATGTTTTACAAGAGTTTAGGTGTAACAATTTAACCATTCATCCGTCATAGCCTTATTGTTATTGGAATTCTAAACTATTTAAATATAAATTTCAAGTAGAATTCACACACTCACACACACACTCGGCATTCATCTTTATGTTCACAAATCAGTTCTTTAAGAACCATGTAGTTTACCAACGAGTTTAAAATACGTCCGATATATATGATACGATAGTTTATCCTATATATTGCGAGAATATATATTTTCGTTCTATTTTCCAATCAAATAAATCAACGTTGAACGGTTAAATAGCAAATGGTTTTTCTTGTTTCTATTAAAATTAATATATTATTTATATTATTGAGACAACGTATTCAAAATAAATAAACAGAATACGTTACGTTTGCGTTTCAATTATTGAATGACACAAGTTGCTGTATTTTTCAAATGTAAATATTTGTCATGAATTATTTTTATGAATAATTTTTCATTTATTTGTCATTCCTTTAAGCTAGAGCATCCTTTAATTAAATTTTGTAGGAAATTTTTTCCAATTGCAAATCATGAGAACTTATTGAAATATGCATGAATTTATGACACTTTATATAAACGCCCACGAGAAAATTAAGCGTTGAAAAAAGTACAAAAAGCGTATCTCTATATTAACGGTGTTCGTTTGTCGTTTCTCTTGTTTTATACTCATCAACGAAAGTGAGTGGTATATTCATTTTGTCATATTGTTTGTAATGCCTAGAAGGAAACACCGGAAACCCCACAAAATATATGTATATTCGGTCAGCATCAAATTTAGAATCGATTGAAACATGTCCGTCTGTCCGTTCTTGTAATAATTTGTAGTAGACATTTTGCTGGACGCAAAAATAAAGATATCAGTTTCAAACTTGTCAGAAATTTTGGAAATTCTTGCAATCAGATTGGTATTGAAAAATGGCCAAATCGTTCTCAGGCCACGCCTCAGTATAAGCTGAAAGCACATCTATTTTCTGGCTGTTTTCTATGGTATTCCATGGCAGGCTGTGTTTCACGGTATTCCATGAAAATAGGAAAAATCTGCCACGCCCATTTGATAAAATTTTGTTTTTCCCTGTTTTTTGCAAAGTTAAAGGTGACGGGTATAAAAGATTCGGCACAGCCGAATATAATTTTCTTAATTACTTTTTCTTTATAATAAAATAAAAACAAAATTTCTGGCAAATTTAAAATTTCAAATTGAACTTCAACTTTTATTTCGATACATTTCGAGAGATAATTGCAGTGTTTCTGTCACTTTTTTTTGTAATTAAAAGGCTTTGATTTCGAAATAAACTTTAAATTATCAGTCTCACGGATTGAAGGTTAATATGTTATTCATTATATGAATGATAGAGAAAATGAAAGAATAATTATATTCGGTTTAGAAGAAATATTAGTTAACTGTAATTACTTGGTAGATAAATAATGTGGGTCTTATGCCCCGAACTACTTCGTAAGCATAACTTGTCTGGTTTCGTTTTCTTTTTTATACCACCAATGAAGTTGAGGAGTTTATTCATCGTGTCAATTTGTTGGTGGAATGTTCAGAAGTAAACTTCAGACAACCCACAAACTATATATATTCTTGGTCAGTATCAAATTTGGAATCAATTTAAGAATGTCCGCCTGTCCGTCTGTCCGTTTGACCATATCTGTTTGCTTATTAATGGAATATCTGCAGGAACCATTTTCCCCTTCGCAATAATTAAGATTTGTGGATCCAATTTGCCAGAAGCATTGGGAGTTATTGCACGTACCTTGGTTCAGGTAAATGGGCCTATCTTTGAAAGGACACATTTACAGTATAATATAAGCTAAAAACACCTCTGCTAGCCAATATTGTAGATTATCGGTATTTAATTTTTTCGACATATTTTTGTAGATACAGATGGTAGGTATAAAAGACTCGGCAAAGTCGAATTTAGCTTTCTTACTTGTCTATAATTATAAAGGGAAGCGTTCATGTTAACGAATAAACTTTAAAACTTTTTACACAATTTTTTGTTTAGATTCGTCTTTTCTACTATTATTTGGCGTCTGCGATGCGAGTTACAATTTTATAGATGTGGATATTGGAGCCTATACTTAATTATTCCACAATTTAGAATTTAATCTTTAAAATAAGATACTCTAATAAAACAATTTTGAAAATAATTTTTAAATTGATTAATACTTTATATTATTTGTTTTTCATTTTTCGAAAAATAATAGGATATGTTAGTATATATCAAAATTCTTTATAATGTAATACAAATATAAGTAAAAACACTATAGTCGACTAAGCTTCACCGTTAAACCCTTTACATCACTTTGCCTAATATGATTCTTCACTTACTTTCGTAAGAAAACACGAAAAATAATATATATATTACACGATTTTGCACAAAAGTTAGAGCTATGTGATCCAAACTTTGTATAGTTAATTGGGGACTTATTTTCATCATAAAATATTAAAAGCTGTACCTTTTCACCATATAAGGATCTATAGTTTTCATAAGAACGCGTATATGCGATGATTTCCCAAAATTAGACTTATGTGGTCTAAATTCAGCGCAGTTAATTTTTATGTCAAATTACTATCAAGGACTCCTTTTTATTATAAAATATCAAAAATTAAATGTTTTGAACATACAAAGGTTTATTTTTCATAAGAAAGATTACATGGAAAGTGGGTTAAGAAATGTTCCCATGCGATTCAAATTTTTCACATTTATTTTATATACCAAAATACTAGTTTCTAACGATTTTATATAAATACATTTTAAAATAGGACGTGAATGGTCGTAAAAATAGTCTGATCGAATTCATTTTCAATATCGTTCACCGGTGGACCAAGACAAGTCAGTAGATTAAATTTCGTCAATCAAAAACTGCGACGTGAAAAGAAAACTGCGACCTCATTGTACTTACAACCGTAGTCTAATTTTATGATACGTATAAAAGTAAAATTTACCGTTGATTAGAAGAATACATGAACTTGAACAAAGTCTAAATTACTTTAAGTGCCTAGGGTTATATTATATTTGAAAATTTATAATTAAGTAAGCTAAGTCGAGATTAAGTTAAACACAAGTAAGAGAACTGCATATCCTTTGCAACGAATTTTGTGTACCCACGAAAACTTCCTTGCACTTACCCTCGGTGGGATGTTAGATTTGAGAAGGGTTCATATACGAGTGATTCAAAGGTGGAGAAATTTTTTTTCAACTTTTTTTTTCGCCCTTATCAGATAATTTTATAAACCATTATAAGTAAATGCACAATTTGAACAGTTGTGAAATGACTTATGGAAATGACAATTTTCATCAAGTTAACATAAGTAAGTTAAATTACAATATTTAGCACGAAAAACGGAGCATCGAATGATATGCTTTCGGCTCGTAAATATGTATGATATACAACCTTAACTAGAAAATGTGATGAAAAAAAAGCAATTAAAAAATTTAAGAAAATTAAACTGTTGCCGAATCTTTTATACCCATCACTTTTATCTTCAAAAAAAAGGTAAAAAAAACTATATTTTATAAAAGGTGGCAGATTTTTTCTACTTTTTTGGAATACCGTGAAAATTTTTATTGTGTTGATTATGAGTATTGAAGAGATCTCACTGGAAGCAGAAGTGTTTTCAGCTTATATTATGCTGTAGTATGCTGTCCTTTGACCAACTTGTCCCATTTTGTTACCTGCAATAACTTCCAACGCTTCTGCCACATTTTACCCACAGATCTTAATTTTTATGACCGGGAAAATGATTATCACACACATTATACATATACTTGCAGACAGAAAGAGGAACAGGCGGGCGTCTAAATGGATTCCGATTTTGATACTGATCCGGAATGTACATAGTTTAGGCGGTTTCTGAAGCTTTTTTTCTTAGTATTACAATTCTTTTAAATACTAATTCCCTGTTATATCGAGTAGGCATGGTCAATCCTTTCTATTTTTGTATCTATATTAGAGAATAGCCGGTTCGAAAAATGTGGAAATTTTTATTGATCTTTCTTCTATGGTGTATGAGTACTAAGCAAAAAACATAACATTTTTTATTCTTAGAAGCAGAGATGTTCTCAGTTTATGCTACACTGTGGGTGTGTCCCTTAATTGATTTGATCTATTTGGTCCAGACGGACACGCACAGACATACATGCTTAACTCTTGCCTAAATTTGACGTTTATCTATAATATATGTCATATAATACGGTGCAGTCTCTGAAGCTTTCTTCCCATCCTTATGTATATATATTTTTACAATATTTACTTTTCTTCTTATATTATTAATTCTTAGCAATTCACGCAAGTTCTGTTTATAGCTACAGGCCTGTTCAAATTCAGATTCGAGCGGTGTTTCCCATATACCGTCTGTGAATTACATTTTTCTCGTGCACTTCTTAACCTAAGACATTTTTTTTGATACCCTCGCGTTTCGCTATTAAAAGAATAAATATTACTATTCAAATCCGCATGCGCAAATTTCCGGATATTGTTAATTAGATCTTCGTTCTTATAATGAAAATAAATCGATAAACTTTGTTGAAAGAAATGCAGGCACAAAACACTGCATTTTTATTCCATCTGCCCATAAACAGAATCTATCAAGACTTTGAAATAAATTCAAGTTTTTGATATAACTCTTATGTTATTATTTATTTATTTCAATTTACTATAATATGAAAATCCTTTCTTTAGGTACATAAACATATATTATTAATCGAAGTGAAAATATTGTTTTTTCATCTCGACGGCGATCAATAAACATTACAAGAATAACTAAAGTTATCTATAACGGAAATCCATTGTGTATACGCTGTTAAGGAATTATATAATAGCATCGTAAAGTACCTAAAATTTATTAGTGTGAATTTTGCCGTTAATGTGCCCTCTGGAGAGTAGATACGAAAAGAAAAATCACAACAAATAATTGAGATACAACAATGATTTCCAGAAATTTAATTGAATAAAGGATGTATAATATACAAGAAAAAAAAGAACAACTAACAATATTACATTCGGCTACGACCTAATCTTTAATACCCACTACTTTCATCACAGCAGCTCGAGCGAAACTAAATTTGCATGCTCTACAATATTGATATTTTCAGTTCATGTACTTTTTACGTTGGTGCGCACTTTGATCGATTTGTTCCATTTTCAATATCAAATTGCAATATCAAAACTTCCAAAATTTCTATAAAACTTGGAGTAGATATCTTTATTTTTGCGGCCAAAAAGATGTTTACCATAAGCACTATTCAGGCGAACGGGCAGGCAGACAGACGAAAGGACATGATTAAATCGATTCTATTAAATTTGATTTTGATCAAGAATACATACACTTTATGAGATCTTCGAAGCTTCCTTCTGGGTGTTGCAAACAAAATGAGAAAATGAATATATCTTCATTCTTGGTTGGCGGATATACAAATATATATATATATATATATATATAGATATACCTGCACATCTGTATAGAGAGATAAATTAAATGAACGATAGACAAAAAAACGAATCGCTTGAAGGCTTTTTTCTGTACTCAATGTTCAATCAGGTGTCAATTCAAATCATTGGTAACTATACTGTGCAAGTATGTATAGCATTAGTGTTTTAATAGTGTTTTATAACAAACAAAGCTTGATTTGTTTTATACAAACACGTACACACGCTAATACTTATGTATACCAGTATAGAGAGATGAAAGCAAGAAAGGAGGAACATGCGATTCAATTTCATTACGTGAATCAGTTATACTTTCAATCAAATTGACATTTTTTTTTTTTTGGTTTTCTTGTTTCTTGTGTGTGTACAAGGCAAGGCAGGACAAGACAAGGCAGAGCAATAAAAACAACTACTCACGTACATGAAAATAAAAAATAAAAGCAGAAAAACTAGGAACTCCATCACTTAATCGCACATCGTTTGTTTCTTTGCTTTCAGTAAAAAACTTTTTTTTTTTTAATTATTTACAAATTTTAGAATAAATCTGTAAAGTTCCTTTTACGTCCCTTTGTACTTCAATGGGGATTTTAACTAATTTTGTGCCAACTAACAGAAAAATGTAAAATGAAGTCTAAGAAGACTGTAGTTGACTGGCTGCTTCAAGCGACGCCACGTCAGAAGACGGGGAAGAATATCCATTCGAAAAAAAAATATATGGTCTTCGAATATGAAAATTAAATAAAGAATATTTTATATAAAATAGGAAGGTTACCTAGAATCTGGAAATACTTACAAATCATCAGTAAACTTAAATTGTCGAGATTATATTATGAAGAAAAAAAAAGCCAAAGAACTGTCAAAGTGTTTAAAATCAACAAAATCTGCAATGCACAAGAAGAATGAAAAGCATAGTGGACATTCCAGTTCGAAAAGCAGCAAACGTAGGGATGAGATCGAGATGAAAACTAAGAATGCAGGTTCAATTAATCCCGTAATATGTACGAAGACTGTTTAAGAAGCTTCATCAGAACAATCGAATTATAATGGCCTAGGAGCGAAAATATTATGCCAGGAGCGAAAATATAAATGCCAGCCTTTGGCGAACTGGTTTCTGCTTAGTTTTACATATTAAAAAATCATAAATGATTATCAAGTTTTATGATGAGCACATTTCATGGTCACGACCAAATACATTTAAATAAACCTTAAACTTTATTTTGAATTTAAAAGAATAAAATTTTCATATTATTATTCTATTATTTAATAATATATTTTCAATTTCTATAAAAATCGGGGATCTACAAAGTGCAATTATAAGGGCAGAACAAAAACATAGGTTGTCATTCGTTTCTTCTTGGCATAAATAATCAAATAAAATTGTTAAAGTGTATAACTTCCTCTACTTTTCTAATAAAAAAATAAATAAATAAATTTCTGTAAATTGTTTTATTTCTATTAAATGATATCCTAGATTTTCATTTTTTTTTTTTTATTTTGTTTCTTTTTTCCCTGCTGCTTAATGTGAACCTGACTTCCGTGATTTCCTTTGGCACGTTACAATCAACACAACGAAATCGTTGTCACTATCGTCCTGAACAATAATAATAACAACGAATATTAAAGCAAACTGCAATGTTGCAAATACAACATATGCTCACGGCGAAACATTTAAATTGGATTGTAAAACACAATGTGTTTGTGAGGTAAGTTGATGTGGAATCGATAAATACTCTTATGTATGTGCAGAGTTATTCTAAGGAGAGAAAATCGTTAAGGTGTAGCCAGTTCCATATTGCAAGTTCTCTTCAAAATTTTGTGAGTTTTATTCTTTAAGTAATTTTGATGAAGAATGAAAAATTCGAATAATAAAATTATGTCTGCCTTTAAATTTCAGCTACAAACTATGTTAGTCAAAATTAGTGTACGTTCAAAACTTCAACTTAACTCCTTAAAAAAAGATAACAAATGTAATATCTCTTTAACGACATCAATTCGGATGAATCTGCTTGATTGGGTACTTTTCTACTGAGGACTGAAAGATAATACTCATATCGCATTATCAGCTAGAGAAGGGAACGATTATTCTGACAAATGAAGAAAGGTGGTTTGAAGGCTCTCACATAAAGAATAGTTCTACTAACTATATATATAGAAAAGAAAACGAAGCTCCTACTATACATTTGAAGATGCGTTGTAAGAATTTTAACAGCACTTATGACGGAATAGTGCCACTTTGACCAACATGCTGTATTTTATAACGATCTTTGTTAAAACTGTTACTAACCAAATGAAGTTAGTTTGTTTACATGTCTATTAAGCCACTGCTGTGTATAGAAGAATCAACATTTGTAATAGGAACTCCACATCAGATACGACCAACCAATCAACTGCATAGACTGTCATTTATGCTTCATAAAGCATCTAACGTTGGTATAAATAAACGAATTGCGTGAGCTACGTGCCTCGACTAATCATAGCTGCTACCTCGTTTGGAAACTGCTCGAGTTCTAGCTTTAAAATTTGACACTTACCAATAAAATGCAATAAAATGCTTCTAAATACAGAAATAGAAGATTCTATAAGATCACGATGCTCTATCTATCTAAATTTTCTTAATATATCATGAATTTGGTGTGCGTTTTCAAACCTAATAGATTCTCATTTTTATTCACATAAAGCCTTTTGGTGAACATGCGCATTTTTTCTCTTAAGGCAACATTAAATACCTGACATATCAGTCAATCGGAACTGACAGAAAAATATTGCCTCTAGAAAAAAAACATATTCATTTTAGGAAGTTCCAAGTCGCGAATGACGTCTATGAAGATTTCATATTATCTCGATTATTTGTTGACCACTTATAGTGGTAAAGAAAAGTGAAACTACTTCTGTTATTTTCAAAACAATAATTAAAGATTGCGTTTTGCTAGCATGAAATATTGTTCAAGCTCTGTTTTGGTTATAAAGACATTGTAGCTACTTTTTTCCATCGAAAGTAAAAATTTGCGGCTTAGTTGTTTAGTTTAAGCGAGCTCGTACGGATTACGATGTTGCTAAAGACAAAAAAAGTCCAAAAAAATGGTTACATCAGGAAATATTAAAAAAAAAGAAAGAAAACGCTTACATTATTATCTATAAACGAAAAGTGGAATTAAATGAGACAGCTGACATCTTCAAATTATTAGAATTCAATGCATTCACTATTTTCCTATGACAAAGTTCTTTTCCAAACGGATACCATATTTACTTACAGTGGAGCGAATGTACCGCGAAAGAATTCGATGGCTGCAATGGCAAAATTTTTGAACATGTAACCGCACATACCAAATAATGTTCTTCGTTACTCGTTTGCAAACTCTCTCAAAAGAATTTTCCAGTCAAAAAAAATCTGAATCAAATGGTAAGATATTTGCGGAAGGTGAAGCTTATTTTGGGAATCTGAGGGCAAATCGATTTACAACAAGAAAGACATCGAAATATTAAAGAAGCGTTTATCTGATTGTATCAATCTTGACGGACACTATGCTTTTTATTAAAATCAAATTTTGCGAAAAAAAAGTCTTAGTCCCGAGAATTATTGACCGATGTATTAAAAAAAAAAACCTAGAAGATCATAAAGAATAAAGATCGTCCAGTTAGCTAATCAGAAGCCCATGAATTCAATTCAACCACATGATGATATACTTTGTGCTACTCTGATGATCTCTACAAAGTTCTGAAATGTTAGTAGTGACATAAACAAAAAAACGACCGTAACCAAGTCGATCTCGCTATTTATTTCAATTAGCAATAAATGCACTCATTTTATAAGGTGCTGTAAGGAACCAAACGTGTGTTCCCCTTACCTTTTTGCCTGGAGTAGACTCGTCGGAGTCCAAGTGTCCTAATTCCCATTCGGAACAATACATAGACTCACGAATCTAATTTTCATTTTGTATTTATTTACATTAAAGATCGTAAGATAAGACTTATAATAAACGTTCTTCCGTTTCAGTAATACAACTAGTTTTCTCTACGGACACTGATTTCTCCCTTTAAATCCCTCTACCCTCGGATGGACACAGATTTTATCCCGGGCTACTACGACCATTCACGTCGCTGATCAAGACAAGAGAGAGAGCAAGCGGAAACAGCGGTGTTCCCCACTTGCTCTACTTTCTCGTCAGCTAGGTGGTGTTGCCACCTAGCTGATTTACCCCCACGGTCCCATTCCGACCCCTCGCTGCGGGTTGCTGCCTACTGCAGTAACCGCACAGCAATTAGGAAGGGGAACCGTGTGGACCAAAACGAGGGTACGACTTTGGTCCTCACAGTGCCTACGCATTGCATTCTCATACGTTCGATGAATTAGCGAATGTAAACAATGAGATGACGGTTACGTTTTATATAGAATAATAATAATTACGCACTTTTCAGGCCACGACAAAACAAAAAACCCGTCCATTTATGAACCTTACCAACGAAAAATTGATTTTAAGCAAAAGCTATGTTACATTCTAGTGATAGATATATGAGATCTCTACTTTATTTTTGTTACACTTTGCACAAAAATGTAACCCTAATGGGAAAAAGGCAACAAACTAAATAAAAGATAAAAAAATAAAACGTACTTTATGATAATTGAAATAATTCATTTAAATAGATACAAACGTAATGTTAATAAAAAGTTTGATTTATTTAACAATTCGTTTAAATACTTTTCCTTTCTATTCTCGACATAAGAAAGATTTTTTCCAATTTTTCAATTAAGATTAACGACAGATTTATTTCTCGTTGCATTTTTTTAAGAACCTTCACTCTACATTACATTTTCACTTATAAACCACCACATACAAGCGTACTTAGTAACATTTCACCAGCAGTCCATGCACGAAGCAAAGTATGGATTAAAAATAGAAAAAAACTGTCGTAATTTTCCAAACTCTTAGAGAGAAATACATAAAAAAAAAATTTGAAATGTGTTCAAGTGTGTAAATGTGCAACAGGGATTCACTTGCTTGTGCCTGCGCATACGTAAAAACTTGTGTGTTTATGCTGTCGATGCTTATTTTCATAAGCTTGTGAAGATGAACACTGTTTGTATTTAACTTTAACAATCCCAAGAGATTCTATCAGACACTTAAGCATTTAAGAAAAATAAAAATGAAGACAACTTATTATAATCCGTCTTTTTAGGATAAACTTAATCTAGAATTGACTTTAAAGTAAACATGAAAAGAGACGAAGACGAAGACGAATGCGTCAATTATTTTCATATTGCTTTGATGATCTCATTCGATGTTATACGATATTAAACTATTTTATAAACAGACTCGAAAACAACGATTCTATACTAGATTCTACGTAGTTCTATACTAAAAGATACGTGTCTAACAATTTGTTTAATTACTACCGAAATGGATGCATCGTATTTGAGGACTAATAACATCATATCTCAACTTAAAAAAATTTTTTTCACGTTTTTTTAAAAACGAAATAGAGATGACACAGCTTTCGAAGAACAATGTATTTTGTTTTTGCGTGTTTTCGTGTTACACTTCAGGTCAAAATTTTTCGATTACAACAACGAAAATAATATTTTTCTGAAAATATAACTAAAAACATCTATTGAGCATTATAGGTAATTTTTCATATTTTTTTTTAAATTAATTTAAAGAATTAACAAATTTTAATTTATTGATGAAAATGGACCAATTGAAGCCATCAGTAAGAAATATGTTAGAAAAACATGATTACGAGAAAAGTGCTTTTTAGGTGTTTGTTTTGTTGGATCATTTTTATTATTATTACTTTCTCATTTTGCTGTATTTGACGACAAGTACCCTACACGTGCGAACACAGATGTTGAACTGGAATGATTGTAGATAGAGGAATCTAAAAAATTTCATTCTGCCGGCAATCATCTTTTTATATCATTTGTGAATATTTAAAGGATTATGTAAGACAATAAAAACAATAACACGAAAAAAAATCGTAAATTGATATTATCTCTTGGATAACTGAGATTTGATGCTCATTTCCATTAAATCCTAATCGTTTAGGGTAGCAGATGTTTGATCGTATTTTAAGTAAGAAATGAAAAAAAAGCATAATGAAAACTTAGAAAATATCTTAAAATCCATTATACAAATGCTGGAGATAACATTTTTCTCTTATTGTATATAAAAAAAAAAAAAAATAAATCAAATTGTTCCATAAAAACTGCCTAACATTATAATCCAATAGTTTTTGAACATCAACTAGGAAAGTCATCAGCTTTAGTAAAAAATGTTTTGAAACGATACTGTTTATGAGGAATAGAAACTCACATGACAAACGATAGTAACATTAATTTTGTCGTTTAGTTAACAACACTTCCAATAGATGAAGAAGCCATACATGCTGTAGCCTTTAATTAGCAATATTTATTCTCCGACCTAAATTCGATCGTTCAAATTCATATAAACTCAAATATTGCTGCGTATACGTAACAACTATATGACTTGCATAGTTCGGATCAATTGCACAAATTTAGTTAAATATAATCGGTACTTGCCTACAAAATCGCTTATAGCCTATAACCAGAAAGAGAGAGGAGAAGCAATCAAAAATTTCAATATATTTTAAGTACTTTTATTAATCAATAACGTATAACGGATAACGATTTAAAATTTCAAAACTATAACAGACATTTTTAATTTTAGTAACACTCCTAGTCTGCCCGGATAAGAATTAAGAATAAAAATTCTAAACTGTTTGCCAGCCAAGATTTCTATTAACTGCACAATTTGTGTGGTTTTTTTTTCAAATAATTTAGCTTAGCTATCATCACAGCTGCTTTATGACATGCAGAATGTTTCCAGTTTGGTATGATGAGCGTTAACATTATATATATCTCAATTACATTTAAATGCTATGAAAGCAAGAAAAAAATTAAGGGAAATGCGATTAAATCTGTTATGAAATTATTTATTTAAAACATTTAGGCCACCAAACATGACTTGTATTGAAGTTGGAAAAAATCAATTACAAAGTCCCCAGTACTTAGTACCGGTCATTCCAAACGAATACATATGAAGACTGTACAGTTTTCTATTTTTCATGTCACGTACTCTACCAACAATTTAATCATTATCAAAGACATTTTACATTTTTCGGGATTTTTAAAATTTTTAAGCAAACGTTCCTGTATTTTCTGCCAACGAACGCAAGCTTTATATTTTGATCTGCGAATGTCAAGAATATTAAAATATAAAATCGTTCTAATTAGCATTTGAAAAGAACAAGAAACTCTTTCCATTAATATATATAATATATATAAGTTAATATATATAAGTTAAAAGAAACCTTACACTGTGCCCGGGCCTTTTATGGCACTCGCTTAGGTATTCAGAGGGCAAGTCGCTATTCAAATTTATTTTCTTTCAATCAATTTTAGCCTGATTTTCTCTAAAACACAAAAATAAGTCCAGACAGAGCTAATACACGAGTTGTTCATCCTTCCTTCCTTACATAGTACAAAGTGCATATTGTTTTTTTGAAATGTGAAATTGTTTTTCAAATTACATCTCAATAAAAATTTAAGGATAAAAAGTCCTATTGAATTGCTCAAGCATTAAAAAAGTTTACAAGAAACAAGAAGCATTTCGATATTTTCTTCTAACACACGTACATGTTCATGATCGATCTATATATATATATATATATATGTATGTATATATATATATATATATATATATATATATATATATATATATATATATATACTATTACCTGACGTTTGTTGTTATATCTGCAATATGGATCACGAAACGATAACTATCAACCTCTTTCAAACTCACTTAAACCTGAAAACCCTTCTTATTATTTCTTTTTTATGCAGTAAACCACTGCTACTGCGTCTATACAAAATGTATAAGAAACTATCACAACAAGAAAATGCTTCTTAAAAAATTTTACGCTTATTAAACATTTTATTTGCACATATGAACAAACACACTTAAATATTATTATGTGTGCATGAGTTTGCGTCTCTCCATGCGCTGGGGAATAACATATTAAAAGTCTTTTAAAAGAATTTACGATTCATTTAAAAAGAAAAGACTGCAATTTTTACCCACACACACACACACACGCATGTATACATACACGCAGACGTATCTACGATACTAACATTTCTATTTATGAAACGACTTTCATATGCATACTATATATATATATATATATATATATACATGCATACATACATATTTATATATTTATATATATCATGCACTTAAAAGAAACACATTCACTCAGCTTCCACTTTTGAAGTAGTTTCTAAGAAAAATATATACGTACCAAGGGAAATATATGCATATATATATATATTATTGCACATATAAGCATTCATATACGTATGAGTATAGCTTTAAACGCCTTTGTGTGAGAGGGTAAAATATTGCACTATAACATCCTTAAAACATCATTGTAGCGCAATTTATGAGCCACAATTTTATTTTGATGATGGAATAGCAACAACAATAATAACAGCAATAACAAAAATAAGAACAGCAAGTGCAATAACAACAGTCCGTAATACACGTTCCGTATTAAACTGAAAGAAATATGGCTTATAAAAGTAAATACGTATGTGCGTATTCGTTCTTTTGTCTGTGTAGACCACACTAGAAAGCCGCACCAGACGGATACAAATCAAATAATTTTCTTTTAAATACTTGAATGACTATGCAGTATATGCTTACATGTACATGCACATTTATATGTAACATCAAATATACATAAAAACACAAGGATAGTAGTCATTTACATGTACATATACATATACGTACACATTTGAGTGTGAGCGTATTTGTGCTTAACATAAGTAAATGACAAAAAATTTGTATTAAACTATTATTAAATAAGATCAATTTATTATCGTTAGCTTATTGATAAGTCTTTTTGTTTGAATTTCTACTTGTATCAGGGTTTGAGCCTCGATAGAATAGTTTATTAGAAAAAAAAAGTTTTCAACATATATTAACAGAAATCTTTTATTATTATTATTTAATCTTCTTTCTTTTACATTTTTATAGAATGGCCGCCATGCGTGCTCTTCATTATGCCCAAAAGAACAGTTACCAGCGCCAGAGGATACTATATCATGCCGATCGCCCCGCTTAGTAGAAGTGCCTGGCCACTGTTGCAAAATGTGGTTATGTGAAAATCCAATAGCCGATGGTATGTTTTTTTTTTCTACTTGTTTTTCACTTGTACGTATTCTATATACCCATTGCATCGCGCAGTATGTGTGGGAAAAGAATAAGTTCGCATTAGCAATGAATGAGTAAATAAATGCATATTGTGAGAAAAAGAGTAAAAAAAATGTGATCAATAATGTGTCATAATCGGATTAGAAGGAATTAAAACTCATCAAAATAGTTATAAAGTAGTTTTGAAAAACTTTGAAAAAAAATCATATGATTTTTTGCAAAATTTTGGGAAAAGGTATTAATTCAGAAAAAAAAATATTGAGCTTCTAAAGATCATATTTAAAAGATAACGTTGTGTGTTTGTGTAAAATAAAGATATGTCCAATGGTCGTCTGCCAGATTTCCAGCACGATTATAGTCCATGACATCATATAACTTCAAAGATTCCAGATTTTATACACTTCTTTCATCTGCGGAAGACGACAAAAATTATACTTCGACGCCAGAAACAATCCATCACCTTATAGTTTCATTAAAATCTCCTTGTAAAGCATTTCAAATTTCTAAAATATTATTAAAAATGTAGAGTTTTGTATCCTTTTCTCTAAAAAAATACTTCTTGCTGACTTCGATCTTAAAATTTTTTTGTATTGTTTTCGGAAATTATTCAGTTTTCATTAGTCTTAATTTTTGCAAATAACTTAACAGAATCGTTGGAAATAAACATTCAAATTTTTGATGATACTGGTCTTCTCTTTAATACAGAACGCAAAATATTGAAATTTTTCAAACAAAAGCGACCGAATCATCTTCCGAGTAAAGCGTTTCTCTAACCACAAAAAAAAAAAAAAAAATAAAGCCCAAACTCGTAAAAAATTCTTGGTTATTTATCTAACTGTATAGAATTATAGAAAGTGGGTTAAAGAAAAAAAAAAAGAATAAAAAGTCCTTAGGAAGACACAGTACGAATTAGACTAAAAGACATATTTTTTAAAAAAACAAACGATACATATATAATATACCTAAAAACAGGCAACAAAATGTTTGAACAATTATTTCTATAAATGATTTTTTTTTATTTGACTAGTCTATGCCACCTGCCATAATTCCTCCAGTAGTCCATGGACACCATGTAGTAATGCCTGTGGTCTCGGAATATCAACACGCTTTACCACCACCACAACCGGTTGCAGTCAATTGAACAATTTGCGTTTATGTGAAAATCGCAAATGTGTTAATACGAATAATAGAAATGATGTTCAAATAACTGATTATAACAGCAACAGCAAAGTTCATAGTAAACATAGAATTTTACGTAATTTAATTTTAAGCAGCAACGATAAAAACTTTGGAAACTATGATAGACCAGAGCACAAAATAAGGGTAAAAAAAGAACGGCTTAAAAAAATAATAATAAAAATAATAACAAAAGCTATTTATTACAGAAAGGTCATGAATGCCGCAGTCTGCAACGCTTGGGACCAGCGCGTGTTCGTTTGGGTAAATGCGTCTCAAGGAAATTGTATCGCCCGAAATTATGCGGACGTTGTCATGATATACGCAAATGTTGTGTGCCTTCAGTATCGACTACTATACAGGTAAGAAGAAGAAGAAGAAGACAGGGCGGTATATATACATAGTTTATCATCATCATCATCATCATCATCAACTTCGTTGCTGCCATCATTATTATTGCCATCATTCGTAAGCCAATTGATTCAGTCACTTGTAGCAAACGACCTTATCGTTTTAAATAAAAGCAAACAAAAAAAAAATAAAAAAATAAAAAAATAATAAATAAATAAATAAAAAAGAATAAATATATAAATAAAAAAAGAAACCTTAATTGATGTCTGAATTTTACACTTTAATAAGTTTCCATTCAAGCAGACGATTTTATCGCCTTGTGCTTGGCTTCATCGTTATTTTTTTTCTTGTTGTCTTTTTTGTCTTTTATTTTTCTTTTTTGTTTTGTTTGTGCTCATACTTTTATTTTTCTATTTATGTAACTTTTTTGTGCTATACCCTTTATAATGGTGATGACGATGATTATGCTATAAATGGATTTTGTTTGTTGACGACTATGACATGGTGGGATGACCAGGTGGAATTGCTATGTCCTTTGAATTCCATTGATCCAATTAGCTATGTTGAACAGCAAGAACGGCAACAGAAACAACAGCAACAGCACCATGAAGGACATTTGCATGGTCCACAAATACCGTTCACGCCGTTATGGGACACTCATTCACTCGAACCCATCGATCAGGAATTTTTACAATCGCATCAAATACAAATTGAAAATAAATTCATTGCTGTCGAATGGATAGTGAAATGTGAATGCAATGGAAACGTAAGTATTGTACACAATAATATTAAGAAATAAAATATCTTGAGTTTATCTTGAAAATATTTATATTCTCTAGCACGTTTCTTAGAGAAAAAAAAATTACTATTATACGAACAACAACAACAACAATATAAGAAGCAGTACATTTACATATGTATATAACAATTTGTAAATGTTTTGATTTGCGTTCATTGTTGAATGATTCAACATTTGCTGTGAATTAAGTTTTCATGAAATCAGAAGAAAAAAAAAATTAATAAAAAGAAACGAAAATAAAAGAAAAGAAAAGAAAACCCGGTAAGATCTTATTGTTCTATGAAAGTAAACCGAGACAAAAGAAAAAGAAGGAAGGAAGGAAAGAAGGAAGCGAGGAAATGTTTTCATTTAATACTAAATAAAAACAAAAGTTTTATTAAAGTATTATTTGACAAGAAAAAGCGATTCAGCTTCAATGCATTTTTAGCAAATTTCAATGGTTTTGAACATTTTGATTTTTTTTGTTTTTTTTTTTATTTCTATTCTTTCTCCTTCACCTCCAAACATCCTTGCTGTCATTTTATTTTATTGTTCTGCCATCATCACAACTTTAGCGATTTGATTGTTTCATGTCAATGAGTCTTTCAATCTCAATACATTTGTATTATTTTCAAAAGAGTTTTGTTTGCATTCCATGGGTATTTTTTACTTTTCCTTTATTTATGGCTTTCAAATGAAGCACATGCAAGGAAAAAAATTGGAAAGATATTGAAAAAAAAAATATTAGATTCGAAAAGCATGAGTAATATGCATAAAAAGCAGACCGGTATGCAGACACACCGCTCTTCAATTCAAGTGTAGTCGTGGAAGAGAACAAAAGAGAAGAAAAGGAAATAGCTAAAGAAACTTACATAAGTCTATCGAAAAATTTTGAATTCTTCTTACTTTAGTGCGAACTATTTTTTTACTCAAATTCAATTTAATGCGTGTTTTTCTTTAAAACAGATACTAGTAGTAATGACGCGATAAGGAAACCAAAAATGCAATTGCGAACACAATTCGTTTATAAATGCGAACGTTTTTAAGAAGAATCGAGATAAAGAGATTTAAATTGTTTTCTTTAATTTTTTACCTTTGCGAAAATGTCAATAATTAATATGAGTAGAGCACATGATTCTGGCTATATGGAATTTTATTGATTTCAGTCTGCACCCACTTGAGAAGACACGGACTCATGAGAAAACAAGGAAGTCTTAGCGAACAAATGTATGGACAAGATTCCATTATAACCAACAGAAAAATAAAAAAGTTTACAAAATACAAAGTATCAAGCAGATATCTAGTTGAATACGTAAGAGGCTGATGAGGAATAAAGGATATTGCAAAATGTCAAGAAAGTAATAAATGCATATAAAGATTTCTAATGTTTACTCGTTGGAATCAGAGAACAAGGATGTACTATGTAGCTAAGGATTAACAAAAGTTTTCGAGTAGTATAAAGATAAAATGTGACATGTAATGGAATTAATAGAAATAGAAGAAGAAAGAAAATGTGTTATTCGTGACTTGTTTCCAAAGGTTTAAGAGCAAAAGACTTGCTCAAGCGAAAAGTTGAATCGTGTCCATCAAGAAAGGCGATCGATCAAGTACGTTTGTGCACCCAGTGCAGTGAACTAATGTCGTGTAATAAATCTTTAATTACTGTAATTAAATTCATTTAATTGTATAAATAATTTTCTGTACATGAATTTTTTGATTTAGATTAGATGCTACCCTTGTCACAATCCGCCTAATTTAAGAAATATTTCGCAGAATACTTAAACCGAAAAGAGTTTTATGTAATCATGATCTGCTTTTCAGTATAATAATACATTTAAATACCGTAAAAATACTTTTATAACAAAATTATCAGAAAATCGAAATCAACTAAACAAAAAAAAATATTTAACGTAAAACCAAAACAAACGCAATTGGAACTAACATCTTCTTTATTATCGTGTGGAAAAAATCGTTTAAATACCAGGTGGACTGAAAGCTCATAGGCTGACACATAAATGACGCTACTAGTATTAAATCCATATGATTTTTAGTTAGTCCTAAGCTGCAAAAGACACGTGTATAAATTTGACAGCTATTAGTATGTGAGTTATAGGATTTTTAGTGATATGAATTTAATACTAGTAGCGCCATCTATGTGGTAGCCTACGAACTTTTCAGCTCATCTGTTATTCCATAACAAAATGTATAACATAACATCATGGTACAGATTAGTGTAAAACTAACATAAAATACCTCAGGTTATTGTAAACTCATATAGTAAAGTAATATAAATACAATCTGCTCTGAGCTGAGGGTCAAAAGAAGAAACTCGGCGGGGTTCATTTTAATTTTTTCGAAAAATCTTTAAACGTAATATCATGAAGCGACGAACTATTGGCAACTAATTCAAAGGTGCTATAGATGTTGATCATAAAACACATACAGTTTATGGAATTTTCAATTGGTATTTCTAACTTGACGAAATACTTATAGAATTTAGTATAATATCTCTGATGGATATCTCTTTTTTTCATATTGCGTAAACTGTACTCGTAATCACAACAATATGACAAATATCTGTCGTTTTTTAAGCATTAATCAGAAAGAAGTAGAAGAGATAAAGAACACCACTATTCGTATTCTTACTTACTCAATTAAAATAACAATTATTCCGGTTCTTCTTATTACATTCAATGCTGTCAACTGCTGTGTACTGTTTTTCATTTAATCGAAAGTTTCGTAACTAAGTGTCTACATAAGAAGAATTAATAAATTAAAAGTTTTTTTATATTTAAATACGTCACTCTTGAATAAAAAAAAAATAATAATAGGTTTCATATTGCAGAAGATTTTTGAAAATAAAGTTTAAAAAATATGTTTTCGGGAAGAAATTCTTTATAAAAGTTTAGTAAGAATTTTGACAATTTCACTACCATTTATTCCACATATGCATCATTCTAAGGTAATAACGTTAAAAAGTGAACAATCATATCTCCCTGTCTGCTTACTGTTAGTACTCTTAAAATTGCAATACTTGAAATTTGACATATATAACGACTTCTAAAAGTGGAAATAGCTTCAAAAATAAATCTAAACTAATGGTTACAGCGCCATTAATTCTATAACTATCCATCATTATTCCATAGCTAATCGTTTGCCTTTGCTTATACCTCACGTGAAATCATTCTTCATCATAGCAACGTGAACTTTTACCCCAAGTGGATGCAAAGACCTAACATTAAGAGTATTCAAATCGTTAAATATTGATGGTCCATTTGCTACATATTTTTGATTTAGCATTTAACGATTTGTTATTATTCTTCACTATAAGGAACTGACAATGTGAACATTTATGATCTTTCAGAGCTAAAAGGGACGGTTGATGCATTCAAAATCAAGAAACTTTTGGTTTTTTCTGAAATTGCCGCAATGTATTTCGAACCACATTGATACCCATAATAATATTGAAACAACTCACCCATTCATACAATTTTCATGTATCTACATAAAATAGTAAGCATTGATGATTCGCCTTAAAGCAAATGTAGTTTGTTTTATTATAAATATATTACAAAATCCTCTTATTCTCAAAAAGAATTTTAGTGTTTTAATATACATTATATAAATGTTTTTAATTTTTTTTTTCGTTTGAATTCTCTTAACTCAATAAAAAGGTATAACCAACGCTATTGCACTTCCTTGCTACAATAGGAATATTTATTGCTTTCATTCAGTCATTTATATTATGTTAAATTTACAATTGTAAAGGTTTTCCACCATCCACTATATAACGTTTAGCTAGAACCTCAATGCATTCCTCAACGTCACGCATCGTCACACAACGATGGTTGTTTGTTGCTACATCGACAAATCGTAAAATTTGTACACCAAACCCCATTGGCTACAGGCTCTGGCAAATCCCAAGCGTTGGTTTAATATATGCCGTATGCTGGACATAAAATAGTAAACCATTGTATGAATTAAAAATTTTAACATCAAGTACCTTAATTAAAGTTTCCGTGCAGAGAAAAAGTGTCGATAGTTAAACCAATGCATAGAAGAATTGAAAATTTGCATAAAATCACAAGAATTTTGTTCAATATTTTTAAAACTTTCAAAACTTTCAAAAACAAGAATTCGCTTTATTAAGTGAATGATCTTTGTAGCATGCAATAGATCGGAGCATCTGTATTCTTTACATAACATTTTTGCAATTTCTTGTAATTTTTAAAAGAATCATATGTTTATGAAAATAAATATTATTATCGAGATCACAATTAACCAAATAAAAATTCAACTTATTCGGCACTGACAGATTCAACTAATTTCGTGAAATCCTGAACTAAATTATATACTATATAATTATTAATATTAATTTCTGAAGCTATATACGAGAAAAATTAATTTTCAACACCTATCTTTGTCAATAAATCGTTGCCTGTATAAAATCCCTGAATATAAAAATATTCGATGCTGTGAATTACTATCAGCATCCATCCACAATGACAGAAACGCAATAATGCGACAAAATCGTGCAAGCTTAAAAAAGATACTTTACGATGCAAATATTTTGTTTCAACTTCTAAAATTAGGCCACAGCTGTGACTGAACTGTTAAGAAGCGCCTCTAACAAGTCAGTACACGTGGGTTGAAATCTAATTGCGGTAGAATTTTTTCATAAAATGAAAAAACACCAACGAGCCGATAGCCTACGCTGCTAGTGCTCTTATCTCTATAGTCTAAGAATTAATGTCATTAGTCTAGATAATATAATAATAATAATAAACTTCTAAAATTTTCTTTCTGTGTCCAGCCGAAACTTAAACTAATATTGCTGACCAAATATCGCATTCCTTCTTATTAAAAGCCTAATCGTGATGGATGCTAAATGCATAAGAATATATTTTAATAATAAATTCCAGGCTTTTTCAACTAGATTGTGTTCGAATAAGTATAACATTATAAATAAAATCTATTTTAAAGGACCTCATGTATACCTTTCTAGATGACTATGGGTACCATTTCGGTAGAACGTATATACTGAAATCATATTATTTTGAGGAATGTTTTAATTAAACTGTTAGCTCTTGCTTTTCTTTTTATTTGTGGTCGGTTTACTGTTCTTATTATCGAAATACCTGAAACGTAATTTTCAATTTTGATGAGATGGTTCTCATTATCGAGCAACTTTTAACATGTAGTTCATGGTATTCGATAGTGCAAGAATTTTATTCGGTATCGAACTTAAAATTTCATATTATTACCCAAAAATAAAGTAGATATTCATAGAGAAAATAAAATAAAATGCTGTGACAGAAACATATGTTTGATAAAATTAATATACATAGAAAGGCTACACCTAATTTCAGAAATTTTAAAATGCAAGAAAAAGTAATAAACCGGATTAAGTACTTTTAATGCGTTTAGCAGTTGGTGCCACAAAATAAAAGAGGAATTAGGATGGTGGAATTAAAACCAAAAATTTTGTAAAGGATTAAAAGAAGAATTAAAGGATTTTCTAACAGACAAGGTATACGAAGCACAATTCACTCGAGGAAGCTCGATCATTACAAAAAGACCAATAAATCCAAAAACTAATTCGCAATCTGGCACCGAATAACAGAAAAAAGAAAAAAAATTCTATAATTTAGGTACGTAAGTATATACAATAAAATTATTGTGAAATCATTTACTAAACGCAAATTGTATTGTTCAACATGCAATAAAATAAATGCGGCAGAGAAAGCATCTGTCGAAGAGTTTATCCATGAAACATACATATTTGGCCAATTCCTAGCAGTTTGCAAAGGGAAAGTGTGCATAAATAACAAACTTTCGCAAAAGGCGTCATTATATTTAAACCCATTGGGCTCCTCTTACATTTCAAATTCAATATCATCAGCGTGAAACCACATATTTGCTTCATTTGAATTATTATATTAAATGACAACCTTATAGAAACCTACTTTTGTGATAATCAAGAAAGACGCTTACTCTTATTTCTCACTATCTTTCTTGGAATGTTCGAATGCTTGCCATCTGCAGTTACTTCCTTAAGTAGACTTGTGTGCATCGATAGGAACGATATGGCAGAATCCATTGAAGTTTAATTTTTATATGTGCAGCTTTTGTATTTTCTCTATTAAACTTCATTTAATATCTTCTTTATTTTATGATACATTTTTTTCAATTGTGCACAAAATTTTTTAATTTATCTTCTATTCACTTTAGTATTTTCTTTGTTTCCTCATCTTTTTCTTCTTCTTTGGTAGAATATTGTTATTCACACATCAATGATGTCATAAATGCAACGCTGAACATGCAAGAAATAAAAAACCACATTCGATACTAAAGCAAATATGTACTATCAAACAAAACAACGTAACGTTCATTACCGTAAACCGACCTCTCATTTCTTGGTAACTTAAAGTCACCAAAAGTAACCAAAACACAAATTTCAATTTCGTACATTTTTCTGTAACAAAAGTTGTAATACTAAAAAAACTGTCTCGCTTAACTACCCTTTGATAATGTGAAGTTATAGAAAAAATTTCATAAAATCTGTTTGCTTTTTAGTTAATTTAGTCAATTGCTTCCTTTTGGGTAGACTGTAGAACAAAAGAAAAAAAAGGTTTTATAATAAAACAAGTTCTCACATTTCATTCAAAATACTGTTAGCTGCAAAATAAAAGTTTTTCTTTAAAACATTGAGAAACAAACTATATGTGATTAACGAGTCATTTAATGTCTTTTTTTCAGGAAAATTGTCACAACAATGTTGCGGCTAATACCACTACCAACCATCAAACAATTAACAACATAAATAAACAAAATTACAATAATGACTATAATGAAAATTTCGACAACACCAATGATAATAATGAACAGCAGCTGTCACAAAGGCAATACCAGCAGCTAAAGCATTTAGTCAACAAACCATATGATGTCTACGCCAATAACTATGGCAACAATGAGAACGACTATGAGGAAAGGAAAATTACTGGCGTTAACAAGAACCACCACAACTATAAAAGTTATCAACAACAAAAACATCGTCAACGACAATATCACCAAAAGTGGCAAAACGAACGGCAACAACAGCAGTGGTCGTCGTCGTCAGTGTCAGCAGATGAAACTCAACCAGACATTATACCATATCCGCTGCCATTGAAAACAAACGCAGCATCAACAAAAAACAGGTTTAGTAAAACTAAAAAAGCATTTGAAAGTAAAGGCAAAATAACGAAAGGAGTGATTAAGCAGGAGTCTCTAAAATATCAGCAACAGCAACAACAACAACAACAAAAAATACAAAAAAAAAAATCTCACTCTACATAACAATACAATAATAAAAAGCATAAGCGAGCAGGACAGCAAAAAACCCAACGGAATGGGAATCAGAAGCAGGAGATACACCGACCAAAGCAGCATCATAAAGTAAAATATCACAACAACTGGAAATAAAATAGTGTGAGTGTGTTCACATGCAAGTGTGTGTATATAAATATAAATGAATATGAATGGGTGGGTAATGAATTTCAATACGTACGGACGGCATATATAGTATATGGTAGTTGTAAGTTTACAAACACACATGCATACCAACATACATGCATACAGCTTAGACAAGATACTACAAAGTCAGACGTAGATATATGTGTAAGCAAATGAGAACAAGTGCAATATGGTTGAGTGTTGTCTTTTTTTTTTCTTAAATTTTCTAGCTACTATTTGCGCTAAATACGGACAACCATAAATTAAATTTATTAAAACTCTCGACACTTTCCGAACGCCTAAATACGCCATTGAAGTCTTTGTAAAACTCTTCCAGTTTAAGTTAAACAACAACAGTTTACAAAACCATACCCGTGATCCATTTGCCCATTTATACGTTTATTCGGTTAATCGTTTATTCGTTTTTCAAGCTCAAGTAGCTTCATAAAACTCTACTTACACATATGTATGGTTCGTTTCGTTGATAACAGACTTAAAGTTTCGCAAAAAGAAAAAATATCGTTTAAATAAAATAAGTCCAATTATTCTACAACTAAGCCGATGCCAACACAAACAAACAACCATACATACATTTTCGCTACAAAATATATTGCACCACCCGTAACATGTAAATATTTTAAAACTTTAGAAAAGAGAAAAAAAGAAAAAATCATGTCAACTGGATATCACGTCATTCATTCACAACAAATAAATAAACATAAACAAAAAGTAAATTCTTTTGAGCTTAATCTTCTTTTATTTCTACCATCTTCTCGAATCGCTTTATATTGACCTAATACTTTCTCATCTACGATTTGTAATTTTGACAAAAATTATGCACAAAAATCCCAAAACACCTATAAAAGTATATTGAAAATGTTTTTCTAAATAAACAATTAAGTTTAACTGTATGAGACCATAGCGTATAGAAAATAGCATACCCACGACGAATTTTCTGAGCTTTTTTTTTGAGTTCAGTCGGAAATTTTATGAATCACAAGTTTATTTAGATATTTAGATTAAACCTTCGGCTAGCTGTATAGTATTAGAATCTTGGTTGTCAGAGCTTTTGGCTGTAATAGCTTTACAAAATTTGTTGCAAATTTTACTCTTAAAGATTTTAGGCCTAAAGAAGTTAAGTGTATGTTCCCTAAGATGGCGTAGTGTTTTATTATTTTATTTCAATAAAGGCACAAACGTTGTTCATGGAAAAGATGCTTTATTAACAGAAAAACTATAAAACAATTTTTCAATTATGAAAATTTTCGAAACTTCGAAATTCAAGATGCTCTCTATAGTGATTAATTCTTCAATGAAAATATGAATAAATTCTTAGCAAAATTCGATGAACACTAACACAAGTAAACAGCATATTACAGCTCATGACAAAACTCATGCAAATGTCAATTAGAATTAAGTTGTACGTTTGGTAAAAGATTGGCAAAGTATCCTACAAAGCTAGTTTTTACCGCTTTGACGATAGATCTAATCCTGTACTGTATGATAGTATTCAAAATTCAAAAAAAAAAAAAACGATTTTTTAACAGCTAAAAAACACGTAAACCTTTTCACATGTTATCCACATGTTGCTAACAATGGCGAGGAAATTAAAAGAAGTTCAATACATTTAAAATTTTACGAGTTAATAAAGAAAGATGGGCAGATAATCTTTTGATTGGAAATATAAATCAACATGCCGTTCAATTTTGGGTAAAGAACTAACATTGGAATTTCGTGTGCTACAATCATTTGATAAGGAATCAACTCAACATTTATTTATACGAATTTTAAGTCCACAATATTTTTACATTTTAAATTTTATTACCACAATTATTATCTAGTATTATCTATTATTTGTTAAAAATTGATTGATATAATCATTACTAAGGCGTTCTTGCTTCAGATACTTGTAAGAAAATATCTCAATACGTACGTACCAATCTAAGCTGTACATTGAATGAAAATGCATAAGAGTCAACTTGCCGAACGGATTTGTTTTGTTTGTGTGTTACAATGTGTTGCAAAAAAAATGAAACTATCGGTGTAATATTTGTATACAGATAGTAAGATTAAATAATGAATCAAAAGGCATATATTCTCTTAGGAATTTTTGTCTTTCTATTAAAAAGAAAAAAAAAACAAAACAAAAAAAAAAAAACAGTCGTTAAATTTAACAATTTTCCTTTGCTAACTAAACTCTTAATAATAGGCATGGAGTTCCGGGTAGTTACACATAATCGGTTCATCTTTTGCTTGCTGTTAAAAAACACCACTTTACGTAAAACCATTTTGGACACAGGTTTACATTATTTAAGGACCTTACACACACTCACACACACACACATAAATAAAATGAAGCAAAAAAAAAACTATTTTGTTACACGAGTGGACTAGTAATTAAACTATATATATATATCTATGTATGTATATATATATATATATATATATATATCTGTAGTACGTAAACACATATAATATTTTAAATCTCTACAAAAAAGTAAATAAATCATGAAAAATAAAATTTGAAATATTTTTGTGAACAAATATACAAAACAACAGTAACAGCAAAGAATTGTTTTCAACTAAGCATGCAAACAAAAAATTTATTTATGAACAAAACAAAAAAAAAAAAGAAAAAAGTCAGCAAATAAAAAACAAACTTTAGAAACGTAACGTAATCGAAATCACGAAAGAATTAATATTAAATCTAAATAAGAAGAATAATAGTCGCCTTAGGGCGAACTTTGACAGCTGGCCCTCTAACATTTCAATAAACCTAACGAATTTAATTTCAAAATATCTCTTCAATATTGTAAGGCAGAATGAAACAAGTGACGTATATATATTATAAAAGAATATATAAAAACATTTGGGCATACTTCTAGTAATGAATGATAAAAAATTATTAAGATCTAAAAAAAATTTAGAACTAAATTATATTACACAAATGTTTGCAAAGCAGAGGTATTTATTAATTTACAAAAATTATTCTCTATTTTAAAGATTTACTTTTCAATTTCATTTAAATAAAATAATTACTAACGGTATGTGGCGAAAAAATTAATTTCCTTCAAAGCTACATCTTCTTCATGATGTATGTCTTTTTTGAAAGCAGAACATTTTTACAAATGCATGTGAACGGGGGCGAAAGCAAAACTGCAAATGATCGAAACGGTAATATTCGTCTTAACGTGATATGCAAACGCTCGTCGCATGTCCACTAAAATTATTTGGTTTTTAATTAAAATTAATAATGAAGAAAAGGGAATAATTTTTATAAATGGATTGAATTTTTTATTATTCTGTAAACATTGGCATGAAACTCCTCATCTTGTGAGTTTCAGACAAAGAGTATGTGAAAAAAATGTAGAAAATAGTTTTGTTAATGAATTCAACAAAATGTATGCGGGCAACTCATTTCTCTAATATAAAGGCTTTTTTTTTTGTTTAATTAAAATATGCCTTCGCTTTGGAAGAACTGACAGTCTCGAAGAGAGAGAAACAGATAGCTGAAAGCATTATTGCTTTTGTACGGTGAACATATGTCGCATTTTTGACTTCTGTTCCAGACGTAGTAAACACATATTGTCACTTGGTGACGAAAAGTTGATTAAGTACATTTTCAAGATTTTGTTTACTATTTTATCGTAAAATTCTGTCATTTGCCTACCGATATAATTTCGTAGATAGTAAAGCTTACATTTCAATCTAACGTGCAAATAGTTTTTGAGAAAATGTAGAAAAAGAAAATTTGATACGAAAAACCGATTAAGTACATTTTCGAGAAAGAAAGGTACAAAACACTTATTAGGTACATTTCCAAGTTCGAAATATTTTGATCTTTCTCTAATGCATTTGCATTATTAGATTTTTCTGGTAAACGTTTTGGATGTGTTCAAGCATCATTAGTGGGTAAGCTTGTAAACTATGGGCTAACTTTGTCTGGAATTACAGTATTACAGCAGAGTTCTAAAATGTCAACCATTTTTGCTGGGGAAATAGCTATTAGATTGGAGTATGCATACTTCAGCTTAACATAGTTGTTAAATTCCTGCTAACTCTTGCAGTAACATTTATTTATTTATAACATAGTCAGATATATGGTCGAATTTGTAAAATAATGCTCTAGGAAAATTGCTTTCGAATTTAAGTTACTTTAGTTAAAGGTCTGTTTCGTTTGCACCATATTCATTTTTGTTTGTGAAATTTCGTTTTTCTCAAAGATGAGCAGTCTTCACATAAATATGTGATATGTGTGTATATATGTGAGTGTGTGTGATTCTCATAACTTTATTATAAAAGGAACACCGAAACCTTATTAATTCCATGAAACACATGCATTTACGGTATATTGTCTTGCGAGCTAAAATTTGCTAAGTACCTTAATAATTTTTTCCTACCGCAAAAATCTATAAAACTGCAGTTAGTGTTAGGAATTGACAATTTGAAACAGACATTCTTGATAGTTTAATGAGCACGATAAATTTTTCTCCCGATAGATCGTTGAAAAATATACTACTTAGTAATAGAAAGACATGCTTTTCTTCAACATGTACTTAATTTTTGCCGTCAACCGACGATATGTTAATACATATATGTGTAGGTGAGAAGACATCTATCTATGTTTGCTTTTAATTCTCGTCTCTTCAACTTAACAAAAAATTTATAATTTCGTATGTGTGCACTTCGTGTTGCTAGCATATGATTAATAGCAGGCAATCATGTTGTTATACTCTGCTGTAGTAAAAGAGTATAACATTGAATGTCTTCTGTAAAGTTAGCAGAAATTTCGTCTACATTTTACAAATTTATTCCAACGTCTTTTTTTTCTTTTTTATAAAATTTTGTTGTATTTTGTTATATTACTAGAAAAATAGCCCGCTTCAAACTGCAAAAAAAAAACCAAAGAAACTTTAAAAAATAACAAAAAACCTTCTAATTGCAATTAACTGGGAGCTTATTAAAACTGAATTCTTTAGCTACGATTTAAGAAATCAACTTAATAAATTTAAGTTTCGTTATTTATTCCTCTTAACTAAATTTTAAAAATTAGATGGTCTAGCTTTAGTTTGTCACATTAGATACATTTTTGAAAATATTAAATAAAAACCAACAACGGGCAGCTAATAACTTATACGAATTCTTAAGAAGAATGAATATATATAGTAGAACCAATTTAACCTCTTGATCCCCTTGTCACGGGTTTTACAGTCTTAATTTTGAAATAAATAATAAAGTTTGGAATTCAAGAATTTCAACAACATTGAGCATACTAACGACTTCGTACGTAGGATGTCTAACACATTTTTAGTAACATTTTATTTAACTAACATAATACCTTTTTTCCGTTTTAATTAAAATCCCAGTAACACTTAAATGCTGAATAACTTTTCTTTTAGTGTTTTTCTTGTACGTCTTTCTTCCTTTTTCCTTTTTTTTTTGCAATTATCATAATGTATTAACACATCGTGTATTAATGATCGCCTTGTCAAGATTAGTATGATTACCTGTGTTTACTGCAGAAACATTAACCGCTTTTACATTGTACAGGAACATTTTTACATATATCTATTATCGTATTCATCTGTCTAATTAAATTGCCGGAGCTGTGGTACTTGTGAAGCTTTTGTCTTGATAGGTATTCGCATAAGAACTTTAGATGAATTTACAAAATTTCCTGCTGTAGTATACAAAAATTACTCTCACTTAACAGTTTGTTGCTTGCATCCATAGTCGGTTATTTATTTAATTTTTAATTTATCGCTCTCTGCTTGTTTTAATCAAATTCAAAAATATACTATCATCTGATATATTTTCTATATTATTTCCATCACATTTCATTGGTTGCATTTTTATCGCAAAAACCATAGCAGTTTTTATAGTTTCAGTTTTGTTTTACAGGGCACTTGCAACTTCTTGGACCAAACTAAAATTTAAGTAATTCTCACTGGTGTTTTTTTTTTTAATCCAGTTTAAATGAAATCTCAAAGCCGTACTTTTTTCGAACTTGCCTTCAGTTACCATATGGTTGTTGCTATATTTCTTTTCCAGAATATACATAATTTCTTCTATTTTTGTTTTATCTGTATTATCTGTTTAACTGTCTTCTGATCCTTAATATCTGGGGAAAATATTGAAATATTTGCAGAAAGATTTAGCTTTCCAGTTCATATTTCTCTGCCATCATACATATACTTATAGGTATAAATACGTAAACCAATAGACGAATATTGAAATGCTACTGAATGCAGATTGTAGAGGGTTGACAAACTTGATAGAGCACCTCTGATATATATTTCTAGAAAAGTGTTGATCCAACCTCTTGGGGTCTTGGATTTTTTTTTAATTAATCACAACTCATCTGGTTGACGAGAAATTTATAATTTTGAAAAAAGAATTAAAAAAAAAGGTAAACGGAACATATTAAATTACAAACATATCCTAATGAAAAAGCACAAAATATTAAAAAAGGTTTTTGTTAGAAATTATTCGTTAGAAAACTAAATATTTGTTTTAAATTGATTTTAGAGGAAAATCTTTTTCGTGCTGAAATGGCAAAAATTTTTGTAAATTAATTTATATTTGTATTAAAAAAGCTGCTCTATGTACTCATCACTAAGGCTATGGTTGATTCAAATGATATTAATAATTGTAGAAAAAAAAAAAAATAGGGAGTTTCTATTAACAGAGAAATGGTCTGGCTAAACGACTGAGCAAATACGTTGCAGTTCGTGCTCATGTAATTGTAATAAAAAAAAAAAAAAAATTATTTTGAATAACTTTGCAAAGGCAACCAGGCCACGATTGATGTAAGGATATTCAAAACATATTACATCTGCCTCCCTAATATACACATTCTTTGTTTGATAAGTAATATGTAATATAAACATAAAAAAATTTTCTTTACTAATGTTATATTTATCGTATCCAGGAATTTATGCGTATATTTCAATGTATTAAATACTTTTAGTTTTCAAATAGCAATGTGTGCATATTTAATTTATATATATATATATATATATTTATATTTATATATATATATATATTTATATTTATATGTATATATATTTATATTTATATATATATATATATATATATATATATGTATATCTATTTACTCATTTATAAAAATATATATTTTGTAATTGATCAAAAAAATATATTTTAAATGAAATGAATTTTAAAATGATTTGATATTAAATTGTAAATGAAAAGAAAACAAACGTATGTTTACATTCTATCTAAGCCGAATTTGATATATTCACCATTTAAATGAATAAAGTCGTTAAATTCGCGTTTTGAAACAACCAATCGAATTGAAAGTATTCAAGTCCATTGAGTATATAGTTGGCATACTTAAGCAAAAGCAAGCGGAGAAATATGTACATAAAAGATATTGAAAAAAGTTTCTTTTGTAAGGTTTCTTTAATTTGTTTTTTCTCTCTTTTTCATTCATTATCGTCATCTTTGCTCCGATCTGACTGAAAAATGAAATGAAATTCCTTAACAGAATAGTAAGTAAAAACGACGAAGCTTTAGCTTTTTCCAGGAGTATATATACAAATGGTCGTATAGAACGATTTCAAATTTTATGTGAAATTAATGAAAAAAAAAGCGAATAAAGCATAAAAGTGGTGAATATAAGAATTATTAGATTAAGAAGGAAAATAAAGAAATTGATAAACATAAACATAATGTATTAAAAAAACAAATATATAAATTATAAATAAACAAGAAAAAAAAAAAATTTAAAAACATAGTTTTTGACAAATCTACTAAAAAGTAAAAACAGAGGTAAGAAAATCGCGAACGAGAATATTGCATGAAATCGGCTTTAAGCAAAAACAAAAATATGATCAGCAGAAACTTTAAAAAGGAAAACATATCAATATAAAGCAAACAGGTAAGATAATTAAATTAAGTGATGACTAATTTTGTTTTGGTTATCTCTTCGTTAACCTTATTCTACCATTATGATTAGCGGGCTGTCTTAAGAATGATGTGACTGCTTTTACGAGTATTTGTCAAATTTCCAAAAGTCACTAAAAAAGCTTCCAATATCTATTCTTCTATTCTTTTTAGTTCAAGAATTTATTTTATGTTATTATTATTTTTGTATTTTTTTTTTTTTATATAATATTATTTGTTTTAAACTTTTTATTTACTTATTTTTCTATTTAATATTTATTTTATATGCGATTTGCTTTTATTTATTAATATATGATTCATTAATGCTTTTCATAAGCCTAGATTTTATTCTATAGAAACGGAAATATTAAAAGTAAAGTTATTAAAATTATTTAAAAGTCCAAAAAACTCTTGATTTAAAATGAATATATTTATATACAATGCATACGCACTCGTAGCTTGTGCTAGTTACGATGAGAAACAAATGTGTGCGGAAGGATGCACTGGCACTGAAAGTCGCGTAGTAAGCATAACGACAGGCGCGTTTACAAGAACTTAAAAATATTTTTTTTTTTTTCATAAATTATATTCTTTGTTGATTTCATTAGATTTCTTTTCTATTCTGAAGAAATGAGAAAACAGAAGCATCATGAAAAATTAGAGCAAACTGCAAGTTAACAAAAAAAAAAAAAACAATTTTGTCAACTTTTACACATACGATCAAAATGAACAAACATAGTTTACGGGTCTTAAAACTGCCGAGTGAGTCAGTGGATTAAATAATTATTATCTGTACCCTTCTAGTAAGATCCGCGAGTCAAAAAATATAATGAAAAAAAGCAACTGTGTTCAAATTGGTAAATGAAATAAATTTTGTAAACAAAATATATCGTTTCTACACGAATTCCAAAAGGGAAAGAAGTGTTGTGGTTTCCATATGCATGCAAATCCTTTACAACATCCCACGGCGACGTCCCGGTAAATTATAAAAGCTTGTTCAAGTTGGAATAAGTCGCTTTTCTCGATCAAAGACTTTAACAGTTTTTGCACTACAATCTAATGCATTCGATTAGTAGTTTTATGAAGTTTTCATGTACCTATCGTATAACCGCATATTTGCTTATTTTTCATAAAAGCATACAAATATATTCCAAATATCTTTTTCTCCATTTTTAATATAAATAATTTTTTTAAGTTCCTCAAACTATTACTATACTCTGTTAAATGATAATGAAAATTCTCTGTAACCTTCTTCCTGAACTCTAGAAATTTATGATTAGCCGTTATAACAGAAAAAGTCACAATATAAGTTTAACATTTGCTAATAACTACCATACGGTTTATGTTATTGTGTTGTTGCTTAGAAAAAGGCTGAGAATTTCTTCAAGATCATCATTATTAATTAAGAGGTGAAGCAATTATAGCTTTAACAGAAAATCAATTTATTGGACTTAATAAATTTGAGTCCTCTACAATCAGTGGAAAAAAGAATTCACTGCCTTGAAGATATTTTTCTTTTTCGTTTTCTTTGAAAAGGCTGCTGTGTACCAAATGAATCCCTGCGGGGAAGTGGTAGCCTAATGTCATACATATTTATTTTTGAGTCGTCTACTAAGTTGACAGGTAATTCCATAAAGTATTTATGTTCTTTGAAAAGGGTTTATAAACAAGTACATTTTACTGTAATTTCATCAAAACGATCGTTAAGAACAATTGGCAACGTTGCAGTGCTCCTATCAAGAAATTAAAAGCTTGCACTTTGTAGTCAATTATGAATTCGACTAAAAAATAATACATTATCTTGCGGTTTTCTACTAAAGAATATAGTCAGCGCTATGCTCTCCATAGATTCCTTGCTTTTCCATTTCGCAGTCATCGTCTTCTATGGGAATAATATTTTTCAATTTCATTAATACCACAAAATAGAAATAGAACTTACGTAGCTTTCTACTCTAAATATTAAAAGGTATGTAGCCATAGTCTTCTTACATGCCCGTTTTCAGAATTTTCTAAAGAATTTTGTATTACTTCGAGGCGGATTGGATTGGCGGATTCAGTTGCATGGTATTATTCACTGTTTGTAAATATTTCAAAATAAATAAATCGATAAATTTCATTTGAAAATTAGTTAGCAACGTTTGCATCTTTAAAAATTAACGGCGGAATTTCCCTTCGATCTTAATCGAGATAATTGTAAAATATTTTATCGCAACTCAAATATTTATAGGAAAAACAACATTTGATTAGAATCATTAAATCAACCGCTCTTACAAAATAGTACTCATTAGTTCATTAGAAACAAACTGAAAAAAAAATGCAAACAAACATTTACGTACAGTTTTGTATAGTTTTATGTAATAGAGTAGCATGCGTTACTAGACCGAACAATAAAATATATCCTAGAACATATGTATGAACAAACCCAACTATCAAATGTTAAACAAAATGCGACCGCAAAGCGTTGGATCATTGAGTGTATGAACTTTACAATACCATTACATTTAATATTTATTCAAACATTTAAATAATGTTGATGTTGTGAACAAATTGCAAAACAACCACTCGATCCACAACCGTAAGCATTCATTTAATGAACATGTTATACAAATGATAAAATGAGGAGTCACATATAAAAGGGGAAAAATTGAAGAACAATATATCAACTAAGTGTGTAAATGAATGCGCAAACATAAAAGCAAACATGTTTAAACTTGTTAAGAATAATAAATGATGGTACAGCGCAAATGCTTTGCAGTGTATACTTCAAGTGTAACCAAACAAAATAAAAATTTTAAATATGAAAAAAAAAACAAAAAAATCGAATATTAAGTGCTTCGAAATGGACAAACGCGAATTTTGCAAACACGAATACAGATGATTATCCTATATATTATAATGATATCTACAGCATGCGGTACTGTTAGCTCGCTATATATAAACGCACGCATACACGCATATACGGGTACCCGCAAATCACTCGTGCAAACTGATCCAAAAGAGTAAAACTTTTATTTACTTACATTCAAAGACAAGCTGAGATAAAACTTTCCCTTGACAGAAAAGCATGTTCAGTAGCCATATATGATGATGATGACGATGATGATTCCAGCCGGAAACCAACATTCGACACCATTTTTACAACAACAACAACAACAACAACCAAAAAAAAGAAAAAAAATAACAAAAAGAACAGATGGAAAAGTCAACCAAAACGCCGAAAACTCAGCCAAAACGCGATACAATCCACTTCAATTCAAACCCATGTCCGTCATTGGTGTCAAGTGGCTTTTTATGCACGCCACGATACAAGCAACTGGAGTGTGTATGTAATAGCAACACATTCAGCTCCATTTTTACTTCGAATACGTGTGTATGTGTGTGTGAGTGTATGGCTATGTATACGAGTGAGTACGTGTGTTTCCATCAATTTTTATCATTCAACCAAATTTTTATATATTTTTATGCATCCTCCGGTCTGTTGTTTGCCTGGCTGCGTGCATCCGTTTTAAAGCCTCTTATTGTTTTATTTTAAGAAAATTTTTTCTGCACCATAAAATTCTTGACCGTTTCCGTGCAATCGAATTGTGCCGCAGACAATAAAATTTTTTTTTTCCTTTTTCTCCTCTTCCTCCTTAAACCCGATCCTAATACTACCCAAGTTTGAACCATTGCTTTCACATTCTTTCATTTTAAAATGTTTTTGTTGTAAAGATTATTTTTTGGAAGAATGTGAAATAAAAAATGAGTGAAATAGTATAACGAATATCCACAACCTATGCTCACTTCATTTTCTACCTTAACTCAATTCACTGCATTGGTTTTTTTTTAACAGCGCGTAGTAGCATAAGAGTAGTAGTACATAAATTCTCAGAAAGAAGAAAAAAAAGACTATGAACAGAAAATAATCTACACTTGCTAGCACTAAATATTGAATCGTGGCTTTTATTTGTACGCTGTGCTGTGATTAGTGTAAAACGAAGAGGCAAGAGTAGTAATATTTGGAAACAGATAGAACAAGAAATGACTCAATATGAAGACAAGCGAAGCAAAAAAAACAAGTTCACAATAATTATTAGGTTTCTGATAGACACTTCATAGTATATCGCATGAAATTTTATAAATGATTTAAGGTAAGGATCGCACGCTAAATGTTCTTTTTTCCAAAGTATTATACATCTTTCATTCTCTACATTTGCAGTAACATTTCTACATTCTGCAGTGTACCAATAATAAAAATTTGCAATCTGTGTTAAGTTTACAATCAGAGATCTTAGAGAATCTCCTCATGCATTTATATACTAAGCAATTTTATTTAACAGAACCAAGAACAGAAAGAAGTTAATCGATCGAAACAAGGATTAAAGTTATAGTCATTTTCTAAAGAATTTTTATAATCATTATCTCAAATCACTTTATAAAAGTTCAGAAAATATTTCGATAATTGGCAGTGCGTCAGCTAACAGCTCAGCAGAATTTTACGCTCACCAAAATATGTGCACATGGTTGCAAACTTACATCTACGATGCTTCGTCAGTTACAGAGTTTTACCCGATGTAATGGGATCACATCCATTTTCAAACTTAATCTGTAGCCATCGACTAAAGTCACATTCAAACTAAGCTTCAATTTTTTATCTTAATTTTTCCGTAGACATTACAAATACAAACAAAAGTCAGTAAAGTAGATGGCCGTTCAAAATTTTGCGTTAATCCAAAGTACACTTACTATATGAAGTCTATTGCGTACTTCTAGTCCATACGTCATTTGATGAACAGCATAAAAATCGAACCTTAATTAACCTTATTTATGCCTGATGCCATCTCTCGATGAAAGCAAGAATGACTTGTGGCGGTGTACATGAAGAGCATAGAAACCGAAAGGCAAGAAAGGCTTATAGGATCGTATATAACACTTACGATATATACAGATATGTATATATATATATATATATATGTATTGTTATTTATTTATATATATATTTTATTATTTGTTGGTTAATCTTCCAAGTAACTAGAATCTGTCAAATTAATTGAGACAGCGAACACAGTTGTTTTGTTTTGTGAGAGCAACGTAGACAGGAAACGTTAGAGAGAGAGAGAGAGAGAGAGAGAGAGAGAGAGAGAGAGAGAGAGAGAATTCGAAAAAATTTGAAAAAAAACAGCGTAGAAGGAGAGAAAGAGAAAGGTTACGAATAACAGAAAGCATATAAAGCTATGATGGTTTTTGGAATATGGAATTGGTCTAAAAACGGTCACTGAATATAAAATACTAATGACAATGGAAGCATCAACTGACGACTATATATGCAGACATATATAATATAATACATATAAATACATACACAAAAACACACACAGCCAAGTGTCATGTTAGCTGTTCGTTGTTGGGCAAAAAAAAAAATTATGACATTCAGATATTGCTGTAATTTTATGTTGACATCATCTCCTTTCTGAGTGTATGCGCTTGAAGAAATTTGTCTGTTTGCTTTTCGGTTTGTTTTTTTCTGGTTAGGGCATTCTTTTTTTTTTACTTTTTCATTTTTGTTTTGAACTTTTGTTTGTCTATTACAAACACATTCATACATGAAATTTTTATGGCCACAGACATTTAACATCCTTTTCCGGTTTTATTCCGTCACACATTCACGTAACGAATAAAAAAACACTAAGTTGATTTTAGCTACGTTGCTGCGGATGTGTTCATATCAAAACAGAAAAATAAAAAAAAATAAAAAACGGTACCAAAATATTTGCATATAGGGTGTAGTGTTCATCTATGTACGTTGATATTTATGAATATATGTATGTATGCGTATTTATATATATATACATACATGTATGCGTACATATATATGTAAAAAGTTGTATTTCATGAATTATTAATTTAACTTCATATTCACTTAGAGCACTTAATTTTATGCTTGAATATTTCTGTTTATGTTACATTTTTGTTTTTCTTTTTATTTTCAGCTTTATTTTTACTACTTTGATCTTGTTTTTCTTGCGGTCAATGTTTGTGGCATTTTTTGTCAAAGTCCTGCTGATAAATTAACATATACATGGATACAAATATTTAACAATTTTCTATTTACTGACGTTGTTGTGCTTGTTGTTGTTGCTGCTGTTGCTGCTACTATTATGCCCTCAGCCTAACCCCACTACAATCGTACATACAGTTTCATGCTCTATAATCTATAACGTTGTTAGTTTAATTTATTTACTTGGTTTTTTAGTTTGTTTTTGTTTTTTCTTTTTTTTTTTTGCTTATTTTTAATGAAAAATAACAACGATAAGAATTTTTTATTCTCTGTTCACAGAGAGTCAAGAACTTTTATTTCGTCGTATTCACATTTTACAAATGCTCGCTTTTTCAACTTATCATTTAAACATCACCGCCATTCGCTGCGGTATGCCAATGTTTGACTGACAGCTTTTGTATGCCGCTACAAACGGCGGCCACAGAAGGCAGCATAAAACGAAAACAAGTGAAGAAATCTATCCACACGCCTTAAAGCGATTCGTGAACACTCATCATCATATGTAAAAATCGCACAGTTTTCAAAGACATATCTGTTATATTTTCAACAGTTTAAGTTGCTTCGAC
>KK351049.1:715154-760182 GCA_000671755.1 Glossina brevipalpis | reverse complement strand
TGTCGATTGGATTTTGAACAATTATATCAACGAATACAAAGTTAGCTTCAACTAGCTAGCTGGACTTTAGTAGTTTTTGTGTACTTGGAAACAAAACGTCAAGAGTAACGAATTAAAATTTAATGCTCTTGAAGACTACACTGAGAATTCCGATAAACACTTATGGATGTTGCGAATCGATAGATGAAATTATCACTTCTTTTCAAAGTGGGTCTAAAAAAAAAAAAAAGAAAAGGCCGACTGCTTGCTGGTTTGTTTATACTTTGGCAATTTATCGCAGACTAAAGGCGGTATGTTAGTTTGCTGTTGTTGTTTTTTTGTTTTTTTTTCAGTTTGTATTGAATTTGTTCATTCTATACAAAGTGAGTTTAGGTTATTTTTATTTTTAATTTTTGTCCAATGCGTAGCTCTCTCTTTTCTAGTAACCAATCATTCACTCAATCAATAGTGGATTTTGTTTGATTCCGCAGGCATAGTGTTTACACTTTGTATTCTAAAATGTCATTTAAAATGTGGTTTCCTACAATGTTTATATATTACATGTTGTGTTTGGAAAAAGTAAACAAGAAAGAAAAAAAGAAAAAAACAACAGCACAAAAACAATTTAAAATACATCGTTTAAGTAAAAAACTAATTTTCATCTGCCTATACGTATATCACTATCTAAAGGTACAAAGTATGCAACTGACATTTTCGTATCCATCACATCATAGCATAGGAGTGCACTTATCTTGTCATCTCGTTTGTATCAATCAGAAATAGACATCAGTGGCTACATAAATAAAATTCATATTCGTCATAGTGAAGTATTTGAGATATAAAAGTACAACAACTATGAAAGTTGATTCTACTTATAGTCCTTTAAGTGACATGCCCATATCTGACTCACTTTCAAGTTATTGTTATGACAAACAAATATGATATGATATGATTTGAAATTTAAATATAGTTGAGAACACCTTAGTTTGCTTTGTCATATGTTAAGACGTGACGTCTCTTCTAAATTCTTTTGTCGTATCAGATTTTCACAATGAGCATCATATTGATTTGAAACAACGTTGGTTTTCAGAATTTTACATGTTACGATAACTTTAGATGTGCGGTAACGACGTTTACCCGGCTTTATTTACATATAATCGCGTGTCAATAAAACACAGTAGTATAGAGGAAGTAGAGATATGTAGAATACTTCATAAGTACGCGATAGTCTTGATAATGATAATGAGTCGAATCTATTCATTATACACCAGTTTAATCAACTCAACCATATTTCAATTGTTTTTAAATACAATAAACGGATTCATTTCAGGACGCAAATCAGTGAACCCAAGTCAGAATTTTAAGTAGTAATTTTTTATATTAAGATTTTATATGAGATATAAATGCGATCGATATGGCTGTATCGTCGTTGAAATCAAGTATAGTTCAAAGACAACAATTTTCTGGAATGGAATGAGACAATTTTTCAAATCCTTCGCATATAAATATTATTACATAAAATAGGTCGTTACAGAACAAGGTCTGCTTTTTGGCATTTCATGATGAAAATAGTGAAATCGATTATTTAGTGATAGACCTTTCCCACAATTATAACGTTTTAATTTGCTCTATCTTTTCGTAACATAGTTATAAATATCATAGTTACGACATCGGATGTAGTAGAAGCGTAAGACGAAACAAGCGTGCGCTTTAGAAACACTATATAATTTGGATCCAATTGTTTAGACACATTCGATCACTGTGCGTTTCACAGAAAAAACCATAATAAAAGATAATGGAAGTAAATTTAGTATAGATAGTAAATAAAATCACACAGTGCTATTAAAAAAAACGAATTTTACTTTTCTTTCATACTTTCAGTTATCCCTACACTTTATGCCTTCTGTAGTCTTTAAAAATATTCTACACCACTCGTTCTCATTCTAAAAATATTTGATAATAAAATGTCGTATTAAATTAATAATAAGATGAGCGAACATATTATTCTCAACTTCACGAGCTTAACTACACGCAAAAATTGTGAATTATGTTAAGTATCGCTTATCATACGTTCTTTCACTTTAAGTTGCGAAGTTAAACAATGCTTTTCACTTAAGCTGGAATTTCAATATCAAGTCTAGCAAGTAGACCTACGTCATTTAAACTTGCTACAGTTAATTTTTATTTCAAATTACTATTACGAACCAAGTTTCGTCATAAAATATGAAACATAATTATTTTATCATATAAAGACTTGTGCTTTTCATGGGTTTATTCGATCCAAATTTTTTACCTTAACTTAATATGACAAAATTTTATTACCCAATGATATTTATTGAGAAATCTTGAGAATTGTAAAATTTTTTCATATAAATTATTTTTTAAAATATTGCGTTGTCTGGAGAGTGGGCGCAAAGAGTGGCCCCAATCCAATTTATTTTTAATAGGAATCCTCCTTGAGCCGAACCACGTCAAACGAACTAAATTTCGTTAAAATATCACAAAAATTGTGAACACAAATGTACAGACGTCCGACATTAAATGATTCTTAATCGATCGATATGTTAAATAGTGGATCTAACTCTAGTATTTCTAGGTTTCACATACATCCTCATAAACTTTAGTAAAATATATTCAAGACGAGAAACCACTATAACAGCTTTTGAAAAAAAGATATTTTAAACAATTCTTTAAAATAATAATATTTAAATATTAAAAAAAAATTATTTTTGAAAAATTTCAAAAATGACAATACTGGAATTATTCCCACTAAATATCTTTTATCGAAGGGTCCCTACGATTCGCAGCGTAACTGCTTCAGAATTGAATTAAAACAAAACAAATAAAAAAAAACAAATTATTTAATCCACCTCCTATAGTCACAGGGGTAAGAATAAACTTTTTAAATATTTTGTTTTCCATGTGATGTGATAAGTATTTGAATGAAAACGCTTTATTTTTGTACTAACAATGGCGATCTTTTTTAAGTAAATACTAACTAACTTATCAAAAATCGTGCTTCTCTTTAAAATGTTACTTTAAATATTTAAATGAATATTTTTGGATTTATCTTATAGATCGCGTTTTAAAAAATCGTGTCCTAAGAAAACCTCGTGTAAAGTTACAATTATCAATATATTGCCATGCAGTTAAGTGTGTTTGGAAAAAGCAAATTGTTGGACCATTTTAAAAGTGTTGAAACGTCCCCAGTTATTTTATCTTTCAATTTTGACTATATTAGGGATCATTTAGGCTGAGAAAAAAAAAAGTTTTTCTGAAAAATTCACCGTGGATTTCCCCTTTAAGTTAAATCAAGTTCTCTTAACGAAAATTGGTCAGACTTTGCAAACATTACCATTTGTGTTGTTAAATTCTTAACCATTTTTTATTCGATCTCAAAAGCTAAACCAAAAGTCGAACACCGCTTTCATGCTTTAGCTTGTTTTTATCATCAGCCGATTGCTAAAACATACAGTAATACATATAACTGAGTGAGTAAATATTTTTTAGAAAGAATGAATAAATGCATATATAAACAACCTACTTACTTAATTTTTCTTAAATAATAAAAAAAGGGAAAGCTCCTCAAAATGATTGACTAAAGCTACTACTTGTTCTTTTTTTTTGGCATTCAGAGATTACAGAAGGCTAATAAATAAAATAAGCAAAAAGCAAACAATAATAATAATAATAGTAATAACAATAATAATATTAATCATTTTGATTTAAAATAGTTTTTAAAGCAAATAATGATTTTAATTTTACTGATAATGCAGGCGTAAAGAAAAAAAGCACGAAGAAAAAACGAAAGACAAAATAAATTAATTTTTATTATAAGGATTATAGAATATATAAAAATTTGCAAATTTTTACAAGAATAAATTTTATTTAAAAAAATATATGAAAATACAGTTTCTCCTCTTAAATATACATATGACAACAGTGCAAGCCGTTTCGTGTAAATTATTAAAATTATTTTTTTTTTTTTAAACAATTAAGATATTTAACGTAGAACATAAAAAAAATCATATCACGAATAAACCGTTTTAGAAATTCACTTTCCAAAAACACTTGATATAGTCACCCAAGTAATTAAAAAAGGTCCTAGTCAATCTATATTGTTACTGAAAAGTTCTCTTAAGATAACGCTGCTACTACCACCGTTACTTATTGAGTCATCATTTACAAGAGTTTGTATGAATTGATTCCACTTTATTTGCCATTTTTGTAGGGCGATTTGTTTTTGTTCGTCCGACATAGCGCTATAGTGTAAAGAATTTAAAGCCAATTTTTTTAGTAAACGTAAATCAGAATGAGCTGAAGCTATGCCAAGAAAAGCTATATAAAAATCATGCGTAAGAGGCGTAGCCTTCCAGAATGAAGGATCATCTGAAGAAATCACTACCGGATAATTGTCGGCGAAAAAATGAGCGCACGGATGATTACGATAATCAAATACCAACTGCAACACTTGATTGGATATTGGACTAACTTCAATAGCAATGTTACGTTGCTTTACGACTTCCAAAACCATTGGATGTTTAACCAAAGCAAAGCCGTGACCAATACGTTTCGCGCCTAATAGAACGGCATCAATGAGATTCTCATCAACTGTGGAACCAAACCAATTCGTTTCGCCGGCATGAAAGAAAAAGTCTACATCTTTAGATAAATTTAATAACTCCGGTATAAAATCTTTTAAAGGACGACCCAATTCTTCTTGACCAACCAAATCGAAACCAGCCAAAAAATCAGGATATATTTTCTAGATATAAAATAGAATTTAAATTATTATTTAAATGCCTCCTTTAATCAGAATTTAAACTCACTCACCTTAATTTCTTTGCACACATTAATATAGTGTTCAATACCATTTTGATCAGCGTTACGAATGGGTGCATAAATTAATTTCGACCCAATAAATTCGTCATGCATTACCAAAAATTTGTCCAAAGTTTCTTTATAAACCTTTACGGTATCTATTTCAGTGTAGTTGTTTCCATCCAAGTCGTAAAGCTGATTTAAAATTTAAAAAAGATTACAAATTTTGATGTAAAATTAAGTATTTTCAAATCAAAAAAAAATTCTACCCTCTGGAACCACTAATGTATTTTTCAATTGACTATCATTTTTTTGGCAATAAATCTACAGGAAGCACATTTGTGTATTCAAAACGATAATGAATTTCACATCATTAATAAATTGAGAGCTTTGGTGGAATAATAGCTAAGAGGGCGTAACCATACTTCGACTTGTTATACGATATATTTTTATGCTGCTATATTTTATTTATCAGTCGCAAATTAACTTTTGCCCATCAAAGGGACAAGGAGACGTAATTTTTATAGATGATTTAAAGCAGCCTTTTCGGAGTCGTAAGACCAATATAAAAAGATCGATCTCATTATGTATGATGAAGCATATATATATATGTATGTATATACTTTCAACAGGTATCTTTATTTACTACAGACACTGCATGGAACAACAAATTCTAATTTTTAATTTATCTAATTTATCTTAGGTGATCAACATCAAAAATCCTCCTTGAGGGAATTGTTTTCGTGAATGAATTCGGCCGGATGGAATTTCCTTAGGAAATCATAAATTTCGAAACTTGTTTTATTACAAAAAAAAAAAAAGATTTCAAAGATTCAATTTTAGCGTTTCTTATTAACTTTTTGTAATTGAAGCTTAAATTGTAGCTGAGTAAAGATATAAATTTGTATTCGCTACAAGCCAACTTTTACTAACTGTTCAGTTATTTTCACTCCATTTTTAATTTTTTTTTTTTTTTTGTTATTTACTTTCAATTATTATTGCTTTAAATTTGCTTTAAAAATTTGAAAGATTACTACTTTAACTTAATTAGATCCTCTACTTTAATATCGTATTCACTTACAATTGGTAAAGTTGAACGAAATTCTAAATATTGCACACCGTCAGCATAGAATTCCTCTAAAGCATGATAGTAATAATCTGACCAATTTGGTACATAGAAAAGCAAACCATCCAATAAGGCAAAAATTTTCATGAATTGTTGCCATGCTTCATTATTATCCGTAAATCTTTCTGTGGGATATAAAGTTAATTGTTCACGTAAAATATCGTCCACTGTTTGGGCTCCGTAGGTGTGTCTTGCTTTTTCCATTGGTTCCCATTCACAATCATCTTTCAAGTCATCTTTGGGTTGTATTCTGGAGAATCGCATATCAAATACTTCCAAGTTTTTTGTATCATGACACAACCATAAGTTGTCTCTATAAGTCAGTTCTATAAGAAAATCGGTGCTACAAAGAGCAGTATCATGAGCGTGTAATACAGCACCTTTGGGCATCATTGTAAGTAACGCAAATAAATTGCTCTTTTTAATTTCGTCCAGTACACTGAATAAATGCCGTGAAGGTGCAAAAAGATGAGGTGTAACTAAACCCTTTTCGTATTCCTGTGTTTTCACTTTCATAATAACTTCGTTAGCCAAACTTTCGTTGGCATTCAAAATGATATCGTAACCTAAAACTCTAGACTCTTCATAACTTAAGAACGCCTGACGCAGTGTTTGATACGCCTCTGGTGTGCGTCGAAACTCTGAGGGATTTAATGCCTGAACATTGGGTTGACTGTAAGCCGCTCGACCACCATTAGTCCGATGCGCTTCCGATAAGAAACAAGTAAACAGAAACCATAAATAGTTCATATTGTTTTTTTTTCGCTGTAATCACTAGTGCTGCGTAGTTGAAACTTTGTCACCAACTAAATGCAAACATTAAGACCAGCTATAGCTGCTAATGATGATATGAAATAGATTCTCTTTTCTTTTCACGTATTGATAATAACACGACTCGATTGCGTTCAAAGAAAGTTTCAAACTTCAGTATGAATGGTGGGTTGAAGACGTTTTTGCTTGGTGCTGTTATCTATAAAAATGTTATAAATATTTAATAATTTTAAATGAAACATATACAAATGTACATTTCAACAAACGCGCATACGAACGAATATGATATAAAATGTTAGCTCATATACCGCGAGAAAAAAGCTTATCATAAATTGCAGTCGAAAATATTCAGTTTTACGATGTAGTTACAATGAGTTATGAAGAATGAAAGAGATGGCCTCTTAGCTTCTGTTGGGTATAGTACTACGTCTACTATATAATACCATAATCTCTCCTCTTACTCTCTTTAAGCTTTAGATTGCTGCAGAAGCAATATCTTTAAAGTGGAAACAAAATAATATTTTGAACACTGAATATATAAAACTTTAGAGAAGTGAAATGTGCAGGAATCGTTACTCCTCCTCTTTAACTCCCTGAAAAGTATTACTGAATCCTGGCAGATGATGACGAAAACGATACAATCTCCGAAAAGCAAGAAACCGTAATGATGGCTAGGGTTACAATTCATACTGACGATAAAGTCTAACACTCAGGTTGCACCTGTTTTGAAGATCATTAAAAAAACGCCATTAATTATTTGAGGACTCATTATTAGATAATATTTCAGTATATCGACTCTCGGTCACATGCACTATTTTGCTTACTACAATTCTTTATTCATTTTCCTGATCAAAAATTATACCTTGAGAGATGGGAGGGAGCCACAACGCGAACTGAAGCGGTCCAAATTCAGCAAATTTAATTTTCTTGTGAAAGATTTCATTATTCTTCATCTCCACTTATGCTCTGTTGCCATATTAGGTCTCACTTTTCACGAGAAGCCTTTCAGATAGATCTACGAGGTCCAAGTTTGCTACAATTCATTTCTGCGTTCAATTATTATCACGGAACAACTTTGAAACTGTAATTTTGCTATAAGATGGTTTCGTTTTCGTAGGTAACAAAAATAAAAATCCCGTTCGTATTTCTCTTTCTAATCCTACTTTATGGTTCTGGACAGAAGGTACCACGACCTAAAAAATCTATAATATTCGCTCAAGCTGCTAGACCTCCAGGTTAAGTATTCTTGCGAATCTCATTACCTCGTTTTGTCCGGATTACCTTGCTGTGCCTGGCGTCATGAAATTCTCGCCAAGCGTCTGGTGCCTGATTTTCCAGATGGCTATATATTCACCCAAAATGTGATAGGACGTTTCAGTCGTCCCTTGGCAAAATTCGCACAAGTCTGAGATACCCATGTTTCTCAGGTCATAACTGAGACAGTCACGTACCGTGTACAAGCCAGTGATAAGGCCTTGAATATGGCTCCTTCGCAAACCACAAACACTTTTTGTGCTTATCACAGTTCCCCGTAGCCACTTGCTCGTTAAATGACCAAACATTTCGTTGCATTCTTCGTGGAAGTAGCAAGGAAACCATACAATGCGCTCATTCAGATTAAAAATATTTCAGTGCAGGCAAACGGGAATAAAATGTGCTTGTGAACAGCTCTTTATTTAAGCAGAGTTAGACGAACAAAACGGAAATTGAAAAATTTTATGAAATGCAGAGCTGGTTATCCAACGAAGCAGAAAAGAAATACAATTAAATAAAGTTAGAATTCCTGATTGCAACCAATCAACCAAAAATTTACCGAATTTACCTATAACGTACAGAAGATTTACTTTCAAGCCTATCTAGTTTACATGAAATGCTTTTGTTCTTTAAATAAAAATATACACAATATTTTATAATTTAGATTAATTACAAAAGCCAAAAATATATGTATTGAAAAATTCTAAATAAAAATTTTGAAAATACTGCCAAAAAAATAATAAATTTCACAAATCAATCGTTTAAGTATTTCTTCCAAATTACTCCCACATCGTTTGCTCTAAAAATGTGTTACATCTTTTACAAGTTCATATTTTTAAGTTCGCATATCCATTTAGACCACATTATCTCCCAAACGCGCAGAGCCACATCTCTCTCTGCTTCGCTCTTAGCGCTATGTACTATCGAGTTACGCGCTAATTGTTTAAGAACTCTCAAATCGGATTCGCGCGGGGCAATCTTCATAAACGCTACATAAAAGTCGTGAGTTAGGGGACTGGCTTGCCATAATCTGGGATAATCAGAACTAATGACTAAAGGTAAATTAAAAGTGAACAGTATACTAGCGGGATGGAATCTTGAATTGCCCAAATTTTGCAAATACTCGACTGATATGGGATTTATGACCAGAGCGATATTCAGACGATGTATTTGACGCAGTATATAGGGATGTTGCATTAAAGAATAACTGAATGGTAAACGTTTACTGCCCAGCAAATATGCGTCGATCAGATTTTCATCGTTATCTAATTGACTAGCGTAAACATCATCGGCCGTAAAATAAAAATCCATACTATCTTGCATGTATATTAAGCGTTCGCTGAAATCCCGTAAAGGCTTTGGAAAATAATCTTCGGTAATCAAATCCAAACCCGCCACATAGTCTCTAAATACCAGCTAAAATATGAAAAAGTTAAATTCGTCTTATATTTGAACCCTTAAAATCAAATCTACCTTCATAATCAGGGCATCACTTAGAAGCATTTCCACATCGTTATCGTTTACGTTACGTGATGGTGCATAAATAACTTTCGTGCCGACAAATGAGGCATTATAAAAAGAGCATCTTTCGGATGCTCTTTTCAAAGCAGCTAATGCTTCCAGCTGTGGCAAAGTGTGACCAGTCAAATTATACAGCCTGGGGAGAATGGTACGAATTTCTATATATTGCACCCCATCATCTAGGAACTCTTTGAAGGCTTGTTCAAAATATAATTCCCATACGGGAGCATAGGTTATTAGGCCTTTTAACAAAGTTTTAATTTGTTTTAATCTTAAACCAACAAGTTTATGATCAGTGGTAGCTATGATCAAGTTGTCTCTTATTTTTGCATCAACCACTTTCGCCCCGAGCATTCTACGCCATTCTTTAATCGGATACCATATGCACATATCGGCAGTGTTTGTCTCATTTAAAAATTTTTGCGAAAATCGGAACTCATATAATTCCTTGGTACGACACACATACACCCATAAATTCTCATAGTAAGTTAGATACTTTACGATATAATCAACACTAGTCAAACCTACATCATGGACATGCAAAGCAGCGCCCTTGGGCATTTTACGCAACATCTTGTAAAGTAATGATCTTTCAATTTCATCTTTAGTTTTGGGAAAAGGATCGCTCAAACTGACGTTCACATCATTACTCTCCCATCTCTGATACTCCAACCATTTCAACAACATAAGCTGTTCATTAGCTTTTTCTTCACATATTGTCAGATCAATTCTGTTACCGAACCGATTATATGATTCATAATTTATGATATTATTTCTTTCCATCTCATAATGCAATATGCGTACGTAGTGCATGTCAATATAGCGTATCGAATATAAACGCAACAAGAGGACGATCGAACAGAATATCAAAAGAAACAATAATGCGCATGATCGTAATTTGGAATAGCTTGGTCTCGATTCCGGTCCCGGCATATTTAGCGGATTTAAAGATGTTGAAAAAAGTGATTTGCCGTGAAACATATATACAAAATATGCGAAAAGACTTCTCGCCAGTGAACAGATTTTTAAATATTTAAATAATTAAAAAAATATTTAAGAAAAAACTTAAATTTTTTTCAGATATTTTTTCCTTTCCGGATATTTGACAAAAAAAAATTTTTACTTCTTTCATTCAAGAAAATTCGATATAATATGAAAATATTTCGTCCTAAATATTTTCAAAGTAGTTTTTTTTTCTTTTTCTTTTTTTTTCTTAACTCAGCTAACTGAAAAGCAAGAATTTGAATAATAATTGTGAACAAAACTACATGCGATTATAAAAAATGAAGAATAAGGAGAATAAAAAATTAAAACAAAACAATTGAAAAACTTTCGAAAAAATTTGACTTAATATCCATAGCTCAAAGCAATGACTTGCCTTCCAAGCGATTTGTATACATTTAGGAAAAACTTACTAGAAATATATTTTACTTATAAAATTTCAGTTTCATATATGAAGATTTGTAACCCACCAGCATTATTGCGATTATTAAGAAAAGATATCGATAGTACACGTTTGTTTTATGAAAGGTCAACTTTTTAAAAAAAAGTCAATCACTATGAATTTTATCCTTAAGTTCCAGAAAATACATTTTCCAGATACAAAAAGACAAAGATCGAACTTATAACTTTTTAGAGTGTAAATTCAAATTTGCGTTATTTTTTCTTTTTTTTTTTAGATTTTAATAAGTGAAACCAAAACATGGGTTCACAAGCTAAACGGTTGATACCAGTATTCATTGGTTATACCTTAAATTGTTATAGATATAGAAATATAATAAATTTAAAAAAAAATGCCATCCTTTTTGATGCACTTCATTCTTCCCTGCATTTTATCATCAGTTTTAAAATGATATGACAACCTAAAAGGAAAAAATAAAATATCCTTACCTTTCGGCACGTTTTCAATATTTGCTTTGCATAAAAGGCAGTACACTGACATCTGAAACGTTGAAAAGGGACTTTCGCTCTTTCTTCTATTTCTTTAGGTTTAAGAGTGCCTGAGTTAAAAAGTCGCGACGAAAAGATAGAGGCAGAGAGTGGGAAAGAGGGAGGGAGGGAGAGAGTGAGAGAGAGAAAGACGAAGGAAGAGAAAAAAGTCTAAATTTACGTAAATAAATTAATTGTAATAAATAACATTAGAAATCGTTCGAAATGACTTTTATTATGGTGCACGTATGAAATGCAGAAACATTAAAATCACTTTCCGAATACCGCAAAGGAGTCTATTTCTTAATTTTTGTTTAGATAAAGTGCGTGATATCATTTAAAATATTATATAAAGATAAAAGAAAAATATATCAACTAGGTTTAGTATTGAACAGATTTGGTCTCTCTGTTGTTATTTTTAGATATCAAAAGACCTTAATGCAAACACTTAATGAACTTAATTATTTTATGTTACATTCTATGATAAGTAATTTTGCTGAAATAATTGATTTTCTTTATTATTATTTTGGTTTTTGTAATTATTATTGTAACCATAAATGAAAGCAGTTTTCCGAAATCTCTGAAAAAGTTTTTAAAAGTTGTTTGAAACACTGGTATTATTTGTATATGTCAAAAAAAATTTTTTTTTCAATCCAAATATCAAAATTTTTCATGTCCATTAAATAATTTTAATTTTGTACATAAAAAAGAAAATAGAAAAAAAATCGCAATAAAACAGTGCATATCTTACGTTTCGGTAAAAGCAAATTGATGAAAATTCTTACGTTGCTTAAAAAAGTTATTTTGAGAAATAGAAAACTAAAAATCACACTGAACTCACGAACGTAGATTGCACCAAGCTAATGTAAGTTAGAAAGCATCTTGAAAAGCACTGAATATTGAAAATTTTCTTCTTAGTCTCCTAGCAGCTCTATCTCGTCGTGTACATCAAAGTAAAAAAATAAAGACAGTCAACCTTTTTCAATTGTTTATGTATATCACATAGATTTATTTCAGATGGCGCAAGGGGCAAGAAATCGTGTTCCTGGTAACTCTCCACAACGACAGGTAAAAGTATTTAGGTATTACGCTATTGTATGTTTAAGAAATCATTTCAATGGTTTTAAAAACTCTCTTAAAAGATTTGTGTAGTTACGAGCGATAGTTCTCTAGAAACTCATCATGCACAGGAGCGGCAATTAAGTTCTGCCGAATTAAGTGTTTTTGAACAATTAACACCAGCATCAACTGCTGTACTCAGCAGAGCAATTCAAGAAGGATTATTTGTACGATTTGAGCTCTATTTAGGGAATTTTATAATATTTCGTCTTTGGTCTGATTTTCTAGGCTGCATCTCATACAACTCCTCAAAACGTGTCCCCTTCTCCCAGAGAATCATCACCACCCAGGCAGTGTCCCAATGCTTCCCAGCCTCTATATAGTGGTACACATACTAATGTAGGACGTCCTGCCCGGACGGGTACTTCTGAAACTAGAAGGACCGTATGTCCGGCTACACCTGAATATCGTATCCCGGTCGGTCGTCCAGGCCCGCCAGTCATTCGAGTTCAGAGACCGGTTTGTATAAAGTTTTTCTAAAAATTTCTTGTGAATTTTTTTTCTTGTCTTCTCTTTTTTATTTTACAGACTGAGCCAATTCCTGAAGTCGTAAGTTCATATTTAATGTCATAAAAAATTAATAAAAAGTAATAGAAACGAATGCTTCATATCGTTATTATAGTACGAAGATTACCAAACACCTGTGGCAAACATTGATTACTACGATAACCAGGTAAAATAACATCGTTTATATTAAATGCTCTCGAATGCTCAACGTGCATTTTTCGTAGCTGCCTTTACCATGCTCTCCCGGCACAGATGAGGGCGCTATTTATAATCCACGCGGACTCGGAATAAGAGCACCTTCAACGTCAGCGAGTGTAAGATAAATTACGTGTTACTTTAAGAAGCGAAACGATTCAAAGAGAATTCTTTACATAGGGAAGGAGCCCACAAAATCCACCGGCCGTAAACATATTGTCCAGAAAATTGCCGGCAGCCATTATGCCAATAGCGAAATGTGTAGGAATTTTAGCATGCTTTTCTCATTTTACCAATCGAATTGAGTGTATTTCTTTATAGACAAATGATGGAACACCCGCAGATTACGGTCGAAATAAAAGAAGTGAACAAGTCAGATCTCCAAGAGCACGTAACGCCTATCGTGAAATGCCAGCTCCAGATTATAGCATATCTGAATATTCTAGACCATCTGTTCAAGTAAATTTTTACCGGTTTTGGAAAAGTTTTTTCTGAATACAAGTTACTTCTAGCCAAACTTACCGTGCCCTTCTACAAGCGGGAGTAGCGCAAGACGCAATACGGCTGTCAATCAATTAGGTCCCTGCGTTTTTGACCATACCAGGTCCACGACTAGGGTATATGGTATTTAATAAAATTTTGTGTGCTAGAGTTTTTAACTATGCTCCCAATAGGTTAGACGTGAATCACCGGAAATTGCCGTAAATCAGCCTAAAATTGAAGTATGTCATACAAGCGAAGACAAAGTAGAAATCACCCATTATTTTATTTTTCTCTTCAATTTCAATCGGCTTTATTTTAGGGGCACCATATATCGCCAGATAGAGTTAAAAGAACACCGGTAACCAGCATTCAGTTCCGTAAAGTTAGAGTTCAGCCGTCAAAGCAAGAACTAATTGAGGTTTTTTCTGCATCGTCTGAGCCAACAACATCTCCCCAGGTAAAGTTTTTAGATAGGTTAAAAGCAAGCTAATATTTCAAAGATGAACAGCAATTCTTAAGAAAGTAACCATAATTAATATTACAGCGCGGAAGAAGCCCTGCACACACTTGTGGGCAGCCCCCTATGCGACATAGGCAATCCTTTTCTTCACAAACACCACAAAGACCCCAACAAATTTGTGAAGAATCAGGAGATAAAGCACGCAGTCAGGTTTCTATTACAGATTTTTATTACATATATACAGAAATCCGAATAAAATTCTTCGCAGATGGTAGAACGAGGTCCTGAAGTCACTAGAAGATTGCCATTACATGCAATAGGAGATGTTACATCAAGAATAGAGCGAGCTCCACAGAGCAAATCAGCTGTAAGAATATTTTATAATACTCTATTGATTTATAGGAAGTTAATATATTTTACGAATAGGCAAGTTCTAGTCCATGCTCTTGCCCTTGCCCTTGCCCTTGCTCTTCACCCCCAGGAACGACACAGTCGTGTCCACAGCAAGATCGAGGAAAACAGCCTGCTGAAGAGCTTTCCAGCGGTAAATCGCGTGTGGTAAGACGTTAGCATCATTGCGCTTTCACGTTATATGATTAGAGTTGCTTTGCAGCCAAGCAGCAGATCCCCAGCGGAAAATTTTCCTGGATATATTGTCAGACGTTCGCCTTCTCCCTCACGGGCGAGGCCACCTTGCCCACAACACCAGCCACGTAGTCAGGTTTGAATTTGTGATATTTCCTTAGTTATTAGAAAACCAATTATAAATTGTTAAAGGCGATATGCGGAGGTCCTGGGAATGTGCTGGAAGAATCGTCACGATCCATTGGCGATCTTGTTACCGAAAAATCACGTTGTGACTCTCCGCAAAGAGAATGTGGATGCCGTGAAATATGCCCCGCCACGGAATCATCAAGGAGTCAGGTTCAAAATTGACAAAATAAGAATTAGGAAAGAAATTAAAATATATTCATCTTTTACAGCCTGGAGGTAGTAGAGCACCCTCCCCTGCTCGTAGAGTGTGCTCTGATGGTTCTCCCTCCACGGTAAATCTAAAGCTTTCTTGGAATTTTGCAGACAGAGTCAATTTTGTTTTAAATATTTGTTTTTCCCTTCTTTTTTTTCTTTTAGTCCCAATCGCCTCCAGACGGTAATACTCCCTGGATCGTTGTGGACCAACTTATCGAGGTATGGAAATTTAGTTTAATAATTTCCGTAATTTCGAGAAAAAATTTATATGTTCTATATATTAGGCACTTCAAGATTTTCTAAGCTCCGTGCCGGCTACGACTTCAAGCGAAGTAAGTTTTGTTCCTTAGCAATTTTTTTCCCCTATAACCCCTTATTAAAACATTGGTCCATTTCCACGAAATGCAAGACTGCCCTCAGACATCGGAAGTAAGTTCCCCTTCAATATTTATTATTATTGAAATTTAGATATACTTGGAAAATACGCTTTATTTATCATTCATGTGCTAAATGCATATCAGCCTGAAATTTTCCTGAAATGACACGTGAAGTCAGAGAAGACTCCTGTTTGGTAATTTATTCGGTAGTGTCGGCTATGACATATCACTATTTTTCTTTTTCTTCTTAATTTTCAAAACAATTTTAGTCAGAATCCGTGCAATAATTACGAAGGGTAAGCTGGCTCGTATGACGCTCACCAATTACTTATGTTAATTGTTAATTGCTTTTTCGAACGGTTATTATATGGGAAAGTATGCATATTTTCATGAAGATTATGAATATTATGTCATATTAGATCCCAATTGGAAATCAATGCATATGCACGACTTTAGTTAAAAACAATAAAAACACAAACAATTAATAAAAGTTGGATATTCGTACATCCCTTTTATTTCGCGTGTGCAGTATATGAAGTTATAGTTCAGTTTCTTTAAAAGACAAAAAAGGGGTTAATGGAGTTTAGTTATAACTCTCAGTTTCCAACTTAAAGGTGTTTCTTTTTTAGAAATTTTGTTACTACAGTTTCCTTTCTTTTTTTTTTTTTTGTTGTTTCATTTTTACAAAAGCAGGAATCACCAGAATGCGAAGAAATAATAGAACAACAATTCGCAGACTTACTCAATGCAAACTTACTTGAAAATGAGCCAGAGTGTCAACCGGGTCAGTTTCTTAATTCAGATGACCATGCTATACTCAGAGAAACTACTGCAGCGCTACTAGCACAATTACGTACTGCACGAGTAGCAAGCCAAGTACGGTTTCACAATTTTGTCAATTTTTTTTTTTTTTAACATTTAAGTGCTATTTAGAGATGACGTTCTAGAAAAACCTATGCAATACGCTCTTTATGGTGACTGCATAAAAAGTCCATTAATTTTAAACATTTATTGCTGAGTTTCTATCTTTAAGTAGAGGCTCAGATATTTTCGACTTCTATTGTAACCGTTGACTGGGAAGTTATTTCTGAACAATTTGACCGCCTCGTCATTAGGCAATGATTCAATTTTGAATTCGGTACGCATCACAAGGTGCATGTACATATCGATCGATATAGGTCATGACAATTTTAATGTTTACTTTATATTTACATTTTAAAATCTTTTTATTAAGATAATTTAGTTAATCGTGTTCGTCTTGTAAAACTATTTCTATAAACTTATTTTTCTAATGAACACTAAAGCCTCGCAGTGCGAATTGGACCAATTTGCCGAACATTGTAATTAACGAACCTGAAGACAAGTATACTCCAGCAAGTATCACGTGAATTTTTCCGTAAGTGTACCTTAATTGATTTTTTAATTTCTGATTCAGGAGCCGCCCGTAGAATGCCCGGAAACCGCCACTGAACGTAAAATGGATTATCTTCAGGTAAACAGTATATGCAATATATGTTCCTAGACATATGTTCATTTGCCTAAAAAAAAGTGTACATTATTTGCTTGTTATGTTTAGGTTCCAGGCGTAAAGAAGTCAAAACATACTAAAGATAAGGGAACATTGGTAAGTGTGAACGTTACGGGCTTTGATATAGACCAATACAAAGTTTTGATTAGGAAAGCAAATGAATTTTTATAAAAAGCTCTTTATTTAGGCTCAAGAAGAGAATGTTTGTCCGCCTTGTCCACCAAATTCGCCAAGCGAGCCGGAACTCGACAAACCAAACATCTTTAAAAGTATAGCGAAAAAAATAAGCGTCACCATGGATATTCTGTCTAAATTGGTACATGGACGAGAGTCTCCAGCCGTTTGTGGACCGAAAGATACTGATAAAGATACAGTAAGTGATAAGAGAGTTGTACTTTTTGCCATGAACAGTCATTCCCATTTCTCACTACATAAAATGCATATTAACAAGTTTTCGTTTTGTTGTTATATGCGAAATGAAGATTCAATGCCAACACAGCTTGTTATCAATCGATGATTTTTCGGAAATATCATTGAATTTGTTACATCATAATTGAATTTTTATTTTTTCCATAACAAAAGATACATTGAATCTTTACTCTAATTTTCCTTTACTTCTATTCATTACATAAATGTTTGCGGTTGAGAATCATCAATAATAGCTAGATTGTTCTTCCTTAGCTGACCTTTATATTATTATGACAGTTGTTTATAATTTTCACTTATAATTTTATAGAATCCATGTGCTAAAGTGTTTAGTAAAAAACCACATGCGTCTTGCCCACTACCGAAGAAAAAGGTAAAGTTTAATTCTCAATATTGTTGCATACACAAGAACATAATGAGATACACTTTTTCTGTGTTATCGCTAGGGTCCTAATATACGGAATTTGTACACTGAAAATGAACCTGATGTAAGATATTTATCTAAATACTTAATATAAATTATATAATAATTGTACGCAGAGTTTTTGTAATTTCATTAAACAAAAAATATTGGAAAATATTTACAGGATGATGTGGATTTACCAGAGTCATATAAGGCGTGCGCGTATGCTAAAAAATGCGGTCGTATTCAATTTGATAAACATGATCATTGCAATGGTAAACGAACTTAAATAATTTTCGCTTAACACGGGACAATTTTTTAATCAATTTTTGCTTATTTAGCTGTTTCCACAACTACAGCGTCCCGACAATTACAAATTAAGGAATTAGTAATGGACAATTATTGCCCGGGCGCTATACAAGAAACAATCGATGGTGCAGAGGACTTTAATGCTGTGGCATTTGAGTTGGCCAGGGTTCCGTGTGTGATTGATAAGAACGCTTACCCTAGTCCTCCAAAAGAAGAACCTCTTAGTATTATCGAAGCATTTCTAATGCGTATCGATATGGAACGTGAAGGATTGAAAAAAGGATTGAAAGAGGACGCGTCTGAAGACGAGTAAATTTAAAACCCACCTTTAAAAAATTTACAAAATTATATAAAGAAATTTATTTCTATTTTCTATAGGGTTAAGTCCGCACTAAAAAAACATTTCGCTACCGAACATAATCCCACCGATTTAAATGCATCTATAAATAGTTTGTTATTGGCGGAAATGTTAACGGACGTTGCAGTAGCGAAGGTACATTGACTGCACGAGCAAGCATGAGCTGTTCTTTCAGTTTCTCTTTTCTTTTTTTGATTCAGGCAAGTAAAATAATCACATTTGAAGTCGACGTACAAAAGTGGGCCAGCGCTATTCCTAATAAGCCAAACATCAAGCTTGTAACATACACGGCCACTACGACACCGTTAGTGTTAGATCTAACCTCAGATTAATCAGGACCAAAATAAATACGCCGCATGTCTCATAAAAACTACTCAACTACTCACTTCCAAACGTAATTTTCTTTGACGAAACTATTCACTAAAATGAAGTTACACTTTGAAAATTTCTGCCTTTAGATTTATACACGTGTATGTGCATATATTTTTCTCTTCAACATATCTAGTCTTAATATTTTTGATAATATTATATTCAGTATATTCCTGTTTTTTGAATAATAAAACAAAATCAACTTTTGGAATAATTTGGGCTATTGTTGTTGTATGTATATATATCAAGCTTCATCACCATCAGGTTTCACATTTGTTTATTTGACTTTTTGAACTATTTTGAAATATATTTAGAAAGTATTTTAAATATTTTAGAATTGGTGTTTGGTGATTTACGATTTATATGATCTCTTTCAATCTATGCATTTTTCGATACAAAACTCTTAACCTATTCATCATCTTTTATGAAAGTTCGAGAAGAGTTCCCGAATTACTTTTCATGCCAACAAACAATCTCTCTTCAAATGTCATTTATTCAATTATTTTTAACTCCAAATAACCGTATTAGTACCGCAAAGTTTCTCAAATCGAAATCGATAAAAAAAATCGATTGCTTAGTCGCAACATCGAGATATTATCTTCAAATAGTGGTTAATCCGCTCATATTTTTATTTTCTTTTAAATTCTTCGAATTTGGAGAATTATAACAATAAAAATTCAATTTGAATCAAACATTTTATATCTACCACAAGTTAAGTTTGAAACTAAGAATATGTTAATTGTATCGTATGCTTTAGAGTTTATCGATAAATAGAAAAATGAAATTAAGATCGTAAGGACAAATTTTGAACGAAATGTATTTTTCTAAAACAAATTTCGTGTACATATTAAAAATTTTAACGATCAAAGAAATCAAGTCTCTCTCTCTATAGGTTTTTCTATTCACATTATTCAAGATCATATAAATAGTAATAAATGAATAAAGTTCGTGAATTTATTATACCTATATACTCTTTTGCTCATAGAATGACGTCGATGTTAATTATGCAGTGCATGTTAATTGTGCAGGCTTTTCGTCTTTCAGTGCCGCCCGTTAAAGTTAAAAACTTTGACGAATATGCCGCTTAGAATAAATACTAAATAAATGAGTACTGTGTGCAGTGTTTACATACGAAACAATAAGAAGAGATTTAAGATAAGCAGTTCTCTCTCAACAAAGCAAATGTTTTCTAAAATTGACTAAGAATATGGAATATGTGTGTGGAATAAGTACTTAGAATAGAAAAGACAAAAGATTTGCGATCTTTTCAAAAAGAAATCCTAACACTAAAAACTAAAGAAACTACAGTCATTATTAAACAATTGATAAAAAGAAAAATCATTAACACAACAAGAACAAAGAATTGCAAACTAAGTGTAAATCGAATCATTTGCACTCGACAGACAATCGAATAGTTATGTGAATATATTTATATATGTAAAGAAATATTTTTATAATTTACGCACTTAATTCAAAGTTTCTTAGGTAAGATAGTCATAGTCAAGATAGATTTCAGATGTTCTGGGTGCCAATACGAATATGTCTACTACAACGTATAGACTTGAAATTGGTACGAATAAATAAATAATGTATATATAATGTAGAGCCTACTGTGCTCATAAAAGATGGACAACGTTTTCGAATTTCTCTTATGAAGGACTTGTACACACCTTTAGCTCGTATATTAGATTTGACAAATGTTTGTAAAACATACGAATATTTATCACATATATAATTAAAGCGCATAATCGAATTGATTTAGTTATGTCTGCTTGTCCATCTATTTGTCTATATGCGGAAATCACGACTGAGGTCTCAAAATTTTATCTAGAAAAACAAACTTGATGATGGTTCTGTGACGAAATTAAAAAATCAATTAATCAAACTTATGGATAACGATCAAAATTTACAAACTGTGCTGTCATTTGTATTTTTTTTTGATGGTTTAATATATAATAATATTACTATGTTTAAAATATAAATACTCATAATAGTAATCGTGATAGTTTATTAAAGATTTCTCTTCTTTCGAGATAGATGAATTGATGATAGCGATAAAAAAAATTCACTTTAACTTGTTGATGATTCTTCTTTTCCATTTTAAAGAAAACAATGAACTGAGATTACCGGCCTATTGTTGGCAGAGGTGGTAGTACAACAAAAACACTAAAAATCATTTAATAAATAATAAGTGTAGCGAGAGTTGTGCACAAAATATTTATTTGATTAACTTCGATTTCTGCATGTCGCGTGTAGTACATATGTTTAATGAAGTAATTAAGTAAACATAGATTCGATTTAAAACATAGAAATCATCGCATTTATTTTATGCTTTCTTTTAAAATTATTTCACATTTTTATTATTATGTTATTTGTAGAATAACTTTTTCAAATGAAAATGAATTAACGAAAAAATTGTTCTTTATTCACTTTATTTTTTAAAATTAATTTAATTAATTACCTTCTTTTGCGATGTTACGTTGTTTATAATATTAATGTATTTATATATACTGTTATACGTTATATTCTTTTGTAAAAATAATTTTGTTAAATCTCAGCGATCATCAACGATCATCAGCGCGCAAAAACCATTTATTATAGACTGACAATAACTTGTCTTTGAATCTTAATAAATAGAATAAATAAATATCTGTTGTGTGTTAACATATATTATTAATAGTCAAAATTCTTACAAGTTTACATTTACATTTACACATGCAATGGGGCGCCTCTTGCGAGTACACATAAATGAGAATATTTATGATATTGCACTGAGAGATAAAAAGAGAAAGAGCAAACCAGAGACAAAGTTAGGAAAGCGAAAAAATATAGAATTTGCATTCATCGCTTTGACTCGTTACAGAAAAATCATTGACAATTCAACGATTTACCCATCAATTACACCATCTACTGAACGGTATTAAGCGAGCTAAATTTCTATTTTGTCTTTCCTACAATCTTGAACGCATGTTTTAAAGAAAACGAAATGTATATCGGATACGGTTTCATACAAGTTTTAGGTAAATAAACAAACGTACGTTCATATAATTGTAATATAGAAAAGGAAGTGTGTGAAGTTATTTGCATAGGCATGCAAACATAATATATATCGAAAAAGTTTGTGGCATTTTTCTCAAAAGATGATTTCAGTGTCGCGTAACTTTGCAAACTTTATTTAAGCCTTTGAAGAGTGACAGTGGATAGATAATTTAAAAAAAAAAATCAATTGAAAATAATTGCGTTTTGGAACTGAAACAAGGGTCTGATGTTCGCGGGTTTGTAAAAAATATGTAGTGTGTTTATGGTGAGATACTTTATCAAAATGGTTTGCCCGTTTGCTCTCTGAAAATTTCGATTCCTGAAAAAATTATATTGTCACTGCGGGACTAAACAAGTTTTGAACATTTCGCGCAAGACTGGATACAAAAGAAGACTTGATATTCTCGTGTACCATATGAGTTAACATTAATAAATTTATTAGACACAAAATCCAGCCGTATTTTAAGATTGATAAAATGCGATGGAATTTGGGTTATACGCGATATCGTGGACGGAAATGGATTAAAGTGGACAAACTGTGACAGAGCCTAGAATGATGCTACGTAATGTAAGGTTTTCTGTTTGGTGGGATTTGAGTGCTACACATGTATTCTGTTTCAACCTGGACAGACGATTGATTCAATTGACTGCAATCAACAATTAACGCGACTAAAGGGAACAAATGAGGTAAAACATTTCAGTAAGGAAAGCATTCGTATTCCAACAAGAAAATGCCGGCCCAAACAGATCTGGAATGTTTTAGAGTAAACGAAGAGAACATGGCTGGAAAGTTTGGACGCATCCGTCATGCAGCCACACCTGGCGCTATTTGTACGAACAGCTGTACATAGACGTAACGGTTTTCCACGGTTGTATGCCGGAAACGTTTGCCTTACAAAAGAATCAATTTGGAACTATTTACGCATATACCTGTGCACTTACTAGTTGCAAAGTTTTGTATGTCCATATGTGCTATGCAATTTTCTAATAATACAGAAGTAATTTCGATTAAGTCCAGTTCATAGTAAACGGTACCAAAAAAGAAGAAATATTTGGTTTAGCAGCGTTCAACAAGATGATACTCTGAGGGTAATGATCACTTAATTAAGAAAGGATGACAACTGTATATTGCTTCATATTAGTATTCGGTATGCGTTGAGACTTCTCTTATTCATTAGCATATACTAATACATACAGTGCAATTTATGAAAGGCGCAACACTCGAAATATTTCAAAATTTTAACTTACATAGTTTACATTCACTTTACTGAATATTTTTAACTCTTTTTTTAATTTTTTTAATATAAAATTATAAAAATTTCTTATTCACTAAGATCTCCGACACTTTTTGCTTAATTTAAAGCACCAACTTTTCAAGAATATTTATATGAGTTTTATGTTCTCTCTTACTCAAGTATTTTCAAACGCTATCATAAATTTAATACCTGAACGGGTAGTTTACTAGATTAACGCGAAATCTCACGCCAAATGTCTTTATGAAGCTCATAAGTCAAACAGCGTATTTTCAGATTTTGCAAGCGATTCAACACAATCCCTCTCCTGAGAGTAGATGTGAGAAATCTGCTCTCTGTCAGCTGATAAAGTAAATAATTAAATGCACGTTTATTTAAATGTTCATTAACAAAACAAAAAAAAAGAGATCTGAATTTCTTTCGTTTTCAACAATAAAACAAAGCCAAAAATTTAAGAAATTAATATTCACGTTTATAGACGCATTATAAACACCCACCGCCACTGGCTATAGTGGCAGTTACGCTCAATTTTGTTTTTCAGAAATTTCTCTCTGATATTTGCTTTACTATATGTAGGTTTTATTACAGATAACGTAATCTTTCTCAGTTCTCTTCAAAATTATTTTAAATGTGATTTTTTATAAACGTTACACATGTAACGTACATCATCTATGTGAAACTGCAGAGATAGGTAAAGGTCCCATTAAATGATCAATAAGTCTTTTTTTTTGGAATTTAATTTTTATTTTATATTTTTTCCATTATTCATGTGCTTACATGTAAACAAAAACCGTATGTTCATAGATAGGAATCGGTCGATCGATCGATATTACTAAAATTACTTCGGTGTAAACGGTTTGCAAAATTTCTGCATAATTGGCAGTTTAATTATTCTCCTAATTAAAGCTTGAGACAGATAGAGAAGCTTGCAAAAACCATTCTATAATCGACATGATGAAATGAGCGTCTTTTACGCGTACGTATTTGACACCATTATGACATCCATATATCAACAGGAAGATCTTAGGTCTAGTCGCTGTTGGTCGTTTTTTTTTACCTTTAAGTCCTCATCATTTCTCGCTGAGCCTAACCACACTTCAACATAATTCAATAATAACATTATATATAATGTAATTAAGCTTAGTCAAGAGATGGACCAACATTTGCTTGTAATAAAATTGATTCTACTCTATTGAAAAGTCTAATGTTTAAACTCCTTTCCTTATGAATATCGATACTTCTAGATATCTTTATTATCTCTTCAACTATATCTAGACCCGAAACCATTAGTCGTAACTCACATACTGGCTGTTTTAGCCCAAACTTGAAATTTATTAAATATATGAAAAATAAATTATTTTTTAGGCTCAGAGTTATTAATCGTAGCTCACATAGAGGTTGTTTCAACGCAATATATAAATTGATTAAAAATACGAGAAACGGGTTGTTTAGAAGACTCCAAAGAACTGGTTGCGTTTATGATTATGCCAGGCAGACTATTGCCAAAAGTAAATTACCTCAGCTCAACCGCAAAAATTGTTTCAGATACTTGGTTGAAGTGAAAACAATTCCGCTACATAACTCAAAGCAATTCGACTCTAACTCTAAACTCTAAAAAGTTTCCTGACTGTGAAACATTTACTGATCATGATATTGCAAATATTTTTGCCAAATGCTTTTCACTATACTTTCCTTAATTTCATCAATTTGTTATAATTTAAAAATAAATTTTTAAATCTTTCCTTTACTTATCGGTATCAACTAAATGACTGTTTATCAATCAATTAGATAATCATTCTTGAAGATGATATACTACAAAATCTAAAATCCTTGATGTGCAGTCATCTGCCATCTTTGGCTCATATTCTAAAAACAGTGCAATAGAGAAACTGGGCGATTTCCCATTTACTATCTATATTATTTCACTTTATAAAATCGGTAACAGATACCTTCTTGAAAACTACAAAGTAATGGATTACTAAAGTATAAAGCCAACGTAAACTGCCCGACCACATTTTAACTTCTCGCATTAAACACGCTATCAAATCAATTTTTTCTCCTTGTCAGCAACCATTTCTAAACAGCAGATGTCCTGGTACTAATGCATTTCTCATGCGTTTAGAGGCTGCTTCAAATGCACATACGCGAATATTATCTGCACCGGTTTTAATAAAGTCTTCGACAGAATTAGACACAAATTATCATATGTGAAATATATGAAAATTATATTTCTTAAATTTTTTTTCATACTTTAGTAGCTGTCTATGCTCCCTTACATAGGTAGCAGCTTATACTAATTTGAAGATATATCCTCCAAGTCGGAGCTTCCTTTCATCAGTCATATTCTTATTATCTATCACATGATATTTTAATTTGTCCGATATATTAATTATATTCTATGCGCTATTAAATCATTAAACAAAACTAGTAAATAAAAAAATAAATAAAATAAATAAAAAATAAAATAAATAAATAAATAAAAAAAAAAAATAAATAAATAACAAAATAAATAAATTAAAAAATAAATAAATACAAAAATAAATAAATAAATAAAAAAAAAAAATAAATAAATAACAAAATAAATAAATTAAAAAATAAATAAATACAAAAATAAATAAATAAATAAAAATAAATAAATCATTGGATTAATTAATTAAGTAATTAATCATATTATTATATTAAAAGATATATAAAAAATATATTTGATATTTTATTATATATGTAAACATTAATAAATAAACCAGAATCTATTTAAGCCTGACCGCTTGTTGCTTTACATCCATCTATTCCGTTCAAATTTTGCTTATCATCCTCGTCAAGCGAATAATCAGCAAACTACGGTAATAGTTTCGCTTACAGCTACCAATGATAATTTAAACCTACATATATATGTATATATGTGTATGTAAACGTGTATTAACGGTTTACGAGATGTATTCTATGCATTGTAATCGTTTAATAAATACTCTACCATCCACGGTAGTGGCTAACAATATATTAAATTTTTTCTTCCTTTTTCTTCATTCGGCACTTTTGACGTCTAAATGACATCTGGCACCATCTCGTTGAAATCATATGAAAAAACTATACCAACTCCTTTAATATCTCGCAAATTGACGCCATAACCAAAACGTTGAGAATTTAAGATTAGTTTGTAGCTCAAAAACAACTTTACTTTCAATCGAGCTTTTGTATTCATTTGAGATGAGAGCATTATGAAGTTCGGAAATACAAGCTGATGCAAATGTTTTCAATGATATTCAATTATAACGACGATAAGAATGATTATGAAGACGAGTATGAAAGAAATAAATTATGAGAAGACTTTCTTATGAAATATAGCCAAAGTCAAGCTACACTTATGTTATTTGATTACTTACTGACTTCTTACCTCTTAGAATAAATTGTTTAAACAAACAAACACTAACGAAAACATTGTATCCATTGTGTAAAGCAGTAAAAATTGTAACAAATAAAATTGTATAACCTCGCAAAAATATCATTATCAAAAATGTTATTAAAACATTTTTTCATAGTAATATTTAAAAACTTTTTTTCATTTTATATAATTTCGTTACACAATCATTTATTACTCATTCATTTTGCTACTAATAATGATTATAAATATTTACTCGCAAATTACATTTTAGTTTTTGTTACAAAATTCTCTAGTCAAAAAGATATGGATTTTTTTTAAAATTATACATTAAAAACAAATTCAAATAAAAACAAAATAAATGTGTGCCTCAATGTATGGATAAATGAAATGAACGAGCGGTATCTGTGCATGATTGCATGCACAGAAAACGGTGGTCTCATCAGCCGAATGGATTTCTTCTTGTAATATTTAACAAATGGAAAAGTTTTAGTCGGTCGAACCCGTTTTTTAATACTCTATAATATATATGTAGTATATATGATAAGAAATTGCGATTTACCATCTTACCTAAATCATCTGACTTGTTTTTTATATATTAATGCAAGATATCTTTATTCAATTCTACTGAAAGCAATATAAATGTGTTTGTAGAGACAGTAATTGTATGCTTGAATTGTTCGGATTAGAAAGCAGTTTAATTTATTCTTGTAATACAAGAATTTTGAAAATATTTTTATATAAAAAACTTTATGGAAAAAAGAAAGAAAAAAAAACAAGAAAAGATCAATGTTGCTTTGCTTTATTTCAAAAAATCTCAGAAAAACTTTGACTTTGAATGTTTTTTACGCGTTTAGAGAGCTTCTTTTGGCAAACCTGTGCACTCGTACAATTAATGTACGCATTAAAACTGGAAATTTAAAGTGTTGTTAAAAATAAAAATTTTCTTTGAAGCCTTTTTAAAGTAGTACAAAATTTTCTTTTGCTTCTTTGAAAATTATGTAAAGATTTGTTTTAGATTCCTTTGACATTTCAACTTGCAATAGAATCTCGTTTAATTAAGAAATGGTATCAGGCTTCAGTAACATTTAAAAATTATCAAGATCATGCTATCAACGTAATATTGTGTACATCAACACCAATTTATGTACGTCTTGATTGCTTGAAAACTTGAGAAAATTTTGAGTCAAAATATTCTTATTCTAATTAATTCATCATCGTAATATATGAAGTAAAAAGAATATTACCACAGTGTAAGTGACGATAATAATTACAAATTCTGTTAAGAAATCGATTTTTCTACTCTCAATTTGCGACTTAATATTAAATGTATTAAAGATGATGAAGCAAGATGGTTGATAACCACTAATATTGAAACTTAAGTTCGATTCAATTGATTCCCGTTAAAAAGAAAATCTACCTACGTGTAAAATTCATTTTATAATTTCACTTCACTTCCTACCACTAGTTACAATTATGTAGCATTTACTAGAGTTGTACATCAGTTATTATGTGTACATAAATGAATTGCCTGAATAAATAAATACATGTGCACATTTACATTATGTTGATTTCATTATGTATAAAACCTTATTTATATAAAATTATATCTACGTGTGTGTTTTCTGCGTTTCTCATTTCTATTACAATTAAATTAATTGCTCTACTAATTAAACAGTTTTCATCAACACCCCCTTAGTGTGTCTAGTGTTATCATATTCATAATGCGTGAAACTAATATTGTTGTGGTTTTAAGTCTGATCTCATTTCAGTTAACTTCCAAATCAGCATGCAGTCTATAAATTGAAATTTTGTGGCATAAATTTTATATAAAAAAAAAAAAAATAGTTGAATGCCAAAAAAAAACCAGGATTAGAATATATTCACGTTTCTCCAAGCGGAATTCTACTCTTTAAACGTAAATTATCGAATTTATTGCTTTTTTGTACCTGAGTTTGTGTAATAAATAAATTAATAAATACGAAACTATAAAATAATATATAAAAATAGTAAATAAAAAATAAAAACAAAATAATAATAATATATGATAAAATATAAATTACCAAAAAAAAGTTAAGAAAAAAAAGAAAGTAAAAGAGAACCCTTATATACGCTATTCTTTCCCAATATTTTAAATTAATTTACTAAACTCTTTCATAAATAAATGTCTTGAAGAGTTTATAATTTTTTTTTTTTGTATATTAATTTTTTCTTTAAATTTTGTTTAAAACTGAATTGATAGCAGAAGAAGTGGAAAATCTATAACACATAGAAGAGAAAGGAAAGGAAAATCTTCAGCAAATATTTAGCAATTAATTAAATTGAAAATAATGTCTTTTACGGAACGACTGACTAAGCAAAAGGAAAACAACAAATACTAGACGATTTTTTTTTTGAATATCCACCTGTCGGACGAACGAGAATGGAACAAAAAAAACAAATAAAATCCAACTATTGAGCAATAATTTAATTTGTTTTTGTTTAGTTATTTTGAAAGTACAAGTATATGTAATTGAACTACAAACGTTGCTTCAAATGTATTCAATAGCCAGCCGGTAAAAGGGAAAATTTTAAATTTAATCAAAAGATCTAAACAAAAAAAAAATTAAGAAAAAAGTTACAATCAAATCAAAAGAATAACCTTCTGCGAAGGAAAGAGTAGAAGAAAAAAGATAAGTTAAAAAACAAAAAAAAAAGAAAAAAAATGTAATTTTCTGATTACTCTGTCGAATGAGTAAACTTTTCTTAGTGAAAAAAATGTCTTGTATTTTGATTATCGTTTCTTTAAATATTTGCGTTTAAAGAAATCATGAAATCACTACAATATTCTTCAGAAGTATTAGTGCAATGTTTAACATTTTACAAGATATCGTACAAGAATTTCGGTTGGAATGCAACAACCAAAAAAAAGAAAGAAAATCAACAATAAAGTTACTCCTGATTGTATCATAATATTTGTGTTCTAAATACAAACTTTACGAAAAGAATAATAAAAACTAATTTTTAAATTCAGTTTCCTACCTTTTCTTGATGGAAAAATATAAATTTAACTTCAAAGCCAACCCCACTTATGGACTATTTTCAACGTTTTACAAAATTAATTGAAATCAATTCTTTAATTTTCCTGCCCAAAAATATTTATTAGAAAAATCGAATCCATAGTGTTTTAGCGGAAAATTCAAAATCAGATTAACCATGCGCGTTTCGCCACCGGTTCGTTTTAAACATTTTCAAAGTCGTAAATATTTGTAGAAAAACCAGAAAACTTGGCCCAACGATTCTTAATTCGATTAAGTAGATTAGTTTCAAAAATTAAAACCTAAAATTAAAGCAACTTACAATTAAAAAGAAACTATAATCCTAATATGCACTACCTATATATATGTATATATATATATACATTTCTATTTATCATATCAGATTTCAAGTTGGGTTCAAGATGGAGGATGGATATGCATCGCGTTTCCCATATACTTCAATCTTATTTATATAGAATCTGAAAGCACCTGACCTGAAAGCAAGTAATGACAATACATGAATTAAAAATTAGACTTTTTTATATTCCGTCTTATTATATAGAACTTTTTAAATAAATCTATTCGTTGGTTCACTTTGTACTTAAAATCCGAACTTAAATACGAAAACGCAATCTTAAAGCTCTAAACAAAATTTAAAAACCATAATTTGGGAAAAAAAAATTTTGTTTTTTTTTTGCGAATGTACGGATAACCACGCACCTCTTTAACTGATTTCGAACGTAATTTGTTGGAGTAATAAAAAACCACATTGAGATTACAACACATCTTGCTATTCCAGAAAAAGTCTTTAACGTTGTCAGTGTTATCATCGTGATTTTAACTGAAGGAAGACAAACCGTTCTAAGTAAATCACTTTAATCTATTCACGCTTTCTCTAGCTTTATCACACGTTATAAACGTAGAAATGTAATACGCCATCAATGGTATATCTTCAAAACTCAAACGGAAATCAATGTGAAAATTAAAAAAAAAAAAAAGGAAACGTATACCTACGCTAACTATATTGTAACTAAGAAATCTATGTTTTCTATCGGTCGAAACTTTAATACCCACCACATGGAGTTGCAAAACGTGTCCATAAAAAAATCCAGAACGATTAGTGTAAAACTTTGGGCCAATGCTTGCTATTGATTATAAGAAGTTAATTACTGCCAGTATTATAAAAATTTTCGTAAACATTTTTAGGGTCAAATGGTTACCGAAAAATTCTAATCACCCATCTTTCAATATTGGACTAAAGAACTAGTGTATCTTCTAAGGTAATTTTGAAGTTTTCATATGCATGCGAATACATTTAAATCCAATCCCTCTTACGTTTAAGTTAATTGTCCAGTGCCCAGTCCAAGATCCATTAAGATCAAGTATATGATTTTTTACCAAATATATGTATAGAGATAAGGGCAGCAAAAAATTGTTTATGCATATGCAACACAGCAAATTTTTTTTTGATAAAAATGTTACGAGCATAATTTATCTAGGAAATATGAAAGTAACATGTGTTTGAAAGGAGACCTTCTCTTGCAATATGTTGAATTGCAAAGTAAATTGTTTTGCGAAAATTTTGATCAGCAAAAAAAAGAGAATAGACATGAGATGCTCCTCTGGAAAGACCTTCTAAATAGAAAACTTATGTCTTAGCATTTAGCTTCTCGACCATAATTCTGTGTAGCTCGGTTATTTTCATTTCATTTTCATAGTCTTTATCTCCTTTGGAATTCGATCGTTTCCACTTTTGTATCATGCGACTGCAAAGCACTTAAAACACTGCCAGGAATTCCCGTTTCAACAAACGAATTAATTCATATACTTTACACGTTATACAAGTAACAAAATTCCGGTAAATAAATAGACAGATACACGTTCTGTCAAGAGCTGGAAAATGTAAAATTCTGAAAAGTAAAATCACAAAATTCACAAGAACGTCTTATTCAATGGTAATATTGTGTACAAACACACAACTTTGAAGATTATAAATACAATGTTGACGTATGTACATTATGTATGTATATATATATATATACTGTATATATATATATATATACTGTAATATATATAAACTTATTGCTCCTGGGACAAACAAATAAAAAAGACACAAAAAAATGTTCTAGAATTTCTTCGGTCAGAAAAGCAAATAAATACTAATAACAATGACAACGAAAACAATAATAACAGCATAGCAACGACAACAACAAACTCTAACATAGTCTATAAAAGTCTTAAGTTTCTCTCTGGTAGACAAGCAGAGGAAGAGGGGAACACTTTACATTTAATATATTTTATATTTTGGGAGGAAGCGGAAACAACAACATTTGCATTTAGTACCACGAAGCGAAAATAAAAAGAAACGAAAGAGAATAAACGCCGGGAGGCAACTTGAGTGAAAATGAATATAGAAAAAGTGAAAATGTTATATTCACCTTAAACATTAGAGGGTCACCCTTTGAGGCAAAAATATAAAAATTACAGCTTTTCTAAGACCAATTATACATAGATTGCTGGTGCAACAAATATTACTTAGGAAATCTTTTAAATAAACAAATGTTTGCTAGACATCGTAAATTATTCCATAAAATGTATGTTCCAATGGGGAAATTATCTTTCTAAGGCAAGCAGAACATAAACGTACCGGATCTTCTACCTTTTCAGGGTCCCAAGTTATCAACTCCATTTTTGACTTTTAACACATGTTGACTGATTGAATGAAGATTGATTGAAGCCTTGCGACGGGTGTTTTTCGGATTATAGGAGGAAAGCTCGGGAGTTACTTCTATTTTAGTTAACTTCACTTCCCGATAGTTCTCTGCTGAGGTCTGCAGTAGTTATCTATGACTGATTGAGGTAGTAGTAAAACTAGGAGCATTTGAAACGTTAGCTAAATATGTCGATATCTTTCTAAGTACATAATAATTCTTAAAATTAGGTGGTGGAAATTCTCTTCCGAGTAAGTACAGAAGTACTAAAGTGGACAACTAAATCCTCGGGGATCAGGTGTCCAAATGACCGAGCTCTTTGTACTCTGTTGGCAACGTCAACAAACTTACAGAATACTTTGTTGCCTGATGGCTGGTGCGGCACTTCGAGGTGGTTGTTGGAAAACTGGATTGGGGTTTATCCTGTTTTCAGAGGGTAACTCTGGACTGTACCCAATGAATGTTTATTGTTTTTTCTTTTATTATTTTTTATTATCAATCACCTTAACAAAGGCACGTACCAACTGTGAAGTTAGCCCACATTCTTAGCAACGAGAAAAAGCTCAGTCAGACATAGTGGACTAACTTCACACCAGTAATAAATTTTAACTTTTCGATTCTACAGATTTCATATATTAAGTCCACATATAAGTTGAATAGCATAGCGTTCAAATAAAGCTGCTGTGCATAGTGCGTAACCTTGATATGATTACAGCTTAACTTATCCATATGTCCGTGTTAATAGCAGTGCCCCTGTCACTGCTGTTTATCCAGCAAATAAATTAAATACTTTCAACACTTACGTAAATGACAACAATGTATTGAGAAATTAATATTTTAAACATTTTTAAATAGTCACAAATGCTACGCAAATCAATATTAATTATGCACGATTTAAGGCAAAGTAAACACTTGGATACTTTTTATCGTGGTTTACGAATTTTGCAAATTTTTTTGTGTATACCGTAATAGTTATTGACATCTTGTGGCCTGTCTGAACCTAATTTAGGCTGTTACGTTTCCGATTGCATTGCTTGAAAATGTCGAGAATCGGGATGCGTTGAATCTCTATCATTTCAACTCCATTATCAATACAAGTATCGAAACTAAATACGATGCAATGTTTCATACCATAGCTACTTAACTGCATATTTCCTATCCATCATATCAATGATTACAAAAAAATAATTTTTGAAATCTTCTACGGCAGTGGCTATTCACCCTAATGTCAATTCGCTTTAAAGTGAAATAAAATTATTCCCTATTTTTCTATAGCTGTAGTGAAGTATCGTAATTCAATGTAAAAAACATTAAACAACACAATGTTGGTATAGTTTTGAAGTCGTCGCGTGTCCGCATTGTTGTACTAGAAATATGCTTTCACTATTTGAAGGCATTGATTTCATAATTTATTAAAACACGCTTTCTATCTACCTCTAGCGTCTATCATTAGCCATCCCCTCTGTATAGAAAAGTATAATAAAGTTTTTAGTGTGAGGAATCGAAAAAAGTAAAACCAAAAACAAAAAAACATATCAATCTGATCATATATAGGGTCATCTAGTTTATAATTTTGTCGTAAACGTAAATAAAACACGCTTCTTTTTTATTAATATATTGCTTAGATCTTGTCACTATTTGTGAAATAGAATATCATTCAAATGTCGTCCACGGGACATCTTACAGGACTAGGTCCTTTTGAGATAATTTTCGATGTGATTTGTCGGCGCAAAGTGGGCAATGGACCGACCATAACTTGACGAATGTTCGTTTTCAATGCGTCAAGAATTTAACGATTGTTCGAAGAGAAAGCGTAGAGAAATCGCACCCATTGTAGTGAAATCGAACGCGTAAAATGATATTATTCGCCCGGGAAAGTTTTTGCGCAACCATACTAAAACGAAGCATGTTGTGCAGCCTGTGGGACCATCGTGTGGAAATCACATATCTTCAACATCCATATTTTCAATTTCGCTCCAGAAAAAGGTCAGTGATAATCGGTGATCGGTGAGCTGTTATGATCGTAACGTCGCGCATGCCATATAATGGATAAATTTGGATGCTTTGACTAACAGCACCAATATTTTTGGTCGAACGTGCGCTTCGATAATACGTAGGCCTTAAAAAATATCTTATAGATCCATTTACTTCAAACTTCTTGACGGTCTTGCCTCTAGTGCGCTCAGATGGACGATTGTATCGATCATAATTTGCTCAGGAAACGTACCTACTACAGAATTAGCACTTCTGCAGTGACTTTTTGCTACTTTAACACGTGCAGCGGTTGTTAGGCAATTCATATTGTAAAATGTCAAATATTACCCTAAACACATAATACCAAGAATTACAGTTTTGTTTTGTATACGTTACTTTAGCAGGATTGCCAAATTGAGACCACGAAATGGATTACCTTATATATAACATACTTTCTTACTAATTATATAGATTTTTAAATATCGCTTTGTTTATCATAAGGGCCAGTTGAATATGGACGTTTTTATGCTTTTATTTTGTTTGACCAACAATGAAAACCGCACAATTGAATTAACAACTCTCTTCTGGTACTACAATGGAATTTATATTTAAGTCTGAACAATTTCAACGATAATTGCATGTTCATAAGTTTATACAGACACCTATATGCACAGATGCTCCACCTTATGTACGCATACGTACATATGTGTGCAATTTATTATCATGAGCATGTTTTTGCACACAAAGACAACTTAATTTATTTAATTTTATGCATGCACGTCATCGAAATGGAAATACATATAAAATTTGATCGGGCGCATATACCATAGACCTACCCATGCATTGATGACTGTTGTTTTAAAGTTAAATGTCTATCGTTTTATGGTAAATTTTTTTCTGAAGTCTTTAAAAATTGTTTCGCATTTTTAATAATATGCACACATTTGCATAATTGATCGGTCAAACGATTATTATAAATATAATCAAGAACAGACCAAGAATTAGTGAATCTTTAAATTGAGAAAAATATAAAAATTCTCCACATAAATCATTAAGCTTTTTTAGAGATATGAGATGTTAGGTCTGAGCCGTTGATATTTCACAAAATGCAAATACCTTTACCAATTACGGAAATGTGGTTACAGAGTTGTTTGTTAGCCTTTGGCCTTTGTTTTTTATTTAGTTATTGTATTTTAGGGTATGGTAATAAAATAGCAAACTAAGAAGATTTTCTTGTTCTCTTCATTAACAAGAGTCAAAGTCCCATTTGCATAGTTATTGTTGTTGTATACGTTTTGCTTCCTGCTAGCGTAGCGGATACCAGTTGTAAATGAGTATTTTACTGGTATTGCAGTAGTATGGCGACCGTTGACCATTTTGGCAAACAAATTTTCAACATTATGCAGGTTGAATTAAGCAACTATTCTGGTTTGTATACTTTACCCGTTTAAAAAGGTGTCGTTAAAGTTTTACGTGTTCAGCTTAAATTAAATGCTAATTAAATATAGTGCAAAACTAAAGTAAAATTCCGGTTATATACATACAATGAAAAACGTTATGCTCTGCGTGGTTGACGGCTAAGTTGAAAAGGGATACGACACGAACGGATAAAGCAGCAAATAATGAACGTTAATTGCTAATGTTAACATTGCTTTAAATATTTTTATTTTAAGGCGTACCAGCTGTAATAATTAAGAATTATTATTCAAACATAATTATACAAAGCAACTATGCACCGAATAATACATGCATCGTTTTCAAAAATTTCATTTGTCACGCTTCGTATCTAATACATTTATGCAAAAAATCTTTTAGCATAATGAAAGTACTTAATTACGGTGAAAAAAAGCCAGCAAGCGTACCTTTCGCACATTCATCCCAAAAGTAGGCAATACAGTTCATAATTAACTACCATTTCTCAATCAATTTTAAACAGGAAAACTCGAGTTCTTATTAATATTTAATAAGATGGGTGAAGATGAGAGTAAGAAAAGCAAAAAAAGAATTGCAGGATTAAACATTATTTTTTATAAAAATTTTCTAAACTTTTTTTAAAATAGGAAAAAAATTTCATAAGTTTTTTCCTTTTTACTTTTTCTTCTCTTTTTTCAATTTTTAAAACTAAATTTTGTTAAAATATATATTAGAGTAGCGAATCTACAATTATAAACATTAATTTACTTAAATTATTAATTATAGTAGTTTATCGTTATAATCTCGTGACCACTATCGTACAGCAAACATTCGCTTAGCAAACTTTTACTGACCCTCTGCTATTTTCGTTGCAATTAATGTCTGTTCGAAACTTATCAACTTATACAACTACTAGATGGTATTAATTAGTAGTGGTTTACACAGTACATATACACAAAATGATGATGATATACAAAAATTTTAGTTAAATGTTTAAAAGGAAAGTTTCAAAAGTTACCTTCTGATATAATTTTCTTGAAGTTGCAATTAAAAAATTCCTAAAAATCCCATTCCTTAAACTAGTATTATACGTAAAACTTAAAACATTATCGTTGATGACCCCCGACCATTCAATACCTTACACCATTTTCCCTACTACAATTCAAAATTAAAAATTGAATAGAAATTAGGAATTTCAACTCTATAAAAAAATATTTTAACTCCTTCTGGTTGTGCTGCATACATCCTTCGAGCTTAATATAACATTACCACAAGTGGTGTATGGTATAAAAGAATATATGCTTCATAAAATTTGTTATATGGACTGCTGCGGTACAGAATGTCATAAGTTTGTTCACACGTGCACAACATTCGAAAAAGCTGAAGATGGACCATCATAGGTCATTTTCTGAGTGGGTTTAAGGTTGTGTGTCTGACTGAGTTCTGTGCATGTATTCTTGTGTTCAACCGACAGGCCGTAAATTTTGATATATTTTGATGAAATTTTGCTGACGTGCGTTGGCAAAAGAACAAACGTCATTGAAAATGGATAGGTGAGTCTAGAAAATTTTTTCTATTTTTATGGAGAGTTTTATTATACACTCTATTAGCACTGAGTAATACCACGTGTTTTTAGTTTATTTTATATTGTAGACATGGCCTGCGATCGACTTGGCACATTTTAATAGTAACGTATGCGAAAGAACTTTCAATGTTTCTGCCAAATTAGAAGCCGAGATGTCCTTTTTTTTGGCCAAAAAAATGTTTACCGTAGACATTATACAGATAAGCACACAGACAGATGGGGTAGACATACAGACGGACACGTCCCGAATTTCATCAAGAATATACGCATCTTATGTGGTTTGCGAAGCATCTTTCTTAATGTTACACGAGAGAAGACTAAATTTCGATATTCGATTACAACAAGTGGACGACGTCGATGCTTTCCATTTTTGCACAGAGACTACAAGTTAGCTGGCGCTATATTAGTAATGAAAGAAAACAACCCAATTTTTTTTGCTTTCGAAAACTGAGGTGTTCTCAGTCTACGTTGTACTGTGGGCGTGTCCTCTGACCGATTTGGACTATTTTTAATACGAACTTACGTGCAAGAACTTTCAATATTTCTGCCAAATTGTTTGTAACCTGGAGAATGTTTACCACAGACATTACGCGGACGGACAGCGGGCAGACGTACAGGCAGTGGGGTCTCTGAAGTTTTCTTCTGGGTACAAATAGAGTGACAAAATGAATAAACTTGTCACCTTGAGTAGTGGATATAATAAATGTGAAAAATTTGGATTGGATGGGACCATTTTTTAAATCTCTTCCTATATAGACTTTTTTATGAAAACTAAGCCTTAAAAAGGGAAAAATCCTAATTTTGAATATTTTATGATACCAATGAGTGCCTAATAGTAATTTGACAAAAAAATTAACTGCACTAGATTTGAACCGGGTAGGTCCATTTTCTGGAGTCCATTCTAGTGCTTCCATGAAAAGGCAAGCCTTTGTATAAGCGAACGGGCTAATCTTTAAAATTTTATGATGGAAACAGCTCTTTAATAGTAAGTTGATATAAAAATTAACTGCATCAAATTTGGATCGCGTAAATCTATTTATTGGGCCTTTTCTTTCTCCTTCTAAATTAAATAAACAATTGCATTAGACAAAGTGGAGTAGGGAATTGAATGGTCGGGCTTGGCCGGTTATAATGTTTTAAATTCTTTTTTATATAAAATTCGCTTAAATATAGTTGAACTGACATGAAACCCAAAAAAAAACGACCTAAGTTTACTTTCTAATTCAATATTTATAATATGATAATTTGTTACATGATTTAAACAAACTCAATGAAAATATTTTGAATCTTGTCTCAACTTAACTTGTCCATTATTTTACTCATTAAAACAGTTTTAATAAAATTATAATAAAGTTTCTTTCATTGTTCGTATAATTAAAGAATAAATGACAACTTTCTGGAATATATACAAATCTCTAAGGTTGAGAGTAAGAAATTTATATTAAGTGGATATACCTAAGTGACACATAAGATACACATGACCTTAACTTAATTCGTGTGACAGTTGACAGGTAACGACCAGATTACTCTAATTAACATTTTAGAAAAATTTCATCCGCTATAAGACGCAAATAATTAGAAGGCGAAGGGTATATTTTATTTTGTCATTTGGTTTGTAACTACTAAAAGTAAACTACGAAGATCCCACAAAGCATGTCCTTCTATCCCTCTATCCTCCTATCCGTCTGTCCGTCTATTCGTATGTCCGTCTGCCGTCTGTCTGTGTAATGTCTGTGGTAAACATTCTCCTGATGGCAAAAATGAAGGTATCGGCTTCAAATTTGGCAGCATTATTGGAAGTTCCTTCATTACCCCACCCACCTATTACAATTTAGTTTTTCCCCATTTCTGTAAGATAAAGGTGGTGGGTATAAAAAATTCGGTGCAGACGAATATAATTTTCTTACTTGTTAGTTTTTGAAAATATTTGTTTCTCGAAAACGTTTAGTATAGATATGAATTTGTTATCTTTGAAAATTCCTCAAACGGACTACAAATATTTAAATAACAAAAATGTGATTATGACTAAAATGTTTCTTAGTCTCAATCTTATTAAGTATACATATAGTTTTCATGGTGTATTTGCTCTGGAAATTTTCTGGAAATGAGATGCGCTGAATATAAAAATATCTACCGGTTAGTCTTACATTAAACGCTACGATACTTAATATGTTTGTATTTCTACAATAGTGGATCAAGTGTGAACCTTCTTATAAAAAGTAATAAATTTCTTCAAATAGCTCTTTTGACGCGTTTTATTATTCGTTTAAAAAATTTAAAAACAACCTCAGGTTAAAAATGCTTCTGCTTCTATAAATATTCTCATGTATTTCACTATATGATCGGCCGAAATTTAAGAATTAGTGCGCTCCATGTGTAGAAGCTTCTTCTACTTGTTTCTTTAATTTTAATCTACTTTAATTTGAATTTAATTTGCACAATAAGCGACTGATCTAATAGGATTACAAGCCTCTTACATTTCGGTCAACTTACTTTATTGTGTCACATATTATATATAATACTTGAAAAGGATTTTGAAAACATGGCTAGTTAAGAAGTAAGAAAATTATAATCGGCTGTGGCGAATCTTTTATACTCGCTACGTTTATCTTAAAAGATAAAGTAAATTTAAGTAGGCTGACGTGATAGATGTTTCCTATTGCTATGAAATACTGTGGAAATTTTTATTGCTTAGTCTATGACTAATCAGCAACATTGTGATCGATTTGGATTAATTTCAATATCAACCTGCATGGAAGAACTGTGAATGTTTTTGGCAGGCTTGAAGTCTACATCTTCATTTTTGTTGAAAAATATTTACCACACCGTATACAGAGACGGACAGATGTATATACTTGAATCGATTCAAAATTTGATACTAATCAAGAATATGTATACTTTGTGGGGTTTCTGAGACTTGCTTCAGGGTGCTGCAAACAAAATGGCAAAGTGAATATACCCTTCATACTTCGGTGGCGGGTATAAAAATACTCAAAGAAAAATACCACAAGTTAAAAGTTAAAGTAAGTATACACAAAATAGTAAATTGCAAGTAATAAACTTAATCATGCTTATGGCCAAAAAGTGTAATTATTTTCCACTTAAAACAAAATGTATTTACAATCGATTTTACATTATTAGCTTCAAAAGATTTTTGGTTTCAAAACATTACGGAATTCTTTTCAAATATTTGACCAGAAAAATGAGAGTATGTAACGGATAACACTGGACATTGCTTTAAGTAAAATTTATTTTATAAAATTTTTGATTTTTCTTCTTTATTAATAATCTCCCGATTCCGGATTTCGTAGTACTCCGTATTATACATTTTACCCTGTATTAGATGATTCATATCCAATTCTAGACTTAGTTTGATTGGCTTTAATGCAGTTTAGACATTTATTTATAGGTTTCTGTTGGCATTCTTCAGTTTTACGCTGCCCGTGACAATTCATACATATTTTGTTATTTCTACAGTCTTTAACTCTATCATTGAATCCTCTGCGTTTAAAACACATCATCACATCAATTTTCCAGTTGAAAGGATAACAGGAAAGGAATCACGATCTGTTTCGAGTATCGTATCGTATACAATTTAACGCCACTCTTATTCACCTCATGCTGTTATACTACTGTTTGCTGCACTTAATGTACAGTTTAACAGTATTGTGGGTTACACTTTTTCAATTTGTGGATAAACTCGTTGTTATCATATATGAAATTTATGTTTATTAGTATGATTTTAGTTTTCATTTTGTTCGGTACTTTAATTTCATTTTTTTTTTTTTTTGATTCACTTTTTCTTCTATATATACTTTATCTCTCCTCATTTTCAATTACGATAATCAAATTATTCCTTGTCTTTATATTAGTTATTTTAGAATTTTATGGATCTATATTTAGATTTCTTTTTGTTTGTTGTTTTAAAAATCACTACTTTGTTCAGCATTCGATTTAACCACTTGAAGTGTTATCTGAGTTCTATTGAGAGATTGATTGAAAATTTCTTGTATATACGTTAGTTGTCAAAACCATTTATCACATGATTTTTTATGTTTTTGATAAATTATTTAATCTTTTCATATATCCGTTGTTAATTGTTTCCAAAAATGATTTTATTTCATTTTTAATCTTACTTAAGGATCGTTTAAATTTATATTTATACCTTTTATATATGTACAATGTGACAGTATCTGGCGTCTCCTTCATCACTAAATTGATACTTTATATATAGACCACATCATCGTCAAACACAAACTTTGTCAATTTATCTGTATTGAGTAAAATAAAACTTGATTAGTTTATGCCATTGCAGTTAGTGGCTGAGTGGTAAATTTTTCCACACATGCACCTTATATTACCATTTCCCCTCTAATAGAGTTTTTACATTTTGAGAATTCATTCATGCCTAGTATACATTGATTTACTGTCAATTTAAATCGGTTTATGTGGGCAACGACAACATTAAATTACGTTTCTTTTGACCAATTACATTACTTTACTTTTGCCCCATTAATGGTAAATAACTAATAAAATTATCATATTTGCAAACACTTGTTAATTACGCATGCAATTGCTTGGTGCGCTAACTTAGTTTGTTTATTTTTCACTTATCTGACATTTATAACAATTATTTACAAATAATTGTCCACTGAGAAACTTATTAAATCCGTACTGTAGTATTATTTGATCGAGACAACCCTCCCTTAAATCGATTCTAAATTTGATGCTGATTAAGAATATATATGTATTTTGTGGGGTCTCCGAAGTTTCCTTTTCGTAGTTACAAAGCAAATGACAAAATTCCCCTTCGGTGGTGGGTATAAAAATATATTTCTTATGAAACCTTACCATCAACTGCAGTTTCGAAAGGTTGGCCCTTTATATCATTTTTACTTTTACAAGTTAACATAACTTTTGAACATTTCTGTCCTCTTCGTACGTTCAGTATATTCCTTGTTCCACAATCTGTATCGAAGAACTAACGCCTATATGTGCAACGTCAAACGAGTCACTTATGTTATTTATTGGATTCACTTAAGTTAAGATTTGACAAAATTCTTTGTTACGCAATAGTACAATAAATAGTAAAACTTTAATAATTTTGTAACAAAACCAGTTTTTCAATTATGTCTTTACAGTTATTAAAGATGCATATGAAAAATTTTGTCGGATCTTCATGATTTCATAAAGAGATAAACAAGAGTGAAGTACATATTAAAAAAAATTTTAGGTTTGTTTTACAATAAAAGTTTGTAAAATGAAAATAGTGATATGATAAAATTGCATTTAAGGCCTTTTGCTTCAAAGATGGAATTTGAAACCTAACGATACCTTTCGGATTAGAAAGCAAACGTATTTGCACGAAGAAAAAGATTGCAATGATCAGCTGGAAGTCATTTACTTGGCAAGATTAATTGTCTTTCCTGAGCTCCTTTTTTAAAAGTGTGTTCAACATAACAATATTTATAATATTTATTTAATATCAATGGGAGGTCGGTTCTTTTTACTCGTCACATTTCCTTCTAAAACAACAGTAATATATTCAGTCCATCTTATCCAAAATCGCAAGTTGATATGAACGCACATTCATTTCAACGTTTGCAATATTCGGAAAGAGATTTCGGAGATCCTATAAAGTATGTATCAGCGTCAATTTTTGAATTCTTCTCAGCATCCGGAAGATGTCGAATGCAAGATTGTATTTAAAATAAACCAAATCAGTGAAAGGACGACCACAAACTGAAAACACGTCTGCTTTTTGTATCTTTTGCTAAATATTCATAAATTGTGCAGTATCTGTGCAAAAATTGGAAAAAATCTATTGCACCCACCCTATATCATACAGTATCAAAGTTATATTTTTTCTTTTTTGTTTTTTTTATTAATTATATTTTATTAATTTGTTAACCGACCATAATCGAATATAATTTTCTTCTTTGTTTTTTAAGATTTTTTAAACTTACTCGTTAAGTTTTAAATTAATTTAATGATTTAATTAAAGAAAAAATTAACTTCACTTTAAATTAAAATATATTACTCTAGCTCATAATTTTCCATATTGAATTTATCATATCTAACCTTCATGCTAAAGTGAGAGGTAAAAGTGGTACCCGGTACCCGGTGAGTATCAACTCTTTTTAGTTTCTTAATTTTAAACTAAGAAAAAGAAAAAAAGAAAAATTAGAAAATAAAGAAGTGGAAGTCAAATAAACGAGTATATCTATGTATTGACATATAAATAGAATTCAATTCAGTTAAATGGAAAGTGCATTAGTAGGGTTGTGGTGAAATACTTTAAGCATAAAATACCAAATTATGACACAGATAGCAAGCAAAATCAATTTATTATTCTACGTTTCTATTGCCCTTGCCGCAAATTTTCAATATACTTCGCAAACAAATGACTGCTAACGATGGAGAAAAATATATATACATAAGTGAATGACAACTAAGCGCAAGTTGAATTAGAAAACAAGAGTAAGAATATCATATACGAACTTCAGATACCTGTCGTATAAGTTTTAAATTTATTTAATTTATATTATACATGCAACACACAATAACTAGTGAACTACAACTCTCGAATGAAGGGAGATAAATGAAAATTTGCAAAAAAAAAAAAAGAAAAAAAAATTCCTTAAATAGATCTACGACTCTTGTCTTTCAATTGATAATAAAAATATGACATCAAAATGTCAATTGTAAGCCATCATTGGAAGATGTGCGAGTAAATTTAGTTATAGACTTATTTCCCTCCTTGTTTCCCATATGTTAATGTATAACATTTTTTAATACATTTCTTCCGCTAAAGTTAACAATATGTTCATAAAACTTTTGCTTTATACGCTATTGCTAGAGTCGAAAATACTGATTTCATATAGAAATTAGAATGCGCGGTTGTAGTTAAGTCCCGCATTGTCTAAATTCACGCGGCAAACATATAGACACACACATACGTATATCGGCAATTTAAAGAAAAAAAACATATATATATACGCGCATACGTTAAGCAAACTTGAATGAAAATTTTAATATTTCGCATACGTAATGACAAATCTATTACAGTTTCCATATTTGGGTGATAAGTTCCTTTACTTACTTGAAATAACTGACATGACACAAGCATATGGATCCTATGACAACTACAATGTATTTTTCTAAAAAATACTCAAACACATATGCAATCATACAACGTTTATATATGCTCTGTGTATGGCTTTGTAATACAACTTAAGAAGATTTGCATACGTATGGAAACAGTTATACGGTAACTAAGGGAGTATATGTAAATATTTATTTATGATTTTTTTCTTTCTTCTTGTACAAGAAAGAAAAATTTTATAATGCCAATGAAAATAAGGAACACATACAAACGGAAATTGCCAAAAAAAAAGGAAAGCAGAAAACAGAAAACAGAAAAAAAAGACAGAACAAAAGATGACGTACACATGCAAAAAACCAGGTTGTGGCACCACAGAGACTCTTAAAGGGTAATGTTAACGTTACCTCCGCTTCTTATATCCTTCCGTTTGTGGTAAAAAAGGGAAAGTTTCCATAAAAATGTTTTAAATTTTATACAGCGTTTGGTATTCATAGCTTTTTTTTATAGCGTGCTCCTTTATTGTGTGCATATACATTTATTAATATATATGTATCCATAGATACATCCATACATACAAACATACATACATACATACATAAATATATATATATATAATATATATATATATATATATATATATATATATATATA